>JXCR01143130.1:177410-191903 GCA_002079205.1 Phalaenopsis hybrid cultivar | reverse complement strand
ATAAAAGAAAGTTCATACAACACTAATAAACAAACAAAACTTATATGAAACTCTTTCTCAAACCAAATCCCTTGTAGTCGTTCTTCAGAAATGCAAGAAGATGATATCTCTCACTTTCTCTTCTCCAACACTCTTACAGAAAGTTTCACACTAAATATCACCACACAAACTCTAAACTATATAAGAAAAATACTAATGGACTCCAATATGGTGACAGAATGAAGATAGATTATGAAGAATGGCAAAAATAGAGCATGTTCGAATGTCTTTAAGCAAAAAGGAGTCCCTTTTCTTGATGAATTTTGGACCCATATAAAGCCCAAGGTCGATTCTCCAAGAAGTGCCTCCAAAAACTCTTAAAAATTTGTCCAGATACCTTGAACCTTCGAGAAATAAGGGCTGAACTGCCTTTGGCGCCGTCTGTGCTGAGTAAAAATTTCAGCTGTTATGTTATTCTGCGCCATTGACACTGCCCTTGATGCGGTCGGCATTGAGTACTTCTTCAAAAACATCATTTTGACTGTAAATTTCATCCTTTTTGCTTCCTTTTTTCTTTAAGTCCTAAAAATCAACAACCTGCAAGAAAACGTCAAAATACTATCCATTAAGGTGCAATATCACCAAAAATAAGTATTAAATATGGGTCTAAAAAACATATGTATTCAGTGTATCAATAAGCAAATAACCTCAAATTCCTGTGAATTTGTTATTTAATTCTACATAATGGTTTAGCTGGTGTATACATGTTTTATTGTTGAACATGGTCGTGCTGCCCACAATGTTAGCTCAAAGTTCATTATCGCAACAAGTTTATGTTTCCTAATGTGTCAAGTTATGATGTCAAATCAGATGTCTCTATGGTTATGGTCATTTAAGTAATATGGGGTATATTAAACTTGATTAGAGCAACACAGTTTGGATCCTACATTTCCCTCATTCCGGAACCACTATTTTATATCGATTTCACTTAATCGAAATGAATTTACTAAAGTAAACTCAATGAGTTCCATACTTTCATTTAGACTGTAGGAAATCTCGTTAGCAGCCATAGGTTACCTCCTCCGAGGATTCTCGATCATCCAATAAAGAATTTAATTTAGTTGAAGTTGTGGTTTTGTGTGATGTTTGTGATTAAATTTTAAGTTGTTTTATATTTCGAATAGTTTTGCAATTGTTGTTTTGTGATGTTTGTGATTAAATTTTGAGTTGTCTTATAATTTGAATGTTGTGGCGGTAAGTTTTATCTTTGGTTACTTTTAGCTTTGATTTCAGTTTCATTTTTGTGGTTATCCTAAAGGTTTTAATTTTGACGTGCAGGGTGACATCTTTATTTATCTTGCAAGTTTATATGTAAAAAGTGCGATAAGGAAAATACACGAAAGAAAAGTGTTGTAAACTATAAAAGCATACCTATGAGTCTTCTCATTTCTCCACTTAAGAGTTTAGTACTTGCAAGGCATATATATTTAATTTTTGTAGGAATTAAAACATGCTTTAAAGAAAGTAGAAAATAAAAGTTTGATTTCTGTCTACCAAAACCCATGTCATTTTTAACGAGTCCAAATTTTGAGGATGATTCTATTAAGCAAATTATATAAAGTCCAGATGTCCTTCAAGATTTTCAAAGGATCATGAAGAAGTTTCTGGTAATACCCTAGATATTTCATAGTCCTTGGAATTATCTAGAGTTCATTTTGGTCTTATTATGTTTATTATATAGTTCATCTTGTTAATACCCTAATGCTCAGTGAATTTTGATATTTTGTTTATCCCTTAAGTAGGGTAATTATCACTTGATGTCTCATTTATGAGTTATATAGCTAAAGACCCATGGGGACAACTTGACTTAATTAAGGCATTTAATTAATTTGATTTTAAAGAATGGGCTTGTAATGTTTTGAAAAGTTTTAAATTAATTATATGTTATTTTCTAAACCTTATTAGACAAAATTTTGAATTATTCTATACATTTTTGTAGTTAATTAATTGCATATATCTTGCTTTAATTTATGTAAATTATATACTTATAAAAATTTGACAAAATCATTTTCACATTGTGTATAAAAATCATGTTTACCTACTGTAATAATTTAAAAATTATCTGACTAATGTTGACCTCACTTTTGGTTAAGGTCTAGCTTTCTCCTTTTTTGTAGCCTAAGGTCTAGACATAAGACTTTCCTGTTGACTATTCCTAGATGACTATAAAAGGAACCCTCACCATTAAAAATTCTCTACTCTTCTTTGCTCAACTTGAAGTTTCACATATTGGCCATAACCTCTAGCGCTTAGTAGGTGGGATCAATATGGGGGATCTCAAGGGGCATCCCATAGGACTGCTTGGCCTTAGTGTTGACCCTAGGCGTTGGTCTGGAGCTAGTTTACTAACTTACACTCACTTGCATACCAAATCTCACTCAGAACCCTAAACCCAAGCTTGTTGACTTTGATCCACTGATCTTATGAGAGACTCATGTAGATGGTTCCGTATACCTACTAGCTTTAAGCTAGGGTCTAGCTCAGACAAATACATAGAGGATCCAAATAGAGATTACATTTTTCCATGGCTCAAATAGGTTGGTTGGCACCTCAATTTCACCAAAATGCCAAACTTAGCCTTTTGCCCCCAAATTTACCCAATTTACCAAAATACACCCAAATCCCAAATTTGATTAAAATTCTCAATTTTACCCAAATTACCAAAATTTGTTCAAAAATCATCTCAAACCATTTGAAACAATCCAAATTGTCCAAAACTTCAAATAATTTATAAAATTACCAAAATACCCCCATAATTGCCAAAATTACCAAAATACCCTTGGTGGCCCAAATTCACTCTTGGTGGTTCAAAATTCCCTTCAACTAAACTCAATTTCATCTAATCTGACCAAATGCCCCAAAATGCCCTTAAAGACCCAATTTCTCCAAATTCACCCAAAATGTCCATCAATTTGATCTAATTCTTCTCCAATTTCAATTCTAAATTCAAATTCATCATGATCAAACTTAATTCAAACCAAATCTAAGTCCAATTAACCCACATTTGAGTCCAATTTCAACCCAATTCAAAAAGCCCCAATTTGGCCTAAAACCAAATCCAAGTCCAATTGCCCAATTATGCATCATAAACTCTTTGAAACATCTCCACACACCAAATTGAACACTTAATTGACCTTGGTCAAGCTTCAATTTCACTCAATTTCAACCCAAATCCAAAATTTCCAAAATTTACCCAGTTTAGCCATGTGCCCAAATTCCACCAAATTTAATGCACTAACTTTAAAATTAGCACCCAATTAATGTTGAAAACTCTTTATTGCGTCCCTTTAATCCATTTTGAACTCTCTATTTGTACTTAGCCCAACTCTAGCCTAACTTAAACCCAAGTCTAACCCAACATCCCCAAATTGACCAAATGTCCAAATTCCTTCAAATTGAACCTCCAAATCAATTCAAAATTACTCCAAACCTTTTTTAAATTCTTTATGAAAATCATCCACACAAAATTGATAAATCAATTGGGCTCAATTAAATGGATAGCCTAAACTAAATCCAATTTCAAGACAATTTGACCCAAATTGAACCCATGCACCAAAATTGACAAAGCCATGCCTAAGTGACCAAATTAATGACATCATAACCACCAAACTGAGCTTAGTGACCAAGCTAGATCTTCAGTAGGTGATCCTCCAAATTGATTATTTTGTACCATTTGGATAATAGCAGGTTTAAGCTCAAATAAATTAGCAACAACATTAGGATTTTGAATAGTCAAGTGAAGTTCATCTGCTGTCGGATTTACATAATTTTTTAAAGGTCTTTTTCGATTCTCATTTATTGGATTTTCTNATATATATATATATATATTTTAATTTTTATATACTTTTATAGTATATATATATTATTTCTAACTTTCTTAATTTTTTAAAATTATTTAATTTACCTGAATTTAATTGTTACCTTCCCCTGACAATAGTGTCAAAAACTTGATCCCGATTTTTTTATATGTAAGGATTTATGAAGTTGACACCACTACATCACCGAAAACTTGATCCTTATATGAAAAGTAAGTTGTGTAAAATATATTTAATTATAAGCAACTAATAATGGGATTCTATGCAAGTATACATATCGTTATCAAGTAATAAAAGACTTTCTATTTAAGCACCAAATATCGATCCCATAGGGAAGGTGTAAATTGACAATTATAAGTTTTACTAGGAATTTTTTAGAAAATCAAACGAAATTACTGTCACTAATTTTGAATGTTGAGATGTTATCAAAACTAAAGTACTTAATTATTAGCAAAACAAAAATGCAAAGTTTAAAAAGTAAATACTAATCTACTAACTATGTTTATGTAATGAAAGTTTCTTATGTGAAAAACCATCCTTCCAACTACAATGAGGTTCTGGTGAAATAAGATGAGATAAATGTTTATGAAATGTATTGTGTCAAACAGAGCAATTATAATTCTCTACCCTGATACAGTGCATAGAAAATTAATGGTTAATCCTAGGTTTAGTCCCTAAATCCGTGGCTAGGCTAGGAGGATATCGGCTCCCACTCTAGAGCTCCCACTTCCCTTCTCCTGAAGGCTAACTCTCACTTTAGTTTTTAAACACTAAGACAAAATTGGGGATTTTAGTCTGTCACCCTAAAGATTCTCCAATTCTACTCCCAATAAAGAATATTTCCCTATTTATTTGCACTTAATTCCATGAACGAATTCCTATTCCATGAAATCTAATAAAGATTCTCCAATTCTACACCCAAAAAAGAATATTTCCCTATTTATTTACACTTAATTTCTTAAACAAATTTCTCCTTCATGAAATCAAATGTGACCCTCACTCTGTTGTAGAACTCATACTCCATTTCCTAGATCATATGTTTCACAACATATTTTAATAATTCAATTGGCCAGATCGAAATGTAAATTAAGTTTGGAGTTGAAAAATCATCACAATTTATTTTATAGTTTAATATTGGCACATTATATTATCTCTTCATTTCACCATATCTCAAATTAGGGATAAAGATAGAGTGAACTACTCATACTTCATGAGAAAGACACAAAAAAGCACAAATTTCATATATAAAAGAAAGTTCATACAACACTAATAAACAAACAAAACTTACCTGAAACTCTTTCTCAAAGCAAATCCCTTGGAAATGCAAGAAGAAGATATCTCTCACTTTTCTCCTTCTCCAAAACTTTTACAGAAAGTTTCACACTAAATATTACCACACAAACTCTAAACTATATAAGAAAGATACTAATGGACTCCAATATCGTGGCAGAATGAAGATGGATTATGAAGAATGGCAAAAATGGAGTGTGGTCAAATGTCTTTGAGTGAAAAGGAGTCCATTTTCTTGATGAATTTTGGACCCATATAAAGCCCAAGGTCGATTCTCCAAGAAGTGCCTCCAAAAACTCTTAAATAATTGTCCAAATACCTTGAACCTTTGAGAAATGGGGGCTGAACTGCCTTTGGCACCGTCTGTGCTGAGTAAAAATTTCAGCTGTTATGTTATTCTGCGCTATTGGCACTGCCCTTCGTGCGGTCGGCATTGAGTACTTCTTCAAAAACATCATTTTGACTGTAAATTTCATCGCTTTTGCTTCCTTTTTGCTTTAAGTCCTAAAAATCAACAACCTGCAAGAAAACGTCAAAATACTATCCATTAAGGTGCAATATCACCAAAAATAAGTATAAAATATGGGTCTAAAAAACATATGTTTTCAATGTATCAATAAGCAAATAACCTCCAATTCCTGTGAATTTGTTATTTAATTCTACATAATGGTTTAGCTGGTGTATACATGTTTTACTGTTGAACATGGTCGTGCTGCCCACAATGTTAGCTCAAAGCTCATTATCGCAACAAGTTTAAGTTTCCTAATGTGTCAAGTTATGATGTCAAATCAGATGTCCCTATGGTTATGGTCATTTAAGTAATATGGGGTATATTAAAGTTGATTAGAGCAACACAGTTTGGATCCTACATTTCCCTCATTCCGGAATCACTATTTTATATTGATTTCACTTAATCGAAATGAATTTACTAAAGTAAACTCAATGAGTTCCATACTTTCATTTAGACTGTAGGAAATCTCGTAGCAGCCATAGGTTACCTCCTCCGAGGATTCTCGATCATCCAATAGAGAATTTTTAATTTAGTTGCAGTTGTTGTTTTGTGATGTTTGTGATTAAATTTTGAGTTGTCTTATAATTTGAATGTTGTGGCGGTAAGTTTTATCAAGTTTAATTTTAGCTTTGATTTCAGTTTCATTTTTGTGGTTATCCTAAAGGTTTTAATTTTGACATGCAGGGTGACATTTTTATTTATCTTGCAAGTTTTTATGTAAAAAGTGCGATAAGGAAAATACAGGAAAGAAAAGTGTTGTAAACTATAAAAGCATACCTATGAGTCTTCTTATTTCTCCACTTAAGAGTTTAGTACTTGCAAGGCATATATATTTACTTTTTGTAGGATTTAAAACATGCTTTAAAGAAAGTAGAAAATAAAAGTTTGATTTGTGTCTACCAGAACCCATGTCATTTTTAACGAGTCCAAATTTTGAGATGATTCTATTAAGCAAATTATATAAAGTCCAGATGTCCTTCAGGATTTTCAAAGGATCATGAAGAAGTTTCTGGTAATACCCTAGATATTTCATAGTCCTTGGAATTATCTAGAGTTCATTTTGGTCTTATTATGTTTATTATATAGTTCATCTTGTTAATACCCTAATGCTCAGTGAATTTTGATATTTTGTTTATCCCTTAAGTAGGGTAATTATCACTTGATGTCTCATTTATGAGTTATATAGCTAAAGACCCTTGGGGGCAACTTGACTTAATTAAGGAATTTAGTTAATTTGATTTTAAAGAATGGGCTTGTAGTGTTTTGAAAAGTTTTAAATTAATTATATGTTATTTTCTAAACCTTATTAGACAAAATTTTGAATTATTTTAGTTCACTACTAAGCACATAGAATTTAATGGGTAGATTTACAATTAAAAAAAAGGATTTTTAACGTTTTTAATCATTATCATGAATTATAAATCATTTTAAAAATATTAATTGAGGGCTTCAAATCATTGAGTTATGATCTTCTAAAATCAAACCGCTCACCTTAATATCTCCTTATTTAAATGCTCTTCCAAATTTCATTAATTTTAAGAAATTACAAATTTATCCTTTATAAAACCAAAATGGAATTTGTTTCTACCACTTACCCATTATATATTCCAATCATCAAAACATATCAATTAAGATCTTTTGTTGCCCATTTAGTCCTTTGGTTAAGCCTAAATACTAATTAATCCTTAAATTTTGAAATTACCATTTTGCTTCTATGGCCTTAATACCCTATAATTCATTAAATTAGACTCAAATTACTTGAAAAATTTATATTATCTCACTCATGGGTAATTAAAACATCAGGGAAGAAAATGTGTTTTTTTTGAATTTATTTAATTTTATAACTTTTTTTAATTCAAGAATAAAAAATTTCAGTTCCTATCTCAGGGTCAACACCTAAATTCTGATTTCCTTTTTTCGAGGCTGGTACCTAAATTTTGATTCTCTTTTTGGAATTGATACCTAAATTTCAATTCCAATCTTAGGCTCAGTACCTAAATTCTAATTCCCTTTTCCACCTTCGGGGTAGACTTCCACGGCCTATTCCCATCCTTACATTCAGGGCAGGATTAGACGTCCTATTCCCATTCTTACTTTTGGTATAGGCTTTGATGTCATATTCCCTTTTTTCACTTGTGTTTTCACTCAATTAGATTCCCTCGCACATAATTACATTTCATTGAAATCTTATATTGAATTCTAAACTCTCTTTGATATATTCAATTCGAATCGAGTCTTCGCTGGGACTGCCAATTTGCCTGACAATTATCCCCAAAATCTCATTTATTTTTCCCAGCGAGTGTATCTATTACCCCCATTGGAAAAAAATTGTCACTTAATTATGCTCTTCGTTCTAGGCATGTCGACTTAGAAGTTTGTGTTAAGTTTTTTAATCTCGTCGGTCAATACTATAATGTGTGGTGTGCTTGTCCGACACACCAAACTTATTGGGGGTTCATTTGTTGACCTCACTTTTGGTTTAGGTCAATCGTTCTCCTCTATAGTAGCCTAGGGTTTAGTTAGAGGACTTTCCTATTAACTATTCCAAGATGACTAGAAAAGGAACCTTCATCATTAGAAATTTAAAACTTTTCTTAGCTCAACTTGATATTCCACATATTGGTTCCTAACTTCTTGCACTTAGTAGGTGGGGTCAATACGAGGGAGCTCAAGGAGAGTTCCCATAGGATTGCTTGGCCTTAGGGTAAACCCCCTTGGGTGTCGATTTGGAGCTAGTTCCCACTCACAACCCTAAACCCATACTTGTTGACTTTGATCCCGTGATCTTTTGGGAGACTCATGTAAAACCTCCCCTATACCTAGAAGCCCTAGGCTAGGGTCTGGCCAAGACCAGTACATAGTGCACCCAAATGGAGATTCCATAGGTTCGTGGCTCAAATGGCACCTCATTTTCACAAAAATACCAAACTTAGTCTTTCGCCCCCAAATCTACCCAATTTACCAGAACACCCTCAAACCCCTACTTTGACCAAAATTACCTAAACTACCCAGTTTTTTTCAAAAATCATCTCAAATCATTTGAAATTGCCCAAATTGCCCAAAATCTCCCAAAATTTTTAAAATTACCAAAATACCCCAAATTTGCCAAAATTACAGAAATACCCTTGGTAGCCCAAACCTTCCCAAAGCCCTCCAAATCAATTCAAATGTCTCCAAAACCAACTTAGCCCTTTCAATTAAACCTAATTTGACCATTTTGACCAAAACCCCCAAATTGCCCCTAAAGGCCCAAATGTCCCTCAATGACATCCCAATTTTCCCCAATTTCAATTCAAAACTCAAATTAATCATGCCTATTACCATTTAAAACCAAATCCAAGCTTAATTGGCCCCTGCTTTGAGCTCAATTTTTATCCAAATAAAAATCCCCAATTTTGACCATATGAATCAATCTAACCCAATTGAACCTCATAGCCCACTCAATTGCTTCAATTTGGATCCCAAACTCTTCCTAACATTCCTAATAATCATATTAATCCCTAAATTAGCCTTGATTAACCCTCAATTCCACTCAATTTCAACCCAAATTCAAAATCCCCAAATTTGCCCCAATTTAGCCACATGCCCAAATTCCACTAAACTGAATACAGTAACCCTAAATTTGACACCCAATTGATGTTGAAAACTTTTTATGAAATTCACCTAGACCATTTTGAGCCATCAATTTAGACTAGCTCAACCCTAGCCTAGCCTAAACCCAAGTCCAACCCAACACCCCCAAATTGACTAAAAAACCAAATTCCTTCAAATTGAACTTCCAAATTAACTCAAAACCACTCCAATTCTTTTCCAAACTCTCTTTTACAATCATATACATTAAATTTATCAATAAATTAAGCTCAATAGCATGGCTATCCCAATTAAAAAACCAACTTCAAGCCAACTTGACCCACATGGACCATTTCATCAAATTAAACTTATCCAAGCCAATTTGGCCAACCAAAGACCACCACAGCTACAAAGTGCACCCTATGGACCATGAAAAACCTTCTTTAACCATCCATGAGAAGCTATGGACCAATGGTTCCCTAAATTACAGGATTTCATCCCATTTTTAGGTCTAAATTAAAATATCTCCACCATCACCTCCCACTGTCTCACCTGACCACCTTACTAACTTCTTTGCTCTGGTTAGCCACCCTCGTCACCGGAAAACCCCCAAATTATTAGTCACTTCACCAAATTCAAGCTGAATTGAACCTATCAAAATTTTCCAACCCCAATTTCTCTTTGGAGCTCTTCTGTCCTCCACATAAGCAACTTATTGCACCCATTAAGTTATCCTAAGCTCAACTCAAAACCCCTCTATTTAAGCTCACCTCCTCCATGGAAAAATTAGAGAGAGAGCTCCAATTTCCTTGGTGAAACATTGCCAAATTGCTCCTAGAGACTCTCCAAGACCTCTTCAACTTAAGCCCACTATTTTTCCCCTCTGGTTCCCTCTTTGAGAACCTAATTTTGAGCTCAAAATTTCTGTTTGAACCAGGAAAAATTTCTCCACACCTCCATAGTGGACCAAACTCTAATTATCTATTCCCAGACCATCACCAAAGCATGAAGAGTTGATCTCCCACAAAAGCCCCCTCTCAAATAGCCCCTAGCATAGCTCTAGACCAACACCACAAATCGAGCTTCATTAAAATCATACCTAAACAATTCACCAATACCCAAGACTTCATCTGGAGGTTCGTTGGACCCAATTGAAGCTACCACAGCCATTTAATTGAGGCCTCCTAACTCAAACAAAGGTATTGAACTTTAACCCTAAATCGAGCTTCAATTGATTCCCCTTATGTATTCAATGTATTTCATACCGTATGGGCCATATAGATATGCTCATATTGAGTAGATGAACGTGTTGTAACAAACCCCATGCGATTTGGTTGAGTCTAGAATAAGATCTTAAGGTTTTTGTGTGAACGGTTCTTTGGTTAGCTTAATTGGGGACGATGAACGGATGGAACAAAAAGGCAGACCGCGTGGAAAATGAGGTGGATGGCGGTGTCAAATGGTGGAGCGCCGTGTAGAGCTTTAGAGACTCCAAGTTTGAGGTGGCGCTGCAGTGGATAAATAGCCCTTCTTCTAATTTAAATAAATACCAGAACTTTGGAAAAAATAGCTTTGTGTAGAAAAATCATAAAAATAAACTAAAAATTCTCTCTTGCTCATTGAACAGAGGAGAATAATGTGGGGTAAAATAATAAATTATTAGTTGGCTCTCTGATTTTTAATGAATTAAGTATTCTCTATAGTACTTTAATTTATTATGATCAAGCATTGCTCAACATGACTTAAAATTTTTAGGGTTCACTCTTTATGATAGAGGAAATGTCCTCTAATTTTTCTAATGTAAGATGACACCTTTATGTCTCTAGCCCTAATTTTCAAGCTAGGATAGCTATTTTGACTTATTTTAATTATATAAATTAAAATACCACTTAGAAAATAATTTTAGTAGGTTTCCTATGATCAAAGAAGTTTAAGAAATATGTCATGATGATTTGAATTGTTTTGTACATTTCTATAGTTAATTAAATATGTATATCTTGCTTCAATTTTTGTAAATTAAGTATTAATCAAAAATTAACAAAATCAATTCCACAATGTGTATAAAAATCATGTTTAGCCAGTGTAAAAATTTTAAAATTATTTGACTAAGTCTTAGACTAAAGTTGATTTTCTATGAAACCTTGTATTTTTTGTACAAAATAATTATATTAAATTAAACATGCTTGGGAAAATAATGAAAGGTGTTTCTCTAATTTCCTTGTGATCAGGGGCATTTAGAAAAAAATAAAATTTATTTTTGAGAAAATAATTGATTTTTTAGCTTTTTTTTAATTTAAAATAATTAAAAATAATTAAAAATCTCAAAAATACCAAAATTTTTTAAAATGTGCCTAATTGTCTCTTGATCCCTTAGGACTCATTAAACTATTTTTTTCTAATTTTTCTAAGTTAAAAAATAAATTTTAAAAGCTTAAAAATGAATTTCCCTTATTTTTCCCATTAAAATAATCTTCATAAATAAATTAAAAATCACAAAGATACAAAATTTGATTCTATTAGTTTTCTAATCTCAGAGAAGTTTAATAAGATATAAAAATAATTTTTGTAATTAAAACATTATTTTCCAGTTAATTAAATCATTGAAATTCGTTAATAATTAAATAATAATAATAATAATTTAATTTAAATAAATCATAGAATTTTGTCTAAGTGTTTCTCTGACGTTAGGGGACCTCTAACGATTTTCTCATGAATAAAAAAATTTATTTAGGATAATTAAATAAGAATGCATGTCATTAAAGTCATAATTCTGTTAATTACCATTTCACCAATTGTGATTGTTCAAGGCTTAGTAGTGACCTAGGCTTGACATTTAAACTTAATTGATCAGATATAAAAGTTAACATGATTGATGATTAAATTCTCTTTACACTAAAAGCCCAATTTTAACTTCAGAAACTAAAACCTTAACTTACCTAAATTTTCCTTTGTGGCACCCACCCACATAACTCTTAAATGAAATATCAGTTGATTAATGGAGTGTCTTAGCCTTGAGATAAATTGAACATAAAATTTCCTTGAGCAATGGGATAATTTTAGCTTAGCTTTGGATGAATAATAGAACAATATGATAAGTTCAAACTGAACACAAAATATTTCAAGAAATCTTCAAAGTGGTTCAGGGTCATGCCTCGAGCACTTTGAAATCTTTTGAATATTTTGAAGGGCACATTGAACTTGCTATATTTTGTTCTAAAATTATTCAATAAGATCTTCTGAGAATCAATGAAGTCATAAAATGGGGTCTGGTAGTTACACCATCATCTACTCTTACACTTTAAATTCTTTACAAAGTTATATACATGTTGTTAAAGCTAATCTTTCAGATGGAGGAGCGAGATGAATCAACAAGTATGCTTTTAAGTTATGTCATTTACTTTTTCGCACCTCTTGTTTCTTGCTTGTATGCTTAAAGTCACCCTGCATGTCAAAACTGAAACCAAAATTTAGAAATTAAACAAGATAAAATTCACCGCCACAACAATCAAAATATAAGACAACTTAAAATTTAATCACAAACATCACAAACAAAAATTGAAACTAAATTAAAATATGTCTATCTGATAATTAGGAATCCCTCGGAGGAGGTAACCTATGTTTGCTAAATAGATTTCCCATGATCTAAATGAAAGCATGGAACTCTTTGAGTTTAGTTTAGTAAATTCATTTAGACTAAGTGAATCCAAAAGAAAATAGTGGTGCCGGAACGAGGGAACCGTAGGATCCTAACAGGTGTTTCTCTAATCAACTTTAATATTCCCCATAACATTTAAATAACCATAACCTTAGGAAACACTTGATTTGAAATCTTGACATGACACATTTGAAAACTTAAACTCACTGTGAAGAGGAGCTACTATTATGGGCAGCATGGTCATCTTCAATAGCAAAACATGTCTACAACAACTAAATCATTCCTTAGAATTAAACAACTGAGCTATAGGATTTTGAGGATGTTCACCAAGTGCGACATAAATCCTCAACTTATCTTTAGGCCTTTGTATTGCTTTATTATACAATATAAGCCCTAACTCGCTTTAGGATTTCGAGGTTATGGTTCGTCACGATCTCAATCCTCACATCTTACAGGCTATTTGTGTGATTGTTTCACATGGATGTAAGCTCTAATTAAATAAAACTAGCAAGATGAAACATTTAAATATTTCTCCTCTAAATTGAAACCAAACCATAGGATAGCTTGGGAAGTCACCGAGGTTCTCCTAAGAACGATGACATCCCCTAGTTCTTCTTCCTTTAGATCCAATAGCAAAATGTTCCAAATTTGAGTCATTCCCCCTTCACACCTTTTTGTCTGATTTCATTGAAAATTCTTATTCCATTGACCTCTTTGAAGACAATATCCCATGATTTTTATTGAGAGTTTTCTTAGGTGACTTCAATTGTCTAAGATGTAATTAACTATAATGTCTTGCCTTTATAGGAAACTTTTCCTAACCCAGCTTAATATAAACCCTATTTAATTTTTTGTATTAAATAGGGAAACTTGTTGGCTTATAAAAAAATGATTTCGCAGAAAAAACAGATGTCATATATTTCTTAGTTTATTTGATTGAGCATCACCCGCAAGTCTTGTGTTTATCTTTTGGGATAGATACATAGCTTGAGGTGTAGTGCTCTTTCATTTGAACTATGAAAGATATGGGATCAGATTGATTTCATATTTTTCTNTATATATATATATATATATATATATATATATATATATGTATATATAATTTAGGAATATAAAGATGAAGCTGTTTCCCCTGTTGCTCTGCTAGGGTTTCGGCACAATGGCTCAACTTGCTATGGTAAAGGGCTTAATCCCTACTAAACTTTGTTTTCAATTGGTTTTCTCTCATCTCATCACTGGGCATAACAAGTTCTTCGACTCTCATAGCTTACACACCTTCCCGGGTTCTAGTTTTTCAAACTTTTACTGTTCCATTGGCTTGGCCATAGTTTTGTCCTTGTTTTGCCTTCTTTCCACTGTGGGGTTGGTCTATCTTTGGCATCCCACTGGAGGTTTGGTTTTCCACTATCTTCTCTTTTCTTACTTTCAAAAGGTTCTTCTTTACTGGCTATGGTTTAGCCTCTTTGTGGTTTCTACTTCCCTGTTTTGGCTGTTGCTTGGAGCCTTTTACCAGCTGTGAAGTTGGATTTCTTTGGTTGTTCACTGACTAAGGTCTGCTTGGGGTTTCTATTTTTGATATTACCTTTATGTGATGTCTGACCCTATTCCTATTG
>JXCR01143130.1:138239-165861 GCA_002079205.1 Phalaenopsis hybrid cultivar | reverse complement strand
CAAAGGTTTCTCTAGTCATGGTGGACCTTTTAAAATTTTCTTAGGATTTTATAATTAATATGCTAATTTCCATGATTATTTTAAGGAAATAATGTGGAAGATCTTCAAAAATATGGATCTCTATATAGGAACCTCCTCTGACTTTGGAAAAATCAAAGGATGTTTCCCTTGATAAAGGCTACAACATGCCAAAATTCTAAGCCAAGGTGATGTGCCAATATGCATGGAGAATCAAATGATCCCAAACATTGTTTAATTAATTAAAAATAAAATATGCATCAAATGGACTTGAAATTTATTCCACATTGTTCTCCTCTATTCACTGAGCAAGAGGGTATTTTTATTTTATTTTTGTGTTCTTTCTACACAAAGTTATAAATTTTCTAAGTTAAGGGTATTAAAACAAATAAGAAAAGCCCTATTTATCTATTTAAACTGCGCTTGCTGACTAGATCCTAGGCAGCTTCGAAGTCATGTGTGGCTCTAGTTGGACGTCGTCGTCCATGTAGCTTGCTAACTCAGCCCGCTGTTTATGTCTTGAAGGACTTTCCGGCTCGATCTCCCCCGTCCATTCGATACACGCTTGATCGAACGACTCCCCGTCATTGTTCCCGATAGAATGATCCAGTGCCCGTCCAGACTAAAACCGTAAGATCTCAGCCTAGACTCAACCAAATCACTTTGGTTTTGATCCTATTGACTCGTCTAAGTGAGACGAACACATTACCTTAAGATCTCGGCCTAGACTCAACCAAATCACTTTGGGTTTGATCCTATGGACTCGACTTAGTGAGACGAACACATCCATATGGTCTAAGGTACCATGAAACCAAGCTTAAGTAAATGGAGAATCAAAATAAGCTCGGGAGGAGGAGGTTAATTGCAATGAAATCAAGTTTAAGTAAATGGAGGATCAAAACAAGCTCGGGAGGAGGAGGAGTTTTATACTTTGATCAAGCCTAAGTAAATGGAGAATCAAAATAAGCTCGGGAGGAGGAGAAGTTTTATACCTTTGTTCTGAGAAGGGAGGCTTCAATCAGAGGTTCTCGGCACATTTGTTGGGGTCCAAAGAGGCTAGGGATTGAGTCCCTGGTCTTGGTGTAAGGCCTAAGTATGAATTCGACCAAGCTCGATTTCAGGTGTTGGTCGAGGGCTATGATAGAGGCTCTGTGGAAGGGGGATTTGATGGGGCTTTAGCTTCTTTCACTGTTGTGAAGGTGTGGGTGAAGTTAATTTGTGTTTGAAGGACTGTGGAGGTGTATTGGGTTCTGTCCTAATTTTCAGCAATGTTTCAAGCTCAAAATTGAGCTCCGGCAATGGAAATGGGTGAGGAAAATGGTTGGAATGCACTGAGGGGATCTTAGGGAAGCTCTCTGTGAAGTTTGGAGAGGCCTCTCTAAAAAAATTTCAGCACACCTCCCATGGCCTTGGGAGGTGAGTTTTTATAAAAATGGTCATGGGGTGGCTCTCAGGGCATAAGTTTGGGTGCATTGTGGTGCTTAGGTGGAGGGCAGAGGAGCTCTTCAATTTGATTTGGATGAGCTGGCCTCTATGTTTGATTTGGGTGAGGTTCCATGGGAGTGGCTCTCATTTTTGGGCTTTTCCANGTTTGATTTGGGTGAGGTTCCATGGGAGTGGCTCTCAGTTTTGGGCTTTTCCAGCCACTAGGCTAGCCAGCTGGCCAGGGGGAGGTGCCTAGGAGCTCAGGGAACCCAAAGGAATCCATCACAAAAATTTAATGCAAATGTGCTTTGATTTGGCAAAGATATCTTAATCATGTGCATTTTTTAAAATAAGATCCCTTAATTTGGGGGACCTTTGGTCCATTGCTTGATTTAGGTGATTTCATGTTGTTTGGACTGGTCACTAAGTCCAACCAATGGTTGTGGTGGAGTTAATTGATGGCTTTAGGGTGGTTAGGTCACATTTAGTGCATGCGTCCAACTGGGTGCAAATGACCAAAACTTGGGTTTGGGTTAGGCTAGCCATGTCAATTGGCCCAATTAATTGCTGCATTTGGTGTATATGATCATAAGGAACAACTTTGGTGAAGGATTGGTGTGGTTTTGAGTTCAATTAAAGGGTCAATTTGAGGGAATTTTGAACTTTAATCAATTTGGTCATGTTGGGCTAGGCTTGGGTCTAGCTTGGGTTAGCCTAGTCCAAATTGATTGTTGTAAATGGTCAATAGGAATCTCATGAAGAGTTTTCAACATGAATCGGATGCCAATTTGGAGTTTAAGGCAATCAATTGGGTGAAATTTGGGGACTTAGCCAATTTGGGGCTAAATTTAGGAATTTTGGATTTAGGTCAAAATCGAATGGATTTGAGACTTCACTAAGGTCAATTGATGGTTGATTTTCATGTATATAAATGTCATAAAGATTTTTCAACATTAATTGAGGCCAATTGACTAGGCTATGGGTTCAATTTTGTAAGATTAGGTCATTTGGTCAAAATTGGGGCTTTAACCTAACTCAAAATTAGGCTCAAATCATGGGCCAATTAGGCTTGGATTTAGTTTAGATTGGTCATATTAAAGTGGAATTTGAGTTTAGGATTAGAATTGGGGTCAATTGAGATCAAATTGATGGACATTTGAGTTGAATTTGGGGAAATTTGAGCCTTTAAAGGGCAATTTGGGGATTTTGGTTAAAGATGGTCAAATTAGCCAAATTGGGTCATATGGTAGTTGAAAGAAATGAAATTGGGAATATTTGACATTTATTGGGATTTTTTGGGAATTTTTGGAAAATTTTTGGGATTTTGAGCTATGGAGGGGTATTTTGGTAATTTGGGGGTGTTTTAGGGGTAAAAGGACAAGATGGGTATTTTGGTAGAGTTGAGGTACCAATCATCACCAACAAGCCATGGAACAATGGAAACCCCATTTTGGGTCCTCTACAAAGTGGTCTTAGCTAAACCGTAGCCCTAGATAAAGCCCCATTTTGGGTCTTCTACATAGTGGTCTTAGCTAAACCATAGCCCTAGGGCTAGTAGTCCATTTTGGGTCCTCTACATAGTGATCTTAGCCAAACCATAGCCCTAGGGCTAGTCGGTTTATGGGGACCAATGGAAACCCCATTTTGGGTCCTCTATATAGTGGTCTTAGCCAAACCATAACCCTAGGGCTGGTAGGTTTAGGGGGTGCCATGGACCAAAGGAAACCCCATTTTGGGTCCTCTACATAGTGATCTTAGCCAAACTATAGCCCTAGGGCTAGTAGGTTTAGGGGACATCTTATATGAGTATCCCAAAAGATCAAGGGATCTAGGCTAGAAATTTGAGTTCAGGGTTGTGAGTGATTGTGGGTCTAGATGAGTGTAGTGAGTGTAGTGAATGCCTTAGCTCCAGACCAACACCGAGGGTTAACCTTAGGGTCTAACAGTCCTAAGGGTGACTCATCTTGAGTTTCCCCCATAGTGATCCCACCTACTAAGTGCTAGAGGCTGAGACCAACATGTGGAACTTCAAGTTGAGTAGAGAAGAGTTTGGAAATTCTAGTGGTGAGGGTTCCATGTCTAGCTTTCTAAGAATAGCAAATCCTATGGCTAGACCTTAGGCTACTAAAGAGGAAAAACTAAACCTCAACCAAAAATGAAGTCAACAGTACCCAAGGTACACCCAATATTGAACAAGGCATTCAATTTAAATAGGTGCAATGGCAATTTAGGTAGCTTAAACCAAATAGGCACAGTGAGGGGTTCTTGTGAGGGGTCATACTCAAGAGACCATTTTAAAATTTTCATTTCTGTTCCAGCTATGATGATTGATTGTTTGGCAAAAATCCTTGCATAGTCCTCTTCCTTTGTCAGCTGGATTAGGAGATCCCTGCCATCCAGCAGAGCTAGCTTCCAACCTGAGATTTTTAAAGAATCAAAGTATTGCCTTACAAGTTCCATCTTCGGATGCCCTAAGCTAAATTTAACAATCAGTGTGAACTGGACATCCAAGTTCAGTCAGCAATATCCTTCTCAGAGAAAATAACAGTTGGTTTCTCATCTTTAGTTCCCACAGGATGGATGCAAGAAGTTGAACCTCTCCTTGCAGCAGTGTTGTGGAATTCCTGAGAAAACACTAGGAGGTCAGGATCAACCAAGGAGGAGGAAGGGTTTCCTACCACCTCAACATAAGTAGCTTTAGTCCATTACAAGTTCGTCTCCAGATCAATATGGGTGGTCATTGTTCACCAAACATCACCCTCAAGAATCTAAGGAGCTAGAAGAATCAATAAAACCTGAAAATGACTTGCTCCAAAGGAACCGGCCAGCAAAAACCTCAGGGAGGGCAAGTAACACTGCTCCCCAGCTGAAGAAGAAGTAAACAAACTCCAGGCCAGAGTCAAACCCCAACATAGAGGTGGCAAGAGATGGCTTGCTACTTTTGCAAATCAATGTAATAGTAACTACTTCACATAAAGCAGCAAAGAGCAGCAACCTCCTTTAGCCAACCAGTGGAACAATGATGGAGGACCAAAAGTACCACTCCAACCACTCTTCCCAACCCTTAGAGCCCCCTTAAAGAGACAGCTAACTTCTTCTATTAGCTCCACAACACCTCCAAGCAGCTCCATCACAGCCAAAACCCTAGCAGAGCACAGCTAGGTCTAGTCGCCACCTCCATCAGCTGAGTTCTTCTCTTCATCACAGCCACTTGAAGTATGTACATGGGGAAGGTAGTGAGAATGCTCTTCAGTAGGGTTATTCTACCCCCATTGGACAGAAAAGAGTTTGTCCAACCTTGAAGAGTTGTCATGGTTTTATCCACAATCTCATTAAGTTGTATTTTTTTATTTCTTCTCTTGGTTAAATAGACCCCCAAGTATTTGAAAGGAGTATTCATAGGAGTGAATTCAGTAAGCTCAAAAATCCATTGTCTGCAAGCAATGGAAACTCCTTGCTAAAAAGAATATGACATTTTTCTTTATTCACTTCAAGGCCTAAGGTGTGTTGGAATTTATGAATGCATTCATACAGAGTTTTGATAGCATTTTTGTTGGCTTTAGAGAATATCAAGATGTCATCAGCGTAGACGAGGTGGCTAATATCCTGTTTGGATCTGTTGTGATATATGCTATAATCTTTCCTGATCCCAAGTTTATATATGAGTTTAGACAAATAATCCAGTGCCAAGATGAAAATAGTTGGAGATAAGGGGTCTCCTTGTCTCAGTCCCCTATTAGCCTTGAAGAAGCCATGAGTTTTGCCATTAATCAAAAAAGTGTTGGCATTTTCTTCAAGCCACCTTTGAATAGTTTGGCAGGATTCATTTGTAAAACCCCTTGCCTTAAGTATCTCCATAATGAAGCTTCAATTGATCATATCATATTCCTTCTTCAGGTCCAATTTGAAAATCATGTTGCCCCCTCCCCGCAAGGATTCTCTAAATCTAGAAGAAGTTCTTGAGCAATCAACACGTTGTCCTCTATGCTTCTTCCTTTGACAAAAGTAGCTTGTTTAGTGCTAATAAAATGGTGTAGAATTGGTTGTATTCTCATCACCAAGATTTTTCTTATAATCATGCTCATAACATTAGTAATACTGATAGTTCTGAAATGACTCCAATGTTCACTCATTGAGGATTTAGGAATGAAGATAATGGTGACAATGCTGAAATAATCAGGTAGAAGATTGCCTTTGAAGTAATGTTGTATAGCTTCAATTACCTCAACCTTAATGACCTTCCAAGCCTTTTATAGAAATCAGCAGTGAACCCATCAGGGTCAGCTTCTTTGCCACTGTCTATAGAGGAGAGAGCTCTTTTGATCTCCTCCTCCTCAAGAGTCTCAGCTAGGTTGACTTTGGATGAAAATTCTTTGTCTGCTTGGAACAATTCAGACTCCACCTGTTGCTTTTTCAGCTATTCAGTAGTCCATAGCACTATCAGCAATCCCTTTGCCATCTCTAATCCAGTTTCCCTGGTTGTCTCTAATGGAGTGTTTAGTGTTACATTTTCTTTGGTACTTGATGCAAGCATGATAGAATTTTGTGTTTCTATCTCCATCAATGAATTTGGTTTTAGCAGCCTTCTGTTAAAGAAATTATTCTTGCCACTCCACAGTTGTAAGCAACCTCTCATTAGCTTCCAGAAGGGAGGTCTCTTCCACCTGTCCCATGCTGTGTTCTTTCTCTAGGAGGTTCAAATTAAAATTCTGCGTGTGTAAATTAAAATTCCTTTCTAAATCGGGCAACGGGATTCCGATTCCGACGGTTGACAGCTTTCAACGGGCATGTCGTCACTCGAAACTTGTCGTCTGTGGTCATTGCTAATTCTCGTTCATTCTCTCATGTCGTCATGTCTATTGTCGATAAGGATGTTGAAGTCGCCACTCTGTTTATCTATCTTATTGCCCTATTTTTCTAATTTACCTTAATTTTTTGGATTAAGTAAAAGATCCTCCAATATTAAAGGAATTAGGAAAAAGGGAAGGGAAAATGATAGAAAATAAGAGAAATGTTGGTTCGTAAGCATATAGAGAAGACTCTAGAATGTCAAAATCTCATATAAGGATAACCACATAAATGGTTTGATAACCAGAGATTTAGGTTGATCACTTATTCTGAATTCTTAATTTTTTTATTGGAGCAAGCTTCTATAGTTAATTACATCTTAGGCAATTCTAGATTTACCTAAGAAAACTCCTGATTCTTGTTAAAACTCATTCTTCTAAAATGTCAAAATTAAGGAAAGAAACATCAAATGTTTTTTTCCTAGGGTAATAGATTCCTAAAAATCTGATTCTACCAGTTATGTCATGTCATTTTGTTTATGTCATTTAATTTTGTTTTATCTGTTTTTGTCTAGTTCTATTGTCTTGAAATCCCGCTTTTGAATGTCTTCCTGCAAAACAGAGTTAGCACACCCTATAACATGCAAAGGAAATCTAAAGTGAAATTTTCTTTTAATGTCTTTAATAGACCTGTAAAAGAGAACATGATTAGCATAAAAACATATTGCCATATTTATCAATTTTAGTTGGTCATTTAATTAGTTGAATAATTTTTAAATGACCCGGTCAAGATGTCTATGGCTCCATCATCCCGGGGCCGTGAACTATTCAGATTTACTTAGTCCGAATGGTGTTTAAACCAGGATCGAAAGATTCTTGTCAGTAGTCATAGATTGTGTCATCCAAGAAATCCTTATAAATCTGAACACAGATGTTTAATTTATTTTTTAATGTCTTTTAAGATGAATTTGATGTCATTTATGTCGGTGAGTTAGATTTTTATGATGTCAATTGTTTTAGGTCATATGTCAATTAGACCTGAGAGAGTTTAATTGAAACCTAAGATTTGGGTTTAATGTCGGTGAAATTGAAGATGATTCACGTTCAATGTAGGTAGAAACTAGATTGTTAAGTCCAATGTGGATAGGATCTAAGAAGTTCTAGGTTCAATATAGGTTAACCTAAAGATTGGAAATGGTTTAAGTCAAATGTAACTAGGACTTAAGATGTTTTAGGTTCAATGTAGGTAGAATCTAGAGTTTTAAGTCCAAAGTGGATAAAACTTAAGATGTTCTAGGTTCAATATAGGTAGAACCTAAAGATTAGAAATGGTTTGTCCAATGTAATTAGGACTTAAGATGTTTTAGGTTAAATGTGGGTAGAACCTAAGAGTTTAATTGATTTTAAGTCCAATGTATTTAGGTTCAATGTAGGTAGAACCTAAGAGTCAAATTTAAGTCCAATGTAGTTAGGACTTAAGGTATTTTGGTTTGATGTAGGTAGAACCTAAGAGTTGAATTGGTTTTAAGTCCAATATAGTTAGGACTTAAGGTATTTAGGTTTGATGTAGGTAGAACCTATGGATTGAATTGGTTTTAAGTCCAATGTAGTTAGGACTTAAGGTTTTTAGGTTCAATGTAGGTAGAACCTAAGGATTGAATTGGTTCTAAGTCCAATGTAGTTAGGACTTAAGGTTTGAGTTGAGTTAGGTTCAATTTTGATTAATCCTAAAGTTTATGTTAACCTAAGTTCAATTTGAATCGAACCTAAGTTTAAGGTTTGATTTAGGTTCAGTAAATGTTAAAACTAGAGTTTGGTTGACTTAGATTCAGATTGGATTTAACCTAAGTTATAGGTTTGACTTAAGTTCAATATGGGTTGAACTTAAGTTTGAAGTTGATTTGGGTTCAAGTTATGTGGAACCTAATGTTTGGGTTAACCTGAGTTCAAGTTAGGTTAAACTCAAGTTAAGTTTAGGTTAAGTTAGGTTCAACGTGGGTTGAACATAATGTTTGAATTAACTTGAGTTCAAGCTAGGTTGAACTCAAATTAGGTTATCTTTGGATTGATTAAACCTAATTTTGGTTAGGCCTAATTTTGGTCAAGTTTAACTGATTAATTAGTCTTAATATGGGTTAATTCTAAATGGTTTTAATGTTAATTAAAATTAATTTTTGTAAGGTTTAATTGATTAATTAGACTTAATATGTTTTAAGTCTAATTGGGTTCAAAGGTTAATTAAAACTAATTTTGGTAAGGTTTGATTAATTAATTAGACTTAATATGGGTTAAGTCTAATTGGGTTTAAGGTTAATTAAACCTAATTTAGGTAAGGTTTAATTGATTAATTATGTCTAATGATGTCTTTTAGACCTGATTAAAGTTTAATTTTGCATTAACCCTAATTTAATTATGGTTTAATGCGTTAATTAACTCTAATAATGTCTTTTAGACCTAATTAAAGTTTGATTTTTTATTAAACCTAATTTAATTAAGGTTTAATGGGTTAATTAAGTCTAATGATGTCTTTTAGACCTAATTAATATTAGATTTTGTATTAAACCTAATTTAATTAAGGTTTAATGGGTTGATTAAGTCTAATGATGTTTTTAGACCTAGTTAAAGTTTGATTTTCTATTAAACCTAAATTAATTAAGTTTTAATGGGTTAATTAAGTCTAATGACATCTTTTAGACCTAATTAAAGTTTGATTTGAGTGTATTTTGAGTTAGACTCAATATGGACTTAGTGCATGATGAAATGAGCTAAGTATGGTAAGGAGAGGATTTTTAGGGTTTAAAATATTAATTTTGTAATTGATAAATTTTAAACCTAATGTAAAATGTCATTTTAAATGGTTTAATAGCTTGAAAATTATCTTCTTATGCTTATTATGTGTCACCTTAAATTTTCTAACCATTTTTAATTTTCTTTTCCTTAGTTTTCATTTTTTATAATTATTTAAAAGAAATAATTACAAAGTGTCTTGAAAATTAGAAAATTATGTCTTAAAGGATTTTTCTAGCCTTGGAAAAATCAGGGAGGATTCTTAAAGGCCTACAGATAAATCCCTAAAAATTTCATATTTTTTTGTCTTATAAATAATTTTTAATAATTAAAACACTTAGAGAGTATTTAATTATTTAAAAATTAAATATATAGGATAAAAGTATAATTTTAGTATCATAATTTTATCCTTTTCATGCTGAGTTCAGAGGTAATTTTGTTTTATTTTTATGATTTTTGGATGTCAAGATATTGAATTTTGAAGTTTTAAGGTTTATCGTGATTTAAATAAATTCAGATAAACCTAAAGGCGCCGCATGTCCTCGGTTGGGTCAAAGACGCGGTTGATCCCCTACAGGCAACCGAACAACAGAGATGACAATATTAAATTAGAGTCATCCATTTCTAAAACATGAAAACGGATGACATCTATTCATCCCCTTCGTTATAAGATAACTCGTAAACCGTTGATGATTTAGGAGCAAAATCTCGCTCAATTCTTGATGGATTTGAGTTATTTTTGTTTCTAGAGCTTTATCTAAAGATGATAAAGGCTTCTATACAGTGATGATGAGGTTTTTAATGAGTTTGGTTCACAAAGTGTCAAATCTGAATGCCATTAGGGCTAGCTCAACCATACCTTAGCCACAGTCGATTTAAGTTCAATTTGATAGGCTTGGAAGCTTTGTTTGCACTTTAGAAGACTTTGCCCTAACTCAATTCGAGGTCAAATTGAGTCCTCATATGAATTTGATCACAAGGTGGCTCGGCTTAGGAGGAGATGGCCAATCAGCGGTTTAAAGGCTATGAGGAAGGCCAATTTGGTTTGAGCTCCTCCTCACTCAGTCTCTAGATGGATTTAGGTCAGTCAATTTGAGGTTTTGAAGTGTTTGGTTTCACACTCCCAAAATGTCCTGTGTTGGGTCTTTTCGGATTAGCCAAATTGAGGGGATTCAGTGGGTTTCATGCCTTAATTCCATGGGGAATCAACTGCTCAAGGTGTAGGGAGTATTTTTTCTGTTGGGAGTTTTGGGAATTGGGCAGTGTTTAGGGTTTTCCAAATTTCCTCATCCTTGTAGCTCATGGATTTGGTCCTATTTATAGTCATTCATGGTGGCTATGGAACTTAGGTTCACTTGGGGAAGGAGATGGAGGTTGTATCTAGTCTATGGAAAAGTCTCCTGGCCAGAAATATTTAGGGAGGTAACTTCCAATGCATTATCCCTTGGGTTTTTACTTAAATTGATATTTAAGCTCAGATTTTGGCTCCCCTTTATTGGCTAACTTGGATGGCAGATAAGGCAAGTCAAATGGTCTGAATCAGCCTTCACCATATAAGTTTTATTCGCCATTCAATGTATTTGAGGAAGGGGTGACACATATCCCCCTTTCTCTTAATTTTTTTTAATGTCATGTTCATCATGTTCATGATGGCTTTAATTAAGAATGTGATAAAGTTTAGTGAAATCCTCTCTTCATTGGAGGATGGTTGAGGTGAATGATGACTCAACCAAGCCATTCCTTAAGAAATTTATAAAGAGATGACACCTCTTTTCCCCTTTATGAAAATGTCATCATGAGCTTAACATAGGCTAACCATGGTGGCTCACAAATTTTTCTTATGGGTCGTGAGCTGTTATAACAGGTTCCATGGGGGTTTATCCATCATGAGTTGAATTTAGGATTTAAATTTAAAATATGGTTTTAAGGTTACCATGGATTTGTCATACCATGACCTTAACCATAGTTTTTATTTAAACTCTAGGTCTAATGGTCTTTCATTTTTTTCTCATTTAATTATTTAAATACATAATTAATCAAGGGAATAAAATATTTTGATGAAAATATCAAATTTTGATCAAAATGGTGAGTTTGACCAAATTTGACCAAAGTTGAGTTGATTAACCATGGTTGACATGTTTTGACCATAGTTGACAAATGTAGGCCCAGTTGACTATGATGACTCATTTGACCATGTCATGGTTAGTTTAGTCATGAGGGTCTTGGGTATGACTTGGGCTTGACCAATTTTGACCCAGGTTGACCAAAGTTGACCAGAATGGTCAGATTAACCATAGGTGTTGTCTTGACCATATGGTGGTCGTTTGGGTCTATGAATGATTGAATGGTCAAAGTGGTGACCCTGGAGATTCAGCTTAGTCATTTTGACCAATAGTTGGTCAATGGTGTCAGTAGTTGACCAAATGGTCCAGTTTGATCATTTTGGTGTTTTAAAATGTTCAAATAATCCAATTTGACCATTTTTATGGTTTGAACTGAGCCATTGGTCCAAATTAATTAGTTGATCAGTTTGACCAAAAATGACCAATTCGACCAAATTGACTTTTTAGGTCAAAGTTGACCAATTGGATTAATTAAATGTCAATGTTGACTATGATCATTATGGTGACCATTAAGTTAAAATTGGACCAGATTAGGGTTTGTCACCACTAATCTAATCATTTAGGGTATTGTCATTGTTAAGCTCCAAAAAGAGTACTTTGAGGGTTATTTCAATTTTTAAGGTTTTAGTAACCTTATGTATGTCCAAAGAAATCAATGTTGGTAGACCCTTTATCTTAATGATCACAATGATCATTTTAGGTCTTTTAAACGTGTTTGAGAATCTTAAATTATAAGATTCCTCAAGTTGAGTTTGGTCTATGGATGTTATTTTAAGACCTTCACTAAAAGTGAGGTCAACAGGGTAACTCATCAACTTTATAGTGTTGACACCCCTAAAAATGTGCCAACAACTTCTGGCGACTCCGATGGGAAAAGTTTCTCTCTCCATTTAAATCAGGGAAAATATTCTGCATATATTGGTAATGTGTCCATGTCCCTTATGGACTGGATTACCCTTCATCTATTGGCATACTTCACTCAAATCTTTCTTAGGTAAATATGATCAACTCTTTCGGACTTCAGGACCATCTGTTCAACTACCTTTGAAAAGAGAGGTTTAAGAGTTCATTAGGACTTTTAATCCTTGTGTGGGGTAGGACCCCCAATAGGTGTGTTGATGGACTAGTTCCGCCCGGGCGATCCACATTGTAAAGTTGGTCCTACACTGGTTCCTAAACTTTACTTTCCATTTTATTCCCTTTCGAGTTTAGTTTGTTATTTTGCAAATTAAATCGAATTGTGTCTTGTTGCGCTTGCTCGTTGAACCTTCTTTATATGATTAATTAAATTATGTTGTTCTTAAAGTTAGTTTTACTAAATTACAAAATATTTTTTTACAAATTAAAATTAAAATAAAGACTTGCCCAGTCTACTGATCGACCTTTGGTAATTTTTAGTGCTCGCACTAGAATTACAAGGTATTAACTATATAACTAACCCAGAGCTTTCTTTTTGAAGTTACTGCAATGACGTTCCCTAAGCTCACTTTCTCATGCAACTTGTCGGCGATCCGCAATAGCTACAACGTCGCTTCCACCATCAAGTTTGGAGCCTGATTCGATGAACTTGAAGTCGTGCTCGGAAAGGCTCCTTTTATCATAATGAAAGTTATGGCTCTGAAAGTTCAGGAACCGTCAGCTGAGTTCAGCCTAAACTTTCCTCAAGATTTTCCTTCTTACAGATAAAGGCTACTGTCACCACGACACCTGCTAAGCCCGTTGTTCTCATTTTCACTAAGGGAAAAGAGTTCATGATCGTTGAAGAAACAACTGTAGGATTCATCGTCCCGCCATCAGTGTTTGAAAGTGGATTGAGTTCGAGAACTGTGCCATTAACTCAGTCACAAAGAAGAAATTGTTGTTGAATGGTCCAGAGGGCTACTAAAGCCCAGATTTCTGAAGAAATGTTTGTTAATGAAATTCCTCACCAAGAGGAATTAGGATTGCTGGAGACTTATAAACTTCTGCGAGAGAGTAGGTTCCATACCATAGTGGACACCAATGTGTACGAAAGTATCCAGAAGATTGCGGCTACTTATCGTCACCTTATGGACATGGTGGGGAGAGGGAGAAACCCACTCTTATTACCCGAGTAAGTACAGTAATCCAGAGATTAGCTATCAAAGAGGGTTTTTCAATTGGTGAATTACTTAAATGAGTGGGATGCGCAATATCCCCTCGCATTAAGAAAGAAATTCTAAGAGATGTTATATCTGCCAGAAGATCTCAAAGATCAACTGAAACTTTACCTGCTCACATTCCCATCAGGTTTCTCTTGGGAAGCAGAGTTGATACTACCATCATCATCACGGATTCTAGTGTCACTACTCCAAGACCTGCAAGTCGTCGACCGGTTAAGTCACGTACGGGTCTAGGAGTTATATCACTTACCAGTTATAAAAAATGTCTCTAAAGTTCCAAAGGAAAACATGAATAAGTTACTCGTTACTGTATCTCGTCTGCACCATGGGGAGCATGCCTCACTTCAACATGTCGATGGCTCTATTGAGACACTCCATCCCAAGATAGTACGAAGAGAAATGTATGGGTACCTAAGGTTGTCGTACCAATATGGTTCAGTGAGCCTGTAGGCAGGATCACTGAGTGAAACAAGGGTCCCAAGTATCCTACATTGTCGCAAATATTGCTACCAAATTGGATGAATAAGTGGAAGGAGTTCAGCAGAGTCTCCTAGATCTCAAGATTACACAAGAATCAATAATTGAAGAAAAGGTTAAGAAGCTCAGGGATGAGATTTCTGAGTTTGCCAAAGAACATGAAGTTTCCATTGATAATGACGATGAAGATTTTGATTTTAACGACTATCTCAATGATGACATCATGGATATTCATGTCATTGAAGTAAGAGTCGTTGCATTTGTACGCGACGCCTAACCTCTCGTTGAATGGAACAACATAGATGATCTACGTAGGGTTGTTCTACTAAGGGATGAGTAAAACATCCAAATGGAGAAAAGGATGGAAGAGATGACCACTTCCATGGCTGCCATTGCTACAATTCATGGACAGTCTCAAGCACAATAGTTGGCTTCTCTAGAAGTAAATCAGCTAGAGATTGTACATATCACTGATGAAAGGAGGGAAGTTGCCTCGGCTAACAGAGATGATCAACAAAAGAAGGATTCTCCACGAGCGTCATACCATATTAAGAATTTAAACAAATGGTCAAATAAGTTTGGGAGGCCTTAGCTCAATCTAAGGGTGGTGCATTGATTTTAAAGGGTAGACCCTACTCAGAGGAGTCTGATGTCGTATCCTACCCTAAGGGTTTTGTGTCATTAAACTTTAAGATGCTTGACGGGACTTGAATTCCCAAACATTACATAGCGCATTTTCGAGCCAGTTGTGACAATACTGGAGGTAATGAAGCCTTGCTTTTGCATCAGTTTGTTAGTAGCCTGTCAGGAATAACGTTTGATTGGTATGTCGAGTTGCCCAACGGATCAGTGAAGACATCTCCCGAGTTAGAACAATTGTTTATAAAGTGATTAGCCGGAGCACAACATCACATTTTTATTGGAGATCTCTTAGTGGAAAGGCAAAAGCCTAACTAGACTCTAGTAGATTATATCTTGAGGTGGAGAAACATTAGCATCAAGTGCAAACCTCAGCTACAGAAACATCATGTGATTGAGAACCTACTTAAAAGCATCTATAGGCCAATAACTTTCATGCTTAAGAGACTCACCATCAAGTCCTTCGAGAAGCTACTCAACAAAGCTAGCAATCTGCAAGTGGAAATTAAACACATGGATTTTAAGGATAAAAAAAAGACTAGCAGAACAACCTGAATATTCGAGAAGAAGTCTGGGACAGTGGCAATGGTTGATAAGGGAAAGAAACCAATGAAGATATAGGTAAAACATTCTCGTCAAGGTTCTCATCTGTTATCACAGCATGCTCAGTAAGAAACACAACAAAATGGCCATTCTAGCCAACAGTCGCATCAAGGAGGATCATATCGAATAGAAAATAAGAAGGGTTTGACCATTACAGAATGAAAGAAAGCAGTATATTCCTTTAATGATGAAGTTGTAGCCAAAATGTTCAGAAGTCTGATGAAGAAGTCTAAGTTTAGATTGTCATATCCAAAGAAACCTGAGGAGGTCGATAAGAAAGATCAACCCAATTATTGTTCGTACCACATGATGCTTGGACATACTATAGAGCAATGTTTCATTTTTAAGGATTGGCTCGAGAAAAATCATAAGGGAATATAAAAGTCCTAAAAGAATATTTAAAAGAGTCTGAAAAGGTTCTGTATATATGATTTTGACTGAGTCAATCACTTTGATAAAGTTGTATTCAGAAAAAGATGGATGGAGTACAGTTTGGAGCAAATCATCCAAGAAGATACTGAATCAGATCCAAACTGCATCAGCTCAGGCAGACGTTCAAAGTCGATAGCTTGCTCAACCAGAGATGGAAATTTTGTCAGAGAAACCACCGCAACCAGAAGAGAAAGAGAAGAATACCACCACAAAGATTGATAGCTCGGGGAGTAAGATAGGGGCAGCCTCTGTTGTATTGGTTGTCTCAGAGTCGGGGAAGAAAATCCTCAAACCCCTGACCATGTATGATTATCTTTTTGCCCCACTAGGGTATTATACATATAATGATTATGATTTTGGCTATGTTTTAATTGTTTCTAGTGATAACATAACTGACTTTGCTCAATCTAACTCTGATCTCAATTCCCAAACCGATCCTCGTACTTGAGTCCAATGAGCCCGGTAAACAAGATGAAGAAGATATTAATGATACCAGTTACGATAGCACCGAGAGTGCGGTGTCAATCGTCGAGCATCATGACATGCCACTTGCCATTAATTTGGATCTCTCCGATGAATAAGAAGTAACAAAAAATTTACCTACAACATTACAAGAAGAAGAAGAAATGACAGAGATATACCTAAGGAGCGGGAATGTGTTACCCTTGAGGTCAACTCCATTAGATAAAGGAAAATAAATAGTAACTCAAGAAGAGCTACCTCCGCCTCCGCCAGTGGAAGAATCACATAGCCAAATAAAGATCAAAAAATTATATAAAGTAGATTATAATGTGCTACCTCATCTTAGGAGGTTGCCGACCAAATTAAGCTTTTACAACGCTCTAATATTGTTAAAAGAGATGAGGGACTCTTTGGTTACAGCCTTGCTAGACCTAGAGATTTGCTTAGCACAGTTGGCTAGCTCATCCTCAGATAAAGTTTGTTCTTTAAGGGAATAACATGAGATAAATTTCACATTTGAAGACTTGTTGCTCGGTACTACTGACCACAACCGACTACTCTACATCTCTATTAATATCGGCAGATTTGTATTGTCTATAGTTTTGGTAGATCCTGGAGCATCACTCAACCTAATGAGTTACGAACATTAACATATTTTGATATTAAAGCTCAAGAGTTTACATCTGATAACATGATGTTAAGAGGTTTAAATTAGAAGGGAGAAAGAGCCCTTGAATCGATTACACTGCTTATGAAAGTTAGAGAATTAGTAACAACTGCTAAATTCCATATCATCAACACCAAGACCTCTTTCAATGCTCTACTTGGTCGACCGTGGATTCATGAGCACAACATGGTTCTGTCTTCCCTGCATCAGTGCATAAAATATTAAAAAGAAGGACAAGAAAATTGTATCAAGGGAGACTTACAACCACTTTCATTTCATAAAGTTGGCATTCATGAAGACACTGCCTATTACACGCCTCTAAAGAAAACTGTCTTCTCTCATGAGGTTTGATAAATAAAAGTAAAGATTCAGATGGATCATAAGGTCAAAGCCATTCAGCCCTGTTTTAGTGATCTTCCACCACTCTTTTGCAATGAGTTGGAGGGGGTTCCTTTACTTTTCACACCTGAGGTCGAGGTCGGGGACGTGGATGAGGAAAAGACAATATGATTACTGGATTGACTAAGTAAACATCACATTGATGATGAAGAATGATCTAAGGAGGAAATAATGACGATAAAATAAATTAAACCACAATATGAAATTTCCTTGGAAGATGTGGAGAAAAGTGAATATGAGTTGATGTATGATCGGATCAAACACTATGTGAATGTCATGACCCTTACTCCGATTCTCCCACAAAAGGTCAAGAGTTTAGAGGTCAAAAAAGTCCGTAGTGCTAGTTCAAAGTCGATCAAATTTTACCGTTCTTCAACTTCTATTAATCTTGAAAATCATGTAGATTTGGATGAGAATCCTGATGAATTAATGAAATTACCTTTTTGTTAATTTTCTCTTTGTGTACAAAAGTAATTCAACAGGGCTGTTTGCCAAAACAAATGCTAAAAGATAAGTTACAACTTTTTAAAAAATTGTGGAATGTTAAAAGTCGAATTCGCAACTCGAAAGAGGGTCTCGGATTGGGTACTGTTGGAGCAGTCGATGATTCAGATTTTCTTATGGTCTTTACTAGCGGGTCAGAAGAGGATGACTCTCAAGATCAGTTAACAGGTGATGCCTGGTCCCGATTTTGTATATAGATTGATGTAAAATGCAATTTATGCAATTAATTTCCTTAATAGATATTCTTAATTTGCAACAAAGCCAAAAGCTTAATTCAAAGTACGACCTAGGTAAAACTTTCACTATGAAGCAAATAAGGATGCAGTTATAATATTTCAATATGGGATTCTACGCAAGTATACGTATCATTATCAAGTAAAATAGAACTTTCTGAACAAGTCTCGAATACCGATCCCACAGGGAGGACTAATTTTAGATAATAAAATTTTACTTAGCAATATTTTTTACTTAAACTTAAGATGCTAAAGTAGGAATGAAAGTTTGATTCGTTTTGTAATTTTTACTAATTGAAAATAAAGTAAGGAACTAATTAACTTAACTAAAGTACTTGCAAGATGAAGGCAATATAAATAAAAAATCTTTTTCCTTACCATGAATCTGTGATAAATAGAGGAATTATGTTGTGGAAGTATGCTAAATGTGTTGTGTCAATTAGGATCAATAATATTCTTTACCCTTACTAGAGATGCTATAAGGAAATTGACTAATCTATAGTTTGAATAGTCTTGAAGACTGACTAGGCATGGAAGATACTAGGTCACTCTAGAGTTCCCCATTCTCCCTCCACTTGGCGGCTAACATCATGTATCAAAACCTAAAACTATAAATCAAATTTGCCTCTTTAGCCTGTCACTCTAAAGTCCTCTAATTCTACACCCATTAAAATATATTTCTCTATTTTTTGCACTTAATCCCATGAATTACATTCTCATTCATGAAATTAATATGTGATTCTAACCATTTTTTAACTGAGACAATATCATCTCGGATTTGACATGTTCGATGTGATTCTAACCATTTGTTGACTGAGACAATACCATCTCGGATCTTACATGTTCTCATAATGGTATTAACATCTTAATTGGTCAAATCAAGAAGTAAATGAAGTGCAAGGTTTCAAATCATCACAACTTATTCCAACATTAAAGTCTAATACAAATTCCTTGAGATATTTAATCCCTTATCATAATAAGGAAAAAGATAAAGAAAAATACTCATAATTCATGAAAAAAACATGACCACACATGAGTTTCAAAGTAGAAATCATGCACACAAACAATAAATCTAAATTAAAACCAAGTATAGATATAAAGATAAACATTTTTATCAAATTCTCTCCACCAAATGTCTTAAAGTTCCTTTTAATTCTCTTCCTTCTCTCACAATTCAAACTAACACTCAAAATAAAATAAAATAAAGTAAAGGTAGCTGACGGCGACAACGGCGATGTGCGGTGGCGGCGGCGGTGGCAACGGCGATGGGCGGCGGCGGTGATGGGCAACGACGATGTGCTGTAAAGATTGATGGTTGGCTGGCCTCCTCTCTTAGAAAATATAAGTCTTTTCTTATAAAAATCTAAGAGGTGCCTTGGTGTCTCTTCAAAAAGGTGTCAACATTCAATGAATCTTCTAGAAGTTGCCTCCTCAAAAGCCAATTGAATGAATTTTCAAGTCCATAGGTTATTTCCCACGTTTTTATCAAGAGTTACTTCAAATACCTCTTCAAAAATCCGCTCAAATTAAATATATCATCAAGTAACTATTTCTAGTGCGTAAGCACGGGGTACATGGCACTTAGGCGTGGAGCCTCCGGCGCATAGGTGCCCTAGTTCATTTTTGCACCTTTCTTCATTTTTGCTTCACATTTGACCCTTTTTCACTCTTTTTAGCATTTCTCATCCATTTGATTGTACCTGCAAAAAAAATAGACAAATACCTTTCATTAAAGCATAATATCTCAAAAATATGTATAAAAATGTGTATAAAAATACTATATATTTTAGGTGTATCGAAATCCCCCAAACTTAAGATGTTAGTTGTTTTCAATTGACCTTTCAATATTTAAAAACCAACATAAGTAGATAAAATATATGACTTTCTTTAGGAGTTACCAAATTCTGATATAGAAATATAATTGTCCAATTTATAAAAACTATTAGTAAATGATACCAATTTAAAGTTTAGAATTTTTTTATGTTAAGAAATATGAAAATATTAGTTCCTATCTAATTCATAAATATTGTAGATTTTCTAAATATATAGTTTAGGCATTTTATCATCTCCACTTAAAAATTTTTATTAAGCATAATTTTACTCACTATATTATATCCTTAAGCTTAAGACTTTCTAAAGTCTTATACTTTAAAAAGATGAGATGTGGAACCAATTTTTTATTAGACTTCTCCCTTTTTTCAACTTTTTCTTTTCTTTTCTTTTCTCTCTCTCTCTATTTTGTTTTTTCTTTTTTTTTAAGGCAATGATTACTATACCTAGGTAGTTATTTAATGATTTTAAATTCCATTCCTTTCCTACAGCAAAGAGTTGATATTTTTCTTTTAATTAAAAACATAATATTTGTTTTGAAAATTAATTTAACAAAATAAAATTTAAGTTTTGAAAATAAAAGGTCTCAATTTCTAACTTTTTCACTAATACAATTTTTCCTAATAAAGATAGGTACACGATACTTAGCATTTTTCACCTAAAAATTTTTAACTTTAGTTTTTTCTTCATTACTATAAATTTTAACTAAATTCTCTTATTCATTTCTAAAACCAAAATTTTACTTCCCTAACATAATTTCATATACATAATCATTTTTCAAATCAAAATCAAATTTACTTGAAATACATTTGAGAACAAATAAACTTTTATGTTCTTTTTAAAAATTTCCATCCCTCCCCCAAACTTAAAATTTTGATAGAAATAAAATGTTTTAGCATCATATATAAATAAGCAGGAATGAAAACTAACTATAACATGCTTGCAGGTATTTTTAGATCCTAAATATGCAAGTACAAAAAATAAAAATAGGAGTAAAAATTTAATTGATCGAATTTAATTTACTTAAAATACAGAGATTCATCAGACTTTTATGCAGTGGAGTATAACATAAAAGCAAAAAAACATACTAACAAATATACATGACTACAACATAAAAAAATAGCTGGTAGCAATTTGAAAATTTTAAATATGAGGCTTTAAGTAGCAAGTTAGCTAAATTTGAAACATTCCTAGGATTGCAAAATTAAGTTCAATAAACACTAACTAAATGCAACAACATAATTAAAACAATTAATACCAGACCTAATAATTAGTTACTTAAATAAAAATACATCATAGTAGGTGTAAGTAACAAAACACAACATAAGAAAAATTAGCAGTCTTTACAATCACAACTAGAAAACAAAACAAAAAGTATAGAATACTAGTACCAACAACAGTTCATAACAATATAAAAACTAAAAGCATAAAACTGAACCAAAGATTCAAACTAATCATCACCCTCTTTTTCATCACTGTCATCACTACGCCAAGCAGCAGTAGGTTCATATGATGGATATCTAGAATACTGGGAAATAATACATCCCGATTACCTCTATTGAGTTGATTCATAGTTAAGTTGTTTTCCTCCTCATAATCACTTTGTCTCTTCATATACCAATCCATAGGCTTTGTAAAATGCTCTAAATTTAATACCTCATCTATAGATATGTTTACGTTGTCCAAAATCCTCTGTAATAACTCAGACTGGGAATCAGATCCAGAAGTCTGACCCCGTTATGAAGAAGCATGTGAAGTAGAGGCAGCACAACTATGGAAGAATCCACCATTCCAACCAAAAAATAGAATGATGTGAATAAGTCTTCACATTCACATTGGTAATGTGCTTTAGTGGCTGTAAGATCTCTTCTCAACTGTCATATCTAACACCAGCCTGCTCGCATAATGAAAGAATCAAGGATGTGAATCCCAAACCTGCAGTAGTAGCAATGACAACTGAACTGGTAACAACTCCATAAATCAATCCTACAATATCAGTTGGCTTGAACTGTTGAATACAATAGTTTGAAGTTGCTCTCTCTTGAGTCACTTCACTCAAATGAATTGTAGGCAACAGATGACCAAAAATAAAATAATGCCATGCCTTTGCAGTGGCATCCAACTTTGAAGTAGAAAAGTTTACCCTTCTTTCATTCATAAGCTTCCATAATCCTATCCCAATAATAAAAGATGAAATAATCTCATCTAGCTCCTCTTCGGTAGGACTATAGTTTGAATAAAAACACAAAGCACTCGGGAACAACTGATAAAATTGACTAATTACCTCAGGAGAAAATGGTACTGTCTTCCCCCTCACTATGACTCCTTCATCAACCTCTGAGAGATTAACATAGAACTATCGAACCACAGAAACCACGGTGATAACAGAAAAATAACAGACTCGCTACCACTGGCGGCTAACAATCAACTCTTCTACAACTCCTCCCAGGCTTTTGAAACAACACTCAGGAATTAATTTCATTGAATGTAGTGCATCGCTATACCGATCCTGAGCTCTTGAACTAACAAATTTACTAGAATCCAAAAGTGATTTTCCCTTGCTTCTCTTCATTCTTGGTGTCATTTTCTAAAAAAATGTATAAAATTTAAAATAAATTTTGCAATCAACTCAAAATCACTAAAATCAACTCCTAAAGTCTTAAACTAACAAATACATGCATTATCCATCATTTTTTCCAAATTTTCACCAGGAATAGTGATTTTTGGGTAGCTCATGAATGTGCTCAAAATACATAGTGATAATAAAAAAAATTTGCATAGAAGTGAAGCTCTTACCTCAAGAAGATCAAATCTAATAAATTTGGCATGAATCCACCAAGTAATCTTCAAAATAGGTGATGCTCTAGCTCCCAATTCGTGCAAACGGATGGTAGGAGGTCAGCGAAGGTGTGCTAATTGTGTTTTTTGGCCCTAAAATTCAGTTAAAATTGTGTGTGAATCGGCGCTTAAGCACGAATGGTTCGGCGCTTAGACACTAATCTTTCGGTTTAGGCAGCGCTTAAGCACTAGTTGCCATGGCTTAAAATTTTTAGTAAGAATCCTCCGATCATGCCACATCTTCATCTTTTCCATCTTAGCACTTTCATAAGATTCATTCCTTATCTCTTCAAGCTCATTTAATTGCAATAACATCTTCTCTCCAGCATCTTTAAAATTATAACTAAATTCCTTAATCAGCCAATATGCTTTATGCTTAAGTTCAACTAGTAAGTGACATGCTTTCCCAAATATTAGCCTGTATGGGGACATTCCTCTAGGAGTTCTTCATGCACTTTAATAAGCCCACAAAGCTTAGTTAAGTTTAGCTAACCAATTCATTTTAGTTGGATTTATAAATTTTTCCAATATTATCTTAATTTCATGATTGGATAATCCAGCTAAACCACTTGTATGAGCATGATAAGCAGTAGCAATTCTATGGTTAATATGATATTTTCTTATTAATTTCTCCATTATTGCATTTCTAAAATGACTTACCCCGTCAGTTGTGATTACTCTCGGCATTCCAAATCTACAAAATATATTCATTCTTAAAAACTTTGCAACACTTTGAGCATTACATTGAGGTAAAGCAACAACTTCTATCCATTTAGATACATAATCTACTGCTAAAAATATATATATAAATTTCTGAAAGATGTTATAAATGGTCTCAAGAAATATAATCCCCAAACATCAAATATCTCAACTTCTAATACATAATGGGGGGGCATCTCATTCCTCCTAGAAATATTGTCTACTCGTTGACATCGATCACAAGTTTTAATATAAGAATTAATATCTCTAAATATTGTAGGACAATAAAATCCAGATTGTAAAATTTTGTATGTTGTTTTGTCAACACCAAAATGTCCCCAAAAATAAAAATTATGACATTTTTAGATAATTTCATAAATTTCTCCTAAGGCACACATCTTTGAATAATAAGATCATTTCTTTGTTTATATAAAAATGGGTCATTCAAAAAATAAGTCTTAGCTTCAAATAGAAATTTCCTCTTTTGTTGGTATGTCATTCCATATGGTATAATATCACTAACAATGAAGTTCACAATGTTGGCATACTATGGAACACGCCACTCATTAACATTAAATAATTCTTCATCTGAAAAATGTTCATTAATTTCTTTTTTAAAACAAAGTGGTTCTTCTAATTCAAGCCTGCACAAATTATTAGCAATTTGATTCTCAGCTCCCTTCATATCTACTATTTCAAAGTCAAATTCTTGCAATAGAAGAACCCAACTTATCAATATTGGTTTTGCTTCCTTTTATTTCATTAAATACTTAATAGCAAAATATTTTGTATGCACTATACATTTAGTTCCAATTAAATATGATCTAAATTTATCAAAAGCATATACTACTGCTAATAACTCTTTCTAAATTGTCATATAATTAATTTGAGCTTCATTAAGATTTCTACTAGCATAGTAGATAACTCTGAAAATCTTATCATGCTTCTGTCCTAAAACAGTTCCAATAGCATAATCACTTACATCACACATTAATTCAAAAGGTTTTTCCCAATCTGGTGAAACAATAGTTGGTGCAGTGACTAGTTTTTCTTTTAAAAATTCAAAAGTTTTTAGTCACTCTTCAATAAAATTAAAAATTACACCTTTTTCAAGTAAATGACATAGAGGCTTAGCAATTGTTCAAACGTCTTTAATATATCGTATGTAGAATCCAACATGTCCTAAAAAAACTCCTAATTTCCTTCACACTTGTTGGGTAGGGTTTAACGATCACTTGAATTTTTGTTGGGTCTACTTCCATACCATTTTCTGAAATTTGATGTCCCAAAACTATTTCTTCTGCTACCATAAGTTGGCATTTTTCCCAATTAAAGACTAAATTTGTTTCTTCACAGCACTTAAGAACATTTGATATATGTTCTAAACATGAGTCAAATGAAGTTCCAAACACCGAAAAGTCATCCATAAGAACTTCAATTCCTTTTTCGATTAAATCACAAAAAATAGCGATCATGCATCTTTGAAAAGTAATAGGTGCATTACATAAACCAAAAGGCATTCTTCTAAAAGCAATTGTACCATAAGGACTGTTAAATATTGTTTTCTCTTGATCCTTAAAAGCTATTTGTATTTGGTGATAACATGTATATGCCCAGCTAGTCCATCCAGCATTTGATCTAGAAAGGGTAGTGAAAAATGATCTTTCATGATGGCGAGGTTTAATTTTATATAATCAATGCATATTCGCCTTCCTGTGACTTGTCTTGTTGGTATTAGCTCATTATGTTTATTTAAAGTCACAGTTACTCCTCCATGCACTATCTGAAACATGATAGATAATTTCAACATCTAACCACTTTAGAATTTCTTTCTTAACAACTTCTTTCATAATAGGATTCAATCTCCATTGAGGATCAACCCTAGGTTTACAGTTCTCTTCCACATGAATTTTATCCATACAAATTAAAAGATTGATACCTTTTATATATGCAATTGTCCATCTAAAGACTTTTTTATAACTCTTTAAAATTTTCATCAAACTCTCTTCTTCTTCTGTAGTTAATTTTAAGAAAATTATGAAAGCTAATGTAGAGGAATCATCTACTTCAAATGTTCAGGAAGCAAATTCAACTTAATCTCAGGAGGTTTTTCAATCAATGGACAAAAAATATGAATATTTTTTGTTGTGTCCAGAACTTCAAAACTTTCTCAAACATAATTTGAATCTTCCTAATATAAAGCTTCATACTGATCTAATTCCTCTTGCTCATGTTCCAACTCTTTCTTTTTAGATTTCTCTGCATAAATTATTTTTGAAATGACATTAACTTAAATATCTTATAGGATCCATTCTATATCATTCATCATCTTTACCTTTTGCGGGATATTTCATTGATTAGGAAATATTAAATGTTACTGTTTAATCATTGACGCGCATAATTAATTTTCCTTTCTGTACATATGTCATTACTCTTCTTGTGGCTAGGAAAGTTCTCCCTAAAATGATAATTATCTTCTTATATTTCTACATGTCTAGCAAAATAAAATCAACAGGAAAGATAAATTTATCCACTTTCACTATGACATCTTCTATAACTCCTTTAGGATAGGTTATTGAATGATATGTTAATTACGGAGTTACAATAGTAGGGGATATTTCTCCTAATACCAATCTTTTAAGTATTTATAATGGCATAAGTTTGATTCTTTCTTCTAAATCACATAAACCTTTCCCATAAAATCTGTCTCATATTGCACATGGAATTGTAAAGCTACCAGGATCTTTAAGCTTTTTAGGAAGCTTTTTCAGAATTATAGCCCTACACTCATCACTAAGTGCAACAGTCTCATTATCTTCAAACTTCATTTTCCTATTAAAATTATCCTTCATTAAACTTCACATAGCTTGGCATTTGTTCTAGAGATTCAACAAATGAAATATTAGTTGTAAGCTTCTTAAAAATTTCTAGAAATTTTGCAAATTTCCTATCCAACATTTTTTGTCGAAGCCTCTGAGGAAATGGAGATGGTGGTTTTTCCAAATTAACTTTAAGTAGAGAAATAGGTGTCTCCAAATTAACTTTAAGTAGAGAAAGTGAGAGGAGTAATCATTTAAGCATTTATATAACATCCACCTTCCACCTTTAGGCTCAAACTGTAAACCTGTACATATTATTATTGCCTGCTCTATTAGTTTTTTTTTTTTTTTAAGGAGCAATAAGTTTCTATTCTCATGTTGCCAAGTTCAAACATATGAAAGTTATGTAACTAGGAAACTAGTCCCAACAAGAGATTAAAATCCAATAGCAAGAGGAATAAGAACTACAACTCCTAACATCTACTCTAAGATAAGAAATTTTCCAACAGGTATTTGAATAAGAGGCAATAAGGAGAACAAACAAAAAAAGAAAGCCCTCAAATGTATTTTCCAAGTCATAAAAATGATTTCCAACATATTTTTAAACAAGGGAAAGTAAAGAGGGCAAAACCCGAGCCCTAAATATACTTCCCAAGCAATAAAAGTGATTTCCAACATGTATTTAAACAAAGGGAAGCAAAGAGAGCAAGAACCGAGCCCCACATGTACTTCCCAAACCAGAAAAATGATTTCCAATATGTATTTAAACAAACAGAAGCAAAGAGAGCAAAAACAGAGCCCCACATGTACTTCCCAAACCAGAAAAATGATTTCCAATATGTATTCAAACAAGGATGGTAGTGTAAGGAGTAAAACCGAACCACTAAAACAAATTCAGCATGTATTAATAATCTAATTCGATATAACAATTTTAAAGTTCCAATAAAATTTCAATCTTCAAATATCTCCAGATTTTATCAGAAATAATACACCTCATATGTTGATTTAGTGAGAAAGCTTTAGATGGCGTAGATATGAAATAATTCAATATTGTGTTTGTGAATATATAGTCACCAAGAGGTGCATATGATAAATCTCCACAAGTACATTTATATTTAAGCAAAGTAAGTTCACCTCCCAATAAAAGTTATATAGTAGAATTATAAAAGGATGTGAGAAAACAAAATTTTCAAACTGCAATCAAACCAATTTTATTATAACCAATAAAGAACTCATGCATTTAGCACTTGATCCATTTTTTGTTTCATAGCGCATGACCTTTGCTCTTTATACTCATATCATCCAAATTTTCAAATCATATCAAAATACCACCCGTTTATCATTTAACAAGTAGAGAAGGCATTCTTTATACATGTATGAAATGACAAATCTATCAAGATTGAGATTCCCATAGTGAATACATGAAACACCGCAACAAATTCTATGATATATGCATGGATCTACTCGATAAAAGAACGAAGGGGGAGATGAGAGTACCCAAAATCGGCAAACATAACCTCAGCATAAGTAATACGCAAGAAATGGCGCTTCCAAGTAATTGCCCAAGTATCGAAATAGCAACAACACATGATAGCCATTTATCATTATAAATTCAGCAATTAACCATTATAGAATCGTGGCAAAATTAATCCCGATGAATTGATAATATATATATATATATATATATATATATATATATATATATATATATATATATATATATATATATATATATATAT
>JXCR01143130.1:103771-127827 GCA_002079205.1 Phalaenopsis hybrid cultivar | reverse complement strand
TCTCTTCCCCTCTTACACTACCTTATGCAAAGTTATTTAAATGAATTATCTTGTTGAATGGTACAAAAAATTGATGCAATAACTTCATGAAAGGAGAAGCCTCTCATTTGAAACTAAGAATTTCTGGACTTTCCTTTATCATATAAGGTCACATATTTTGAATTTACTTATGGTTTCGAATTTATCTATAGCTTGAAATGGGGAATACATGAGTATTCTTTTTTGAAATATTTAATGTGGTTAAATTCATATCATGCCTGAAATAGTAAAGATATTGGTTCAGCTGTATGAATTGTACTTCTAAATAATAATTTCGGTTAACTTTGGAGCATGTGAATGTGCATGGATGATTTATTTGCATTCTTACTTTGGGTAAGCCATTTAGTAGGAAGTTTATTTGGTAATTTGTATTTGCTTGCTTTGGCATCAGATCCTTGAGTGATGGGAATTCAAGAGGTAAATACCAATTGCTTGCATACCACACATATCTTATGGGTTCACCCATTCAACACCTGAACTCTGATTTTTACATTTTTGCCACCCAATTCTTATATATTTACATATTTAACACCTAAACTTCAGGTTTTACATATACACCACCCAAATCTTAAAATGTTTGAGAATTAGGTGGTATGTTTGTAAATATTCTTTTCCTAGCAGCATTTGTTTGTTTTCCATAGCCTCTCCATTTCAGGGAGGATGTCTGAGGCTACAAAAAAATTTGAGATACCTTTGGTATTTGAATCTTGCTACAAATCTCACTTGAATGCCAAGATCTATGAGCAGTCTTTATGATTTACGGTTCATAATCTATAAAATGTGGTTCGGGGATCTTGCTTTTATGATTTCTTGCCTGGCGATATGAGTAATCCCTCCAATCTGCGCCACTTGGAATTGCTTTGAATGCTGTTTTTTTTTTTTTTTTATATGTACTTGGAGCTGGGAAATTAAGGCAAGTTGCGCAAATTAAAAATACATTTTTTATGGAAGAATATTCAAACGCTTTTTTTGAAAGTGCTTTAAACGTTACTTTAGCTATGTGTATCCATCTTTTCGGAAAGAGTTAAATGCTGTCTTTGGCTTAACAAACTTGCTGATTTTGAGGATATTTTAGGTGTTGTTTGCAGCTATATTTAAGTCGACAGTTTTGCATGTTTGCTGATTTGGGCGGCATTGAAGCATTGTTTTGAAATCGCTTAGGCGCTATTTTGGAGTTGATTTATACATTGTTTTATGCTTGAACAAATGTCATTTTGGAGGGGATTTACATACTATTCGTGGGCCTAAACGAAGGTTGTTTTGAAGTGGGGTTAAACCTTATTTTCGAGCTTGAACAGTTACTGTTTTCTTTAATGAGATTCAAATGTCGAATTCTTGGGTCAATTACATACTCTTTTGGGAAGTAAATTTGACTAATGGCTTTAGCATTTGTTGGAAGAAAATAAAAGTTTGAAATCCTTTTTTGGTCCTTGATCCAAAGATTTGGAAGCTGAGTATTAAGTTCAAACATGAATGATTATTTAAAATTTCATCTCTTTTGACCTTACGATGAAGAGCACCTAAATCATTATAGAATATATATGAAATATCAAAATGGCCTATAGGTTGGAGGTTAGGAGTACCTTTATTTGGGCTTTGGGAAGGCTTTACATGTGATATTCGTGGAGGGTTGAAACATTTGAAAATGCAAGATGGGTTTTCTCAAACTCATATCGTCAGCTATCGAGGACTGTTTTAAACACAGTTTTGAAGCTATTTTGGTGGCTTCGCCGGGCTATAATTTTAAGAACATTTTGTGGCGTGTCTGGCTACAGTTTCTTTTAAGCTGCTTATGGCTTTGAAGAGACATTGTTTTGAAAATGCTATCTTTTTGGTTGATCCGTTTGCGAAATTGAGTGACATGACGCCTTTTTGGTTGATCCATTTGTGAAAATTGGAGAAAATGATACCCTTTTAGGGTTGATTCGTGGGCCGTATTTTAGGTCTTTTCATCGATCGTTTTAAACAAGGTTATGAGGACCGATTCACCTTTTCACCTTTTCGTTCTTTTAGGTGGATTGTTCTCTCCTCTCTCTCACCCCTTTTTTCTTCTTTTTTTCCTTGCTTCTTGGTTGATTTATGTGCTTATGCCCGTAGCATAAGTGCGCACATGTAACCTTTTTCTATATATGAACCATCAGGCAAGGCTATAATTTGAACGGTTCATTTTGGGGTAAGGGCGATGATGACAAAGGCACGCCGGTGGTAGAGTAGAATAATGTTCTATACTACAACATCGGGCCCGATAAACCATAGGATAATATTATTCACCGACATGAGACTATCAGGGCACCCTTGCCCTCTTAGGTTGTTGGCGGTCCCACGCCCGACGGTGTGATCGAGTCGTGGACAATCATATTTTCACAAATCTCATAAAAATAATTACAATAAAAACAGATACTACATTTGTAAAAGCAGTTTAACTACAAAGTTGCTACATCTTTCTCTGCATGAAATTTATGTGCATGCTAAAATATAATTTTAAATGAAAATTCGATTGTCCACTTGTAAATCTACCGGGCTAAGGAGTACCCTCCTAAGTTGGTATAGTAGGACACCCTTCTAGTTGAGTGTCAGGCTCTATACATAGGGGTGACCGACAGTAGCANAACGAAAAGTGAGGTCAACAATAATAAAAAGAATGGTCAGATATATATATATATATAGTTTCCGAGCCCACCCGAGCCTGAATGCTTATAGTCCACTTCGGCTTTTATTGTTCACTTGTTATTTCCTTTAAGATTTTCATAAGTGTTTTCTTGTCGTTTTTCTTCAAACTCGTTTCTGTGAGTCACTTGAATTTCATTTGATAAATTATGGAGTGGGGAGCCTAAGGGGCCAAATGATAATTTTGGAATTTTAATACCTTAATCAAATTTTAGGATTAATCAAAGGAAAAATGGGTAAAAATATTGATTATGATGAACTTTTTGGATGATTGCAATATAATGTGTTAAAAGGTAGAAACCAACTTGCCACATGTCCCATGATGAAAATAAAATTGTAATTCTATTAATTATCATAATTTGGAGGTCAATAAAATTAGAGGATTATAAAAGTATTGAGCTTGAATTATGAAGATAATAACTCACTCATTTAAAGTCTATTAGTTGGTAATCAAATGCTAAAATCTGATTTTGATAAAAATTCTAATTCAATATTTAAATTGTTTTAAATCACTTTGAAAATTGAAGTTAAAAAGAGGAGTAATAATGAATTAGGCTTGATATGCCAAATTATCTTAATCAGGATTAGAAAAGATGAACATAGTTAATTAATAAAAATTACCAAACATTTTAAGCCCCACTTTAATTTGAGGTATTAAAGTCCTTAATAACCTTGAATTCCCTTTGGAGCATCCACTCACATAATTATCAAAATGAAATGTTAAGTGACTATTTGATTTTCTTATTCTTGAGGTAGTTAAGTTTTAAGTCGATCTTGAGATGATTAATAGAACAATTTGATAAGTTCAAAGTGGACTCGGAACGTTTCAAGGGTCTTCCAAAGCGGTTCAGGGCCATTCTCCGAATACTTTGGAATTTCTCGGATATTTTGAAGGACAAATTGAACTTGTTATATTTTGCTCTAGAAAATCATCCACTAAAATCTTTCAGCGGGAATGCCGAGAAGGGGACAGGTGCGCTTTTAAATTATTGCATTTTCTTGTCTTGAGCTTGCATGTTAAACGAGTCACCCTACATCAAAACCAAAACCAAAACTAAAATTAAAATCAATCAAGATAAAATTCATCTCCACAACATTCAAAATATAAAACAACTCAAAATTTAATCACAAACATCACACAAAATTACAACTCCAACTAAATTAAGACATCTATCGGATGATCGGGAATCCCTCGGAAGAGGTAACCTACGGTTGCTAACGAGGCTTCCCATGGTCTAAATGAAATTATGAAACTCATTAAGTTGAGTATATTAAATTCATTTGAACTAAGTGAATCTAATAGAAAATAGTGGTGCCGAAACGAGGGAACTGTATGATCCTAACCGGTGTCGCTCTAATCAACTTTAACATGCCTCCATAAAATTTAAAGAACTTCAACCATAGGGCCATTTGATTTGATATCATAACTCGATATATTAGAAAACTTAAACTCGCCACGGTAAGGAGCTTAGAGCTAGTACGATGGGCAGCACGGCCATCTTCAACAGCAAAATCTGTCTTCCCCAACAAAACCAGTCTTCCTTCCTTAGATATAAACAATAAAGCCATACGACTTCGAGGTTGTTTGCTTATGCAACATAAATCATCATCTTATCTTTAGGCCTTTGCATAGCCCAGATATAAAATATAAGCCCTAACTCGTCTTAAGATTCTGAGGTCGTCGTTCGTCACGACATAAATCCTCACATTTTCCAGGCTATTTGTGTGATCGTTTCACACGAATGTATGCCCTAACAAATAAAATTGGCAGGATGAAACACCTAAATATTTCTCCTCAGAACTGAAACCAAACAGTAGGATAGCTTGGGAAGTCACCGAGGTTCTCTTCTGGATCTATGACATCCCCTAGTTCTTCTTTCTTTGGACTCTAAAATAAAATGTTCCAAATTTAAATCAATCTCCTTTCACACATCTATGTCCAATCTCATTAAAGAGTCATACCCTTTAAAACTCTTTGAAGATAATATTTTTTATTTTTATCAAGAGTCTTCTTAGATGACAATTGTCATCTAAGATGTAACTAACTATAGGGGCTTGTCCTTGTAGGAAGCATGTCCGAATCCAGCTTAATATAAATCATATGTAATTCTTTATATTAAATTGGGGAACTTGTCGGTAAATACAATGGTTTCACAGACCAAATAGATGTCATATATTCTTTAGTTCATTTGATCGAGCCTCATCTTCAAGTGTTGTGTTTATCCTTCGGAATAGATACATGATTTGAGGTACAGTGCTCTTTCATTTAAACTATGAAAATTATGAAGTCAGTTTGATTTCATATTTTTTTTTAAAACTAAATATATATGTAAATCAAAACGTCATTCCGAAGCGGGCGACGATATTTCGATTTCGGTGACCGACAGCTTCTTACGGGCAACTCCAACAAAAAATAGCGCCGATAAGATCTCACTCATTTCTTAACCAAATTAAGTGTCATTTGTTTCTAAATGCTCGTCTAAGTGTGATGAACACATCCATATAGTAATCAAGCAATTAAATTAACCCTAATCAAATGGAGAATCAAAATAGGCTCGAGAGAAGAAGAAGTTCAATATCTTTTCTCTGAGAGGGAAAGCTTTGATCAGAGGTGCTCTACACATTCGTGGAGGTCCAAGGAGGCTAGGGATTAAGCCTCTTGCTGGGGTAAAAGCCCAATGTATGAATTCGACCAAGCTCAATTTTGGGTGTTGGTCTAGAGCTATGCTAGGGGCTCTGTGAAAGGGAAATTTGATTCTTATCCTTCTTTTACTGTGGTGAAGGTGTGGGTGAGTTTAATTTGATTTTGGTGGAGTGTAGAGGTGTGGAGAGCTCAGTTCTGTTTCGGGCAAGATTTTGAGTTCAAAAATTGAACTCTGGCAAGGGGATTCAGGGCAATGTGGCGGTTAGGTTGCACTGAGGAGACCTCAAAGAGGCTATAGGAGTAATTTGGAGGGGGCTCTCTGAGAAATTTTTAGCACACTCTCCATGGCCATGGAGGTGAGCTTTTATAAAAAAACTGTTTAAGGGTGGTTTTCATGGCCAATTGGGGGGTGAAAATGCTTGCTTAGGTGGAGGGCAGAAAGGCTCTAGCATTTAATTTGGATGAGGTGGCCTCTAGGATTGAATTGGGTTTGATTCCATGGGGTCGGCTCTCGGTTTGGACATTTTACAACCACTAGGCCGGTCGGCCAGGCCAGGGGAGGTGGCTAGGAGGTCAGGTGAGCCAGGGGAATATGTCAGAGCAATTAAATGGGCTGGTGTTTATTTTTGGCGAAAATATCCTTTTCTTAAGAAAATATGGAATGAAATCCAATAATTTGGGGATCCTTCGGTCCATAGCTTAGTTGGGTGGTTCCATTGGGTTTGGCTTGGTCAATTGAGTCCAAAACTTGGCTGTGGTGACCTTATCTTGACCAATTTGACATGTATAGGTGAATTTTTGTGCATGGGTCCAAGTGGGTGCAAATGACCAAGACTTGGTTTGGTCTAGGATAGCCATGTTAATTGGCCCAATTGATTGATGCATTTGATGTAGATGATTGTAATGAACATTTTTGGTGAAGGATTGAAAGAATTTTGAGTTCAATTAGGTTTATTGAAGGACTTTGGACTTTTGGTGAATTTGAGTATCTTGGGCTAGACTTGGGTCTAGATTAAGGTAGACTTAGGCTAAGTCCAAATTGATTGTTGAGAATGGTCAATAGGAATGTGATGAATAGATTTCAACATGAATTGAGTGCAAATTTTCTGGTTAAGGCAATCAATTTGGTGAAATTTGGAGGCATAGCCAATTTGGGGCAAAAGTTGGGGCTTTTGACTTAGGTTAAAATTAAATGAAATTGTGGCTTCACCAAGACCAATTGAAGGTCAAGTTTGATGTTTAGGAATGCTATGAAGAGTTGTCAACATAAATTTTGGTAAATTGTGTGGGCCATGGGTTTAATTATATGAGATTAGGTCATGTGGCCAAAATTGGGGGTTTTGATTTGGATCAAAATTGGGCTCAAAGAATGGGTCAAATGAGTCTGTATTTGGTTTAAATTGGTCAGATGGAAGGTGAATTTAATTGTAGGATTGAAATTGAGAGAAATTTTGACCAATTTGATGGACATTTGAGGTGGATTTGGGGAGATTGGGCTTTTTAAGGGCAATTTAGGGGTTTTGGACAAAGATGGTCAAATTGGTCAAATTGGATATTGTGGTAGTTGAAAAAAATGAAAATAGGAATATTTGGAATGTTTTGGGATTTTTTTTGGAATTTTAGGCTAAGGAGGGGCATTTTGGTAATTTGGCAATTTTTGGTGATTTTGGGTAATTTGGGTATTTTAAAAATATTTGAAATGATTTTTGAATAAATTTGGGTATTTTGGGTAAATTTTAGAATTTTGGCCAAATTTAGTGTTTTAAGGGTACTTAAGTAATTTAGGGGAGTTTAGGGCGAAAGGCCAAGTTGAGTATTTTTGGGAGAATTGGGGTGCCAATCACCATAAATTAGTAATGGACCAATGGAATCCCCATTTGTGTCATCTATGTACTGGTCTTAGCTAAACACTAACCTAGTGTCAGTGGGTTTAGGGGGGATCAAAGTCAAGACATTTTGGGTTTGTATTTGTGAGTGGTTGTGAGTGAGGTGATTGTACTAAGTGCCCTAGCTCTAGACCAACACCCAAAGTCAACCTTAATGTCAAGCAGTCCTATGGGAACTCTCCTTGAGTTCCCTCATTATGACCCCACCCACTAAGTGCTAGAGGTTATGACCAATATGCAGAGCTTCAAGTTGAGTAAAGAGAAGTTTGAAATTTCTAATGGTGAGGGTTCCTTTTTTATTTTTCTAGAAATAGTCAACAGAAAATTTTTATGGCTAGACCCTAGGCTACTAAAGAGGAAAAACTAAACCTCAACGAAAAGTGAGGTCAACAATAATAAAAAGAATGGTCAGATGGAGCGTGCTACTAGCGGACCACATTCCGAACAGTTGTATCATCAACATTTTTGAAGAGGGAGACTGTATTGCCCCACATATATATCATCACAATTTTGTCAGAACTTTCTACACGGTCTCGTTCATGATTAAAAGCAACATTTTTTTACGGGAAATAAATCAACATTGTCAGACCCGGTGAGTTCAGAGGATCAGTTGCAATTCCGCTGTTGGTGGGTTCAGTACTAATTTTGAAGGGAAACAGAGTCGTTCTAGCAAAGCACTGCATCCTTGGAGTGCCACAACACAGAGTTTCTATTACATTGAGAAGGAAGGATGACAACAAGATGTCATATAGATTCCAACCAGATCCAAAATTGGAAAAGCTACATCCGTACGAGCTATGAGATGGTTGTGCCTATAAGTACATGCAAAGAGAAATTTTTTCCCTAGAGCGTGGCTTAGTAGGTCAGCTTGATCATAAGCTTGTCTCATAGAGGATATATAGACAGCTTTTTCTCACCTTTTGTACTGCATCAAAACAGAATATATGATATGTACTCCGCATGTGATGTTTCAGATGTATTCGATATGATTTTCTCTTTTGATGCTTTCAGCATGTATTCAGTCTGTAACACTTGTTTGAAGCAGATTAATGAAATTTTCTTCAGATTTCAACATATTTGCCAAATTGCTCTTTTGTGTGATAGATGAAAAGCTGTTGAACCATAAGTTGGTTCTAAACTAAGATGAACAAAGAATAAAACAATAAAAAAATTGATGATAACAAAATTTAAATAAAATATCCTTTTGAAAAAATCAACTAACGAATATTAAATTTTGAAAACATATTTTGATAATTAAATTTAATAAAGATAACAAGAAAAGAAAATGAATTTGCTTGAGTTTGTTTCTCTTGAGTTCGAGGTTTCTTACTCTTCGCTTGCATAGCACGACTATCCACGTCTACACCAATTCTTTCACATTCCCACAAAGTATTTTACTCACATATCTCTTTAATCTTTCTACTTCACCTCCCATCCTTACACCTTTGGGGTAGGCTCAGACGTCCTATTCCCATCTACACCTTTGGGGTACGCTCAGACGGCCTATTCCCATCCTCACATTCGGGGTAAGCTTAAACGTCTTATTCCCATCCTCACATTCGGGGTAAGCTCAAACGTCTTATTCCCATCCTCACTTTCGGAGTAGGCTTTGACGCCCTATTCCCATCTTTACACTTTCAGTGTAGGCTTGAACGCTCTATTATCATATTTACACTTTCAGTTTAGGCTTTAACGTCCTATTTTCATCTTTACACTTTCGGAGTTGGCTTGGACGCTCTATTCCCAGCTTTACACTTTCATGGAAGGCTTAGACGTCCTATTCCCTTCTTTAATCTTTCAGAGTAGGCTTTGATGCCCTATTCCCTCTTTACACTGTTGGAGTTGGCTTCGACGCCCTATTCCCATATTAACGCTTTTGGAGTAGGCTTGGACGCCTTTTTCCCATCTTTACACTTTTAGGGTAGGTTTAGGCGTCCTATTCCCATCTTCACACTTTCGGAGTAGTCTTTAACGCCCTATTCCCATCTTTACACTTTTGGAGTGGGCTTTGACGCCCTATTCCCATCTTTACACTTTCAAAGTAGGCTTGGATGCCCAATTCCCATCTTTACACTTTTGGAGTAGGCTTTGACGCCCTATTCCCATATTTGCACTCGGGATAGGCTCAGTCGTCCTATTCACATCTCCACCTTTGGGGTAGGCTCATACATCCTATTCCCATCCTCACATTTAGGGTAGGATTAGATGTCGTATTCCCATCCTCACTTTTGGGGTAAGCTTAGACGTCTTATTCCCATCCTTACTTTCGGGGTAGGTGATACGCCTAAAAATATACTATTTTTCATGCTATATTTTATGATGATATTGTACTTTAAAGGTATATTTTCTTGTGTTTTTGGTTATAGTTACATCAAATTGAAGAATTTGGAGTGATTGGAGCAAAAGGAACAAAAAATGGAGTAAATCGGAGCAAATAGTGTCGAACTGGGGCACACCGGAGCCAAGGGGACCTAAACCAGACACTTAAGTGCCTGTGCCCAGCGCTTAAGTGCCCAAAATAGTGCTTAGGCGCCACCATATAGAGAGGTGGGTGCCTAAGCACCCCAGTATTAGTGCTTAGGCATCAGAGACGGTTTTTAGCATAACTTCTTCAATATACGTCGGATTTGGATATTTTTGAAGCGTTGCTTCGTGCATCTCTTGGTTAGTTCATTGAAAATGAGAAAAGGGACATTCTAGAAGAATTTGGGGTGGTTATGGATTTTTGAAGAGGCATTTCAGGCATCATTTGGAAGATTCATTGAATCTGGACAGTTTTGAAGAGACACTTAAGCATCTCTTGGGAAATTATAAAGACATGATTGAAAATGTTTTTAAAAGAACTCTTACACTCTTGAATTAATTGAAAGAGGAGAAGAAGACTTGAAGAAGAAGAGAAGAAGGCTTGAGAGAGAAAGAGAGAGTGAAAGATTTCTTCTTTTCTTTTCACTTTGTTCTTGGAGAGGATTGTAAAGTGGTTGCTTTTGCTATATAAGTAGAGTTTAATTTCTATCAAAGATAAGTATTTTCATTGTGTTTTGATTTGAATCAGTACCTTGTTTGTATGTTTTCAAAGTCTTGTTCAATGAAAAGTTCTTGTTGTTTCTCCATGTGTAGTGAGTAGTTATCTTTACTCTTCCCTCTTGTAATGAATTAGTATGCATGCATAGGATATAGAATCAAGTAGAGTGAGAAAATATTGTGATGATTTTATTTTGTTCTTCATTTACGTGTAAACTTGATCAACTTACATGTTAAAATCTCTTGTGAGAACATGTAAGATCCGAGATGATATTGTCTCAATCAACTGTGATAGAATCACATGAGATTGTATGGATGAGAATGTAGTCCATATAGTTAAGTGCAAATAGATAGGGAAATAATCTTTGATGGGTGTAGAATTAGAGGACTTTAGAGTGACAGGCTAAAGCCCACAAATTTGGTCTATTGTTTTATGTTTTGATGCGAGATATTAGGGACCTCTAGAGTGAGAGCTAGTATCTTCCTTGCCTAGCCCGTCTTCAAAACTATTCAAACTTTTGATTAGGCAATGTTCTTTTTAACATCTCTTGTAAAGGTAGAGAATATAATTGCTTCTATTTATCACAATCTGTCTCACTACTTGTTTTACTTTTACACATGTCACTACTTTCATTGCATGAGGGAGAGTACTTTTAATATATTAAAAACTCCACTGTCTGATTTTCACTAAGTATTTTAATTTAGAAATAGAAGTAGTATTGTAGTGATAATTGTAGGATAAAATCAAAACCAAACATTTATCGACTTTCCAAATTAGGACGTGTTATTCTAAACTAGAATTTCTCTTGAAGGTTGTCGTGATTAACCTCGATCTCCGTGAGATCAATATTCAGGGCTTAATCAGAAAGCCCTATACTACTTGATAATGATACGTAAACTTGCATAGAATTTCTAGAAATATAATTGAAATTTGAATTTGCTTGGGATCAAGTTTTTTGTGTCATTACCGGGGATTAAAATCTTCAAGTAGTGGTGTCAACTTATTAAATTTTAGATATAAATAAGAATATCGAGATCAAGTTTTTGACATCATTGTCGGGGATTGCAATGGTTGATCTTGACTTTTAGGAGAACTTTAGTTGAAGTAATTAGGCTTAGACTTGGAAACTGTAGTGTAGTAAAAACTGTTTTTGTGTGAAAAGTTTTTTTGTATGAAAAGTGTTGTGAAAAAACTTTTTGTGTGAAAAACAAGGTGTTTGTGAAAATGTTTTATAGTGTTGAATATATTTTTTATTTTATTTGTTTAATTATTAATGTATTATTTGTTGTGCTGCGTATGCGAAATAAAGGATTTGTAAGACTTGTGTCTTATGATCCTAAGTTAGAAAAAATGTGAAAAATAAAAAAAAACAGAAAAGACTTGAAAAACTAGAAATGGAAATGGAAAACATTCAAAGTAATAACTTAGAAAATCATCATAAATTACTGAGGGATTATGTACATCCTATGACAGATTAAATTCACTCAAGTATACAAACCCCTATCGTAGAAGCCGACTCGTTTGAAATAAGTCCATCGTTATCCAACTAGTGTAGAACAACCAGTTTGGGGGAACTCCTTCAGAGGGTCCCTATTTACTCTTATCAAATTTTCTAGAACTTTGTAATACATTTCGTTATAATGGCTTGTCAGATGATGCTGTTAGATTAAGGTTTTTTCCTTTCTCATTAAGGTATAAGACTAAATTGTGGTTATACTCATTAGCACCCGTCTCTATTAAAAATTGGGAGGAGTTAACTCAGAAATTCTTAGCTAAGTATTTTCCACCTGGGAAAGATTAGAAATGATATTTCTCATTTTGCCAGTATGAGAAACTAAATTGTGGTTATACTCATTAGCATCTGGCTCTATTAAAAATTAGGAGGAGTTAACTCAAAAATTCTTACATTAGCATCTGGCTCTATTAAAAATTAGGAGTTAACTCAGAATTTCTTAGCTAAGTATTTTCCACCTGGGAAAGATTAGAAACTTTAAGGACTAGTAAACTTAGAAAGGATATTTTCTCATTTTGCCAGTATAAAGGGGAATCAAAATATGAAACCTAGGAAAGATTTAAGGAACTCCTAAGTGAGTGTCCACACCATGCTCTGCCTGATTGGTTAATCATTCAAACTTTTTACAATGAGTTAATAGGATCCCGTAGGTCTACAATTGATGCTGCCACTTGTGGATCATTAATATCAAAATCATTTGAAGAAGCATATGTGCTAATTAAAGAAATGACTATAAATGAATTTCAATGGTCCTCTGTAATAGTAAATCTTAAAAAGGTAGTCAGTGTTCATGATACAGATGTGATTGCAATTCTTGCATCTCAGGTTGCTGCAATACCAAGGAAGTTGGACCAATTTGGAATGAACCAGCCTCAATTTACTCCAGTAATTAAGGAAAGTTCATTAGGGCATATGATTTATTCTAACTTATCATATGAGACTTTAAATAACATAAACAACCTGTGTTCCAACTTTTACAACTCAGGTTGGAAGAACCATTCTAATTTTAACTGGTATCATACTATTTGGGGTGGAAATCAACAATGGGAAAATACTCATGCAAATCCTAATGGAAGTAAGAATAATCAGGGGAACACAAACTATATACCTTCTATAGTGCAGTTCATCTAGATGTTGTTCACTAAGTAAGTTCATGACCTTTCCCGGTGAAGAAAAAGTCAGATAAAGGAAGTAGTAGAGTTTACATGGAGTGTCTCAAGTCCAAACACTACATGATTCAAGGTAATGCTCAGCTCCGGTTAAGAACTAAGTCGTAACAGACTAGTCAACCTGCTACTACCAGAAATCATATACAAATCTAGTCATGATGAAGGAATTACTTCACAACATTAATCCAATCCACTCTTACACTTCAAACACAGATCAAATTCCAAAATCTCACTATTATCCAATCCAACATAACAATAATCACAATAAACAGATAGCAAAGATAACTATGGGTTGTCTCCCATGAAGCGCTTGGTATAACATCGACGACCAGATGTGTCCAATTTTTACTCTAGTTGCTCCAGCATCAGAATCTCATTCATTTTGTCTGTATAACACGAAATATGTCATTTAGCAATTTTGAATCACTTTCTTAGGAGATCTTTTACTGATTTCATCATTCAATTCAAATCCTTGTGATTGAGTCAAATTTGAAGATATAAAGACTGGTAGTGTAGATGAATTCCCTAAATAGGTTGGCCTTAAAAATGTATGGGGTACATTTATCTTAAGTTCATTAGATTTTTTAACAAATAGAATTAAAATTTTACTACTTTCGGTAACGTCCATCATTTCACACATCTGCTGAACATTCATACAGTCTTTTTTAAATAACATTTTCAACTCATCATGAAAGTCCATTTCAATCTCATATGTTAACTTGCTCTCATAACTTTCTTGGAAATGGTCTTTACATAGATAATCAATTTCATCAATCCAAAAACAATCATCTTTTCTCTCAGTTGGATACTTCATAGCCTTTAAAACATCAAAAGTGGCTTCATGGTTATTAATATTCATAGTCAACTCTCATTTTTTGTGCATCTATCATAGCTTATCCAGTAATAAGAAAAGGCCTCACCAAAATAATTAGATTATTTTTCTTTATCTTCCTCCATATCTAATACAATAAAGTCCATAGGAAAGATATATTTATCAAATTTAACAAGCACGTCTTCTAAATCTCTTTTGGATAAATGATAGATCGATCAACTAAACCTTCAGCAAAAGGATATTTTACCCCAATAAGAAGGTCTATAGTTTGTGTTCCCCTGAGTATTTTCCCAAATCAACAAATGATAGATCGGTTATCTACTGTAATATTCTACCATGTGTTATTTATTGATATTTTTGTAGGTTTTGTAATAAATTGTAAAAGTGATCTTTCCCTGCCACATATTTTTGTACTTCTTTGATGCACATGTTTGAGCTTAAGTTTGGGGGTGGGGGGAAGAAAAATGTTTCAAATTTAAACCTTACTTGTTTTCAAAATTATTAAAATTAAAATTTTATTTTATTTCTAATGATTATTGTTATGTGGAGTCACCTTAAGGATGTTAGAATTTTAAGTATAAAAATGTGATAGGAAAATTTAGTTGATATTTTTGGTGAAAAGGGTGAACGTAGAGTTAAAGATATTTATTGGAGATCTTGGGAAAATAAATAACTATCTTTAGTATGAAAATTGTAATTTTTTTTTTAAAATTAAGGATTCTTAGAATTTTTATTTTCAAACATTTAAGGCTCTCTTAGAAAGTATTTTAAATATATATATCTTTTTAAGTGAGGGAAAGTGATAAGTTTTAACTTTAAAAGAGGATAGTGGAATTCAAAATTATTTAAGGACTTCTCTAGATATAGTAATCTTCACATACAAAAAAAAAATAATGGATCAAAAAGATCTTGAAAAATAAAAAAGAAAATGCAAAAAAAAAAAGAAAGAAAAATAAAAAAAAGAATAAAGTGAGGAGAAGCTTGAGGAGAGGTCCTAATCAAAAATTGGTTTCATTTAAGTCTTTCTAGAGTAATGAACTTAAAACAATCCTAAGCTTGATTTTTATACTTATACTAGTAAAAATTATTTTTAAGAGAGTTCTTAATTCTAGATTATAAAGTTCGTAGGATCCAAAATTTCAAAAATCTGCATATATTTCTGAAGTAGATAGGAAAAAAAATTTCCAAGTTTAATGATAAATATTTTAGACCGTGGGCTAGTCTGATTCACTAGAAGTTCTAATTTGAACTATCACATTTTTAGAACAAAATTTTAACAATTCTAAGGGAATTCACAGAAAGTCAATTGAAATCACTGTCAATTTCAATTGTTGAGATGTAATAAAAATTAAATTTCTAAACTATTATCAAATCAAATATGCAGAATTTAAAATAGTAAATACTAATCTATTAACTATGTTTATGTAACGAAGATTCTTATGTGAAAAAGCATCAAATAGTAAATACTAATTTATTAACTATGTTTATGTAACGAAGATTCTTATGTGAAAAAGCATCCGCTTCACACTACAATAAAGCTATGGTAAAATGAGATGAGATAAATGTTCATAATATGTATTGTGCCAAGTAGGAGCAATTTTAATTCTCTACCCTGATTTAGTGCATAGAAAATCATTGGCTAATCTCAGTGTTTAGTCCTTAAATCCGTGGCTAGGCTAGGAGAATACCAGCTCCCACTCCAGAGCTTTCACTTCCCTTCACCTAAAGGTTAGCTCTCGCTTCAGTTTTTAAACACAAAGACTGAATTGAAGATTTTAGTCTGTCACCCTAAATGTTCTCCAATTCTACACATAACAAGAATATTTCCCTATGTATTTGCACTTAATTTCATAAACGATGTTCTCCTTCATTAAATCAAATGTGATCCTTACTCTGTTGTAGAACTCATACTCCATTTCTCGGATCATATGTTTCACAACACTTTTTAACAATTCAATTGGTCAGATCAAAAAGTAAATTAAGTTCGGAATTGAAAAATTATCATAATTTATTTTACAAATTAATATTGGCACATTCATATTATCTCTTCATTTCTCCATATCTCAGCGTATGGAGAAAGATAGAGGGAACTACTCAGACTTCATGAGAAAGAAATAACAAAACACAAATTTCATATATAAAGGAAAGTTTATACAACACTGATAAACAAATAATACTTTTCTAAAAACTCTTTCTCAAAGTAAATCCTTTGTAGCCTATCCTTAGAAATGCAAGAAAAAGATATCTCTCACTTTCTCCTCTCCAACACTCTTACAAAAAGTTTCACACTAAATCTCACAACAAAAACTCTAAACTATGAAAATAAAATCATTAATTGACTCCAATTTGGAAGTGGAATGGAATGATGTGGTGCCAAAAATGAAAGTAGAGTGAAAAACATAGAGGAGCCAATTTTATAATGAAATTCGACCTCAAATAGCGCCCACGGTCGGTTCTCCAAGAGGTGCCTCCAAAAACTCTTGAAAAAGTCATCCAAATACATCGAACCTTCTAGAAACGGGGTTTGCACCGCCTTTGGCGCTGTCGGCGTTGGTCTAACGCCATCGACACTGAGTAAAAAAAACTCCGCGTTAATTTTTTCTACTCTGTCAGCGCTGCCCTTGGTGCTACTGGAGCTGAGCATTTTTTTAAAAATGTCATTTTGACGACAAATTTCATTCTTTTTGCTTTAAGCCTTAAAAATCAACAATCTACAAGAAAACATCAAAATAACTTCCATTAATGTGCAATATCATCAAAAATAGGTATACAATATGGGTCTAAAATTGCATATATTTTTGGTGTATCAGTAGGCTCAGACGCTCTATTCTCATCCTTAAAATCGTGGTAGGCTCAATTGTTTTATTCCCATCCTCACAATCGGGGTAGGCTTAGACATCCTATTCCCATATTTACACTTTTAGAGTAGGCTTTGATGCCCTATTCCCATCTTTTACCCTTTCGGAGTAGGATTTGACGCCCTAGTCCCATCATTACTTTTTTGGAGTACGCATGGATGCCATTTTCCCATCTTTACACTTTTGGGGTAGGCTTAGACATTCTATTCCCATCTTTACACTTTCAAAGTAGGCTTTGATGCCCTATTCCCATCTTCACACTTTTGAAGTGGGCTTTGATGCTCTATTCCCATCTTCACACTTTTGAAGTAGGCTTGGATGCCCTATTTTCATCTTTACACTTTTGAAGTAGGCTTTGACGCCCTATTCTCATCTTTGCATTCAGAATAGGCTCAAACGTCCTATTCCCATCTCCACCTTCGGGGTAGGCTCAGACATCTTATTTCCATCCTCACATTCGGGGTAGGCTTAGATGTCTTATTCCCATCATCACTTTCGGAGTAGGCTTAGACATCTTATTCCCATCCTTACTTTTGGGGAAAAATTTTGTGTGCGATAGACGTACGCAGCGCTGCGTACGATATTGGGGTTATACCTTTGGGGTAGACTCAGATGTCCTATTCCCATTCTTAAAATCGGGGTAGGATCAGACGTCCTATTTCCATCCTCACATTCAGGGTAGGCTTAAACGTTCTATTCCCATTTCTCTGTTTTTATTTTCCACTCAATCTGGTTTCCTCGTGAATAATTTCACCTTCTTACAATTTTAAATTGAAATCCAAACTTTGTTTGATATAATCAATTTGCTGGGACTACTAATTTTTCCTGACGATTGTGTCTGAAATCTCCTTTCTTTTCACAGTCAGAGTACTTGTTACTGCCTAGCGGAAACAACTGTCAGTCAATTCTACACTTTATTTTAGGTATGTTGACTTAGAAGCCTATGTTGGTTTTGTTGTTCTCATTGGTCAACGCCAATACGTGCGGTGTGCATGTCTAGCAGACCACATTTATTGGGGGTTCATTTGTTGACCTCACCTTTTGATTGAGGTCTAGCTCTTTCTTATTTAGTAGCCTAAGGTCTAGCCACAAGATTTTTTTGTTGATTATTCCTAGAGGAGTAGAAAAGGAACTCTCACAATTAGAAATTCTAAACTCTTCTCTGCTCAACTTGAAGTTCCACAGATTGGTCCTGACCTCTGGCACTTGGTAGGTGGGGTCAATATGAGGGAGCTCAATGGGAGTCCCCATAGGACTGCTTGGCCTTAAGGTTGACCTTGAGTGTTGGTCTGGAGCTAGATCACTTACATACACTTACTTTCACTCACATTCACTCACAACCCTAACCCAAGCTTGTTGACTTTAATCTCTTGATCTTTTGGGAGACTCATGTAAATGACCCCCTAGAACAACTAGCCCTAGGCTAGGGTCTAGCCAAGACCAGTACATAAAGGACCCAAATGGAGATTCCATTTTTTCGTAACTTAAATAGGGTGTTTGGCACCCCACTTTCACCAAAATACCTAACTTAGTCTTTTGCCCCCAAATCTTTCTACTTACTAAAATACCCCAAAACCCCAAATTTGACCAAAATTCCCAAAATTATCCAAACTACCCAAGTTTGTCCAAAAATCATTTCAAACCATTTGAAACTACACAGATTGCCCAAAACTTCCCAAAATAGCCAAAATTACCAAAATACCCCTAAATTTGCCAAAATTACAAAAATGCCCTTGGTGGCCCAAACACTTTCAAAACCCAAAAGCCCCAAATTGCCCTTTACCAAAAATTCACCCAAAATGTCCATCAATTTGACCCAAAATTCCCCGTAAATTCAATTATAATTCAAATTCATAAAGATCAAACTAAATTCAAACCAAATCCAAGCCCAATTGACCAAAATTTGAGTCCAATGTCAACCCAAATCAAAATGCGCCAATTTGGCCTAAAACCAAAATCCCACTTAATTGAACCCAAATATTTCCAATTACCCCAATTATGCATCATAAACACTTTGAAAAATCTCCGAAAACCAATTTTAACCCTCAATTGACCTTGGTCAAGCTTCAATTTCATTCAATTTCAATCCAAATCCAAAATTCCCAAATTTACCCCAATTTAGCCATGTGCCCAAATTTCACCAAATTGAATGCCCTAACCCCAAAATTGGCACTCAATTAATGTTGAGAACTTTTCATGACATTCCTCTAGTCCATTTTGAACTCTCAATTTGAACTTAACATAAACTCTAGCCCAACCTAAACCCAAGTCTAACCCAACATCCCCAAATTAATCAAATGCCAAAATCCCTCAAATTGAACGTCCAAATCAATTCAAAATCACTCCAAATCTTTTATAAATCACTCATGACAATCATCCACATAAAATTGATCAATCAATTGGGCTCAATGTTATGTCTAGCCTAACTCAAACCCAACATCAAGACAATTTAACCCAAATTGAACCCCATGCACCAAACTTGACTAAGCCATGCCAAAGTGACCAAAGTAATGACACCACAACAACCAAATGAATCCTAGTGACCAGAATAAACCCACATAGCGCACCTTACGGAAGCCATGGACCAATGATCCCTTGATTTAGGGAATTTTATCCTTTTTTTGGGCCTAAACCAAGAAATCATAGCCATCATACCAAACCATTAGGGGTTAATCGTAATTAAACCTCCCCCCTGGCTCACCTGGCTGCTTGACCACCTCACCTGCTCTTGCCAGCCACCCTTGTTGTAATAAAATCCTAAAATTGAGAGCCACCTTGCCCAAATTTTCAAACCCAATTACACCCATCCAAGATGGTCTGCTCCAATTAGCCTTGACACAGTTCAGCCATCCATAGAAGTAATTAATTGAACCCAAATTGAAGCCCTAAGCTCGACCCCAAAATCCTCTATTTAAATAGCCCCCTTCACGACCTAAGGGGAGATGATCCAAATCCTTGGGGAAACTCTGTCAAAATCTCACCAAAGACTCTCCAAGAACTCCTCCATTCAAGCTCACCATTTCCCCTCTCTGGTTCCCCCTATGAGAGCCCACTTTTTTGCTCAAAATTTGATCTTGAACCAGGATAGATTTCTCCACACCTCCATATTCTACCAAACTCCAATTAACTATGCACACACCATCCCCATAGTGAGAGGAGTTGTGTCCCCACAAAAGCCCCATCCTAAAAAGCCTCTAACATAAATATAAACCAACACATGAAAGCTAGTTCAATCGAAATCATATCTAGACTATTCACCAGGGCTTATGACTTCATCTAAAGGTTTGTTGAGACGATTTGAAGCTGCCACAACCATCTGATTGAGGTTTCCCCTCTCAGACAAAGGTATTGAACCTCAATCGTAATCCAAGCCTATTTTAATTCTCCATACATATTTACTGTATTTCATACCATATAAGCCATATAAATATGTTTGTCTTGAGTATATGAAGGTTTAGGAACAAACCCTATGTGATTTGGTTGAGTCTAGCTTGAGATCTTAAGGTTTTAGTGTTAACGACTTAAGGGTTAGGTCACTTAAGGACGATGAAGGAGAGTCACCTGATTGCGCGATTATTCAATGGATGGAAGAGGTCAAGCCGGATGATCTTTTGGAATGAAAAGGGAAACCGCGTGGCAGTTGAGGTAGCTGGTGGCGTCAAATGGTGGAGTGTTACATGTAAATTATGGAGCAAACGAGGATGGCGTGGCACTGTCTGGTTTAAGTAGAAAAGTATGGGTTTTCTAAATTTATTTAAATGCCTAAAATTCAAAAATCTATATCTTTCTCTACAAAAATCATAAATATAAAATAAAAATACACTTTTGCTGAGTGAATAGAGGAGAATAATGTGGACTAAAAATAAAAATTAATTGTTGACTTTCTGATTTTTAATGAATTAAATACGTTCTATAGTATTTTAATTCATTATGATCAAACATTGCTCACCAATGCTTGAAACTTTTAGGGTTCATTCCTTGTGATAAAGAGGATGTTCTCTGATTTTTCCAAGGATCATATCTCTGCTTCTAGCCTTAATTTTCAAGTTAGGATGGCTGTTTGACTTATTTTAATTATATAAATTAAAATACCACTTGAAAAATTATGGGACTAATTTTAGTAGGTTTCCTATGGTCAGAGAAGCTTAGGAAAAATTTCATGATGATTTGAATTATTCTGCACATTTCTATAGTTACTTAAATGCATATATCTTGCTTTAATTATTTAATTTAAAAACTAATAAAAATAAATTCCACACTTTGTATAAAAAACGTGTTTACCTACTCTTAAAATTTAAGAAAATTTGACTAAGTTTGAGCATTAAAATTGATTTTCTAAGGAACCTTGTACTTTAGTACAAATATTATTATATTAAATCAAAAACACTTGGAAAAATTATGAAAAGTGTTTTTTGAGTTTCTTGGGATCAGGGGCACTTAAGAAAAATAAAATTTATTTTTGATAAATTACTTAATTTTTTAGCTTTATTTTGAGTTTAAAATAATTAAAAATAATTAATAATACCAAAAATACCAAAATACTTCAAAATGTGCCTAATGGTTCCCTGATCACTTATAACTTATTAGGATAATTTTCCTAATTTTTCCAAGTTAAAAATAAATTTTTAAGTTCTTAAAAAAGAATTTTTCTTATTTTCCCATTATAATAATTATAATAAAGAAATTAAAAATCATAAAAATATAAAATTTGTTTGTGTGAGTTCTCTGAACTCAGAGAGGTCTAATAAAAATATAAAGTTGATTTTGGTAATTAAAACATTAATTTACATTTAATTTAGTCATTAAAATTGATTCATAATCAAATAATAATGATATAGATTTAATTCAAAAAAATCATGTAATTTTGTCTAAGTGTTTCTCTTATCTAAGGGGACCTCTAATAATTTTCTCTTGAATAAAAACTTTATCTTGGATAGTTAAGTAAATCTTTGAAAATACACCTTTCTAAATTCAAATAATTATTTAAATTAAATTAAATTTTGAAAATCCTCATTTTCTCCTTTGATGTTTTAATTGATCCATGGATAGGACACTCTAAAAATTCTCAATGTCGTTTCAATTTTGATTAATGAGTTTGAGGTGAAGAGCTCCAAAGGCAAATGGGTAACTTTAGATTTTGGTGTCTTAATTAAAATTTAGGATTAACAAAGGGAAATGTGCGATTTTGATCCTAATGAATATGTTTGGGTGATTGAAATACAATAGCATTAAAAGGTAGGAACTCACTTGCCACCATTTCCATGGATCAATTAGAACATTAATAAGAGCAAAATTGTAATTTCCTTAATTATCATGACTTGGAAGTCAATCAAGGTTAAACAATTCTCAAGTGATGGGTTCGAGTTAGGAAGACAATATTTCATTAATTTTAAGCCCATAATTTATGACAATGTGATCTTTCAATAAGAATGCATGTCATTTAAATCAAAAATTTTCTAGTTGTCATTCCACCTGTTGTGATTGTTCAGAGCTTGGTAATGACCTAGGCTTGACATTTAAGCTTGTTTAATTAAATTTAGAATATAACATGATTAATAATTAACATTTTTTTTTCTACACTACAAGCCCATATTTAATTGTGGGTACCAAAACCTTTAATGACTCAGATCTGCCTTAGAGGCACCCACCCACATAACTCTTAAATAAAATATCAATTGATTAATTGAGTGTCCTAGCCTTGGGATAAATAAAACATCAAGTTTTCTTGAGCAATGTGATAACCTTAGCTTAACCTTGAATGATTAATAAAATTATATGATAGTTCAAAGTGAACTCAAAATATTTCAAGAAATCTTCAAACAGATTCAGGGTCATGCTCCGAGCACTTTGAAATCTCTTAAATATTTTGAAGGGCAAATTGAACTTGCTATATTTTGTTCTAAAATCATCCACTAAGATCTTTCGAGACTCAATAAAGTCATAACTTCATAAATTTACTCCTGCAGTCTGAATTCCCTGCAAAATTATATACATATTGCCAAAGCAAACCTTTCAGATGGAGGAGCAGGAAGAATCGACAAGTACGCTTTTAAGTTATTTCTTTTACCTTTTCGTACCTCTTCTTTCTTACTTTCATGCTTAAGGTCACCCTGCAAGTCAAAAAAAAAAAAGAAAAAAACAAAACTAAACATTAAATAAGAAAAAATTCACCGCCACAACAGTCAAAATATAAGACAACTCAAAATTTAATTAGAAACAATAAAATAAAAATTTCAATTAAATTAAAACATCTCTATCGGATAATAGGGAATCCCTCGAAGGAGATAGCCTACGGTTGCTAACGAGATTACTCACGATCTAAATGAAAGTGTGAAACTCATTATTTTGAGTTTATTAAATTCATTTAGACTAAGTGAATCTGAAGAATAATAGTGGTGTCGGATCGAGCGAACCGTAGGATCCTAACCATTGTCACTTTAATCAACTTTAACATTCCCCATAATATTTTAATAAAAATAACCTTAGGAAACACTTGATTTGATATCATGACATGACACATTAGAAAACTTAAACTTGCCATGATGAGGAGCTTAGAGCTAGCATTGTGGGCAGCTCGGCCATCTTCAACAGCAAAATATGTCTACACCAGCTAAACCATTCTATAGAATTAAACAACAAGCTATAGGACTTCGAGGTTGTTCACCTAGTGCAGAAAAAATCCTTAACTTTCATTTAGGCTTTTGTAAGGCTCTATTATACAATATAAGTCCTAACTTGTTTTAGTAATTCGAGGTTATCGTTCGTCACGACCTAAATCCTCACATCTTCTAGGCTGTTTGTGTGATCGTTTAACAGGATTGTAAGCCCTAATTAGTAAAACTGGCAGATGAAACATTCAAATATTTCTCCTCTAAATTGAAACCAAACCATAAGATAGCTTGGAAAGTGACCAAGGTTCTCCTGAAGATCTGTGACATCCCTTAGTCTCTCTTCCTTGGGATTCCATAATATGTTTCAAATTCAAGCCATTCCAATTTCACATCTCTTTGTCCATCTCGTTGAAAATTCTCATCCCTTTGAACTCGTTGAAGATAATCTCCCCAAATTTTTATCGAGAGTTTTCTTAGGTGACTTCGGTTATCTACGATGTAATTAACTATATGGACTTACGTTTATAGGAAACTTTTAAGAATCTAGCTTAATATAAACCCTATTTAATTTATCATATTAAATAAGGAAACTTGTCGGCTTAAAATAAAATGGTTTTGCAGGCCAAACAAATGTCATATATTTCCTAATTTATTTGATTGAGCCTCACCATCAAGCCATGTGTCCATCTTTTGAGAGGGACACATAGCTTAAAGTGTGGCGCTCTTTCATTTAAACTATGAAAAATATGAGATCGGTTTGATTTCATATTTTTTTAAACTATATATATATATATATATATATATATATATATATA
>JXCR01143130.1:77588-103751 GCA_002079205.1 Phalaenopsis hybrid cultivar | reverse complement strand
TGACATAAAAAGAAGGTATAAAAACAAATATATATATATATATATATATATATATATCCGTGTGTGTAAATTAAATGTTCTTAAAAAGCGGGCGAAGGGATTTTCATTCCTGCGACCGACAACTTCCATAGGACGAGTCCCCCCTAAAATTGTGCCGACAAAATATATAAGATTGCATAAAATGTTCAAAATAATGGATGGGAGATTTAAGAGAACAAATGAAACTCCACTATGTTGGGTTATAGGATATGGAGCTTTGCAAAAACTTTTAAAAATTTTAAGAGATCTAATTATTTTTTAATATAAATTAAATTGTAAGTGCTAAAAAGAAATATTTTTAAATTTTTCATTAAAAGAAAATTTCTTCTACTTCAATTAAAAGTCTTTTAAGTTTTAAATGCTCATAAAAAAGATTTTTCACTTCAATTAAAAATGTTCTAAAATTAAAAGCCTTTTAAAATTAAAAAGTTAATTTTCTACACCAATTAAAACTAATCTAAAATGAAAACCTTCTTTAAATTCTAAATCTATTAAGAAAGAAACATTTATATTGTAAACTAAATGAACACTAAGTTTAAAACTTTTAAAATTTAGAGAGTCTGAAGGAGAAAAGTTTCAATCCCTTAAAATTTTTTTTCCCATAAGGTTCTCTTTTAAATAAGTAATAAATTTTTTTTAGAAAACTTTTTCAAAAAAGGAAATTCTATTTACAAATTTTAGAAGTTAATTTTTCAAAACTTTAAGACTTTCTTTGGAATGAGTTCTCTTAATAACTTATCATCTTAGCAAGTTTATTCCTTAAAACCTAAAAAGGAAAATCTCTTTCAAATAACTTATTCTATTTAAATTTCTTTTAATGAATCTTAGTGATTATCAAAAAATTGAATTTCCTTTTAAACCCTTTCTATATATAAATTAATTGAATCTTTAAATTATTTCAAAGAGAATTCTATTCTCCATTTTTAAAAAATGTTTCTTCTCAAAACCCCTTCAGCTTTAGGAATTTCAAATAAAATATAAATTTTTCAAACTCCTTTCACTTAACCTTGACAAGACTTATATATCCACTTAGATTGAGTGACAACATGAATGAATACATTTCTCCCCAAAAATGTATAATTTCGTAGCCTCAAACTCTTGAGTATATAAATCTTTGGTTAACTTAATTTAAGTAATACATAATAAGGATAAACTTAATTTCCCAAATACTTTTGAATGTCATTATTATTTTTTGAAAGATCTAAATACTTTATTTGAAAAGAATATTTTTTAAATCGTTAATGGGAATAAAATTAAACCTTGATTATGATAATATAAATTTTTAGATTCATTTGTCCAGAATATATTACTTGACCACAATTAAAAATTGAGAAGGGAGAATAAAACTTTAGGAAGAAAACTAAAATATAGAATGAAAATATAATATCTAATTAACAATTTCTCCATAACTTTACTTAGAATGGAAAAATAACCAAACAACATCAAGAAAATCATTGATTTGTCATCACGACTGATGATTTCTAGGAGAAAACAAATCATAATTAATTATCAAACCCTACAAAATAATTAGAATGGACCATTTCAACTAATTATAAATTGTACCATAGGATAGTTTCACATTATGCCCCAATGGTAGCAAACATAGAAGAAAACCTAGCTCCATACACATATCCTATATTAGTCCAATGTTAAGGCCCTAGGTTAGTTATAGGCTCCCCCATAGAATTATAAATATAAACTAAAACCAATAAAACAAAATTACCTAACCCCGAAGACTATCCTAGAATGAAGTAGCCCATGCTATGGATGAAGATACTCACAATAAGTTTTTAGAGGGAATGACTATAATAACTCGATGCAATGACAATAAGGGAGAACTCCTATTACTCTATCAATTAATAATCTGAGGCTACCACTATATATGAGTTGCCATTGGCATCTTGACCGGGTGCGTTAGTCCTAAATTTAAGTTAGGTCGCCTATAGTTTCCTAATTGGAGGTTCGTAAGTAGTTTTGTAGGTTAGGGCTTCACCTTCATTTATAAATCTTATCCTTTTTCTACCCTTTAGACTAGGATATCTCCAAAATCAATCTCAACCTCATCTAAACTTGTTCAAATAGAAAATCAAATCCAATCCAAATTTATTCATAAACTTAATTCAACCTTGATTCAAACATATTCAACGCCTAACCTTAAATCCAAAAACTCAAATACAATTTCTAAACCTAATTCGAAATCCGCTTCAACTCTTGTAAACCAAATCCAAATTTAATTTAAAATATAATACATTTAAGATCTAATCAAGATCAAATCCACTCAAGTCCAAATGATTTATTAAAATTATCCTTTAATTTAAGCTCCATGTCGTCATCCTGGTTATCAACATTTGTGCTCAACCCTAAGGTTTATATCTTTTTTAAAATTTAAGTGAAGTCAACCTATTTGATATTATCCTTTCATCCAAGTCTTCAATTTTTTTTCATTCAATAAATGTTTCATTAATGAATATGAAAGATATAAGGTTTATCTCTAATTCAGAGTTTTCTCAAGAGTAATTCTTGAGATGTAATTATCTATGAAGAAGCCCCTTTATAGGAATATCAGACTCTAGAATTAAAATAAACCTATTTTCGCCAATCCATATATCCCAAAAAAATTTCTCATCTAAATTAGTAGAACCATTCAAAGGCAATAATACATCTACCTTTTAAGATAGTATATTGCTCTTCAAATGCCTTATCCGATCATTTATATTGAAGTCTTTTGAGATCTATGGTGGCCACCAATCAAAAAAAATTCCACCAATGCAAGCAACATAAGAAAAATAAGTAAAATAAGCCGTGTTAAGGAGTTCTAGATTATGTAGTAACGGAGAAAAAATTTTTATAAGATTGCTCGGATATCCCACATGAGCATTCTAAAAGTAATAATCCATATGCTATTGATTTTGTAGATGGTTTTTCTCATCACTTTGCAATGTTATACTCTATTGACCAGCCTCTTCTAGAAGTTAAAAATTTTAAGCTTAATTTTTCTCCATATGGACTTGCAAAAGAAAAATGACAATCTTGAAGGGTCTACCGTGGCTTTATGATATCCTTAGTGGAAGTTCTAGTTCCTAACTTAGTTACTTTTCAAGTGAGAAGATCAATTATTATGTGTAATGCTATAGTAAGTCATTTATAAAATAATATAAGAACATCAGGAAGTTCGTACTAAGAAAATTTATGATAGGAAAGTGCTTTTTTCATTTTAATCTTGCAAGAAGATCCCGAATGAAATTTGATAAATGAAAAGTTTACAAAAGACAAAATCTATTATGTGAAAATATTAAAAACAAACATGAAGCTTAGCTCACCTAATATAATTCACTATGTAAGTGAGGTTACCAAATTTTGCTCTTCCCCACAATTGGAGAAGGCATGATTGAAAATTTTGGAATAGTTGCTCAGTCTTCCACTAGTTTGGTAGTAATCGTCTTATAGGGCGATGAAGATGTTCAAAAGAGAATGGTCAGGCAAGGGTGGTTAAACATTAATAACTTGAAGACCGATAATAATGTGACATATGTGTTAGCCATTGGGCAGAGTTTTAGAGTTCTTCAGATTTTCAAGCTTCGTTGAATTTCAAGGGCAGGCTCCCTTAAAGCAAATAGAGATGTTTCCTTTATAAATTTTAGAGTGAGGTAGTTTTTTTGGTTATCTTAGAAAATATCTCTAAACTTATTATCAAATGACCCATATTTTTTCTTATTAATATTAACTATATATTTGTTATTTATGTGACTTAGTAACTCAAAAAGTGAGTGGTCTTAAGCTCTTTAGAACGCTTTCATCAAGTTAATTGATTGGATTTTTAGCAAGTAAAATTCACACTCTATTATTCTTTCATTAATATTTCGAAGTTTTCAAACAAGCATTGATTTTAATTTAATTGGACTCAAATCTAAGCACTTTTTTGTCATTGTGCTTTTCTCATTATGACATCTAGTATGATTAAAGACTTGCCAATATTAGAGTTTGAATTGTTTTGAGTTTTCTTATAGAAGTTTATAGCAAAAAATTTTTTCTATATGTTAGTATTTAATTGGATGACTTTTATGATGAAAATTTTTTCTATATGTTAGTATTTAATTGGATGACTTCTATATGTTAGTATTTAATTGGATGACTTTTATTATGAAAGTTTGAATTATTCTTTCATTAATATTTCGAAGTCAGGATTTGCAAATTATTTGTAGTTAATACTTAATATAAATATGTAGCATGGAAAAAAAATTTTGAATTGGCATACAAGCTCAATATGCAAGAATGAAAAATATGGCGTCAAAAAATTGGGTAAGGATGCTATAAACACATTTTGATCTGGATGAATTTTAAACCTGTAGATTTGCTTATAATACGTTTAATGCATAAGTAATCAATTAACTATTGTAATGCACTCATCTCAAAGATGAACTAATGATTAAAAATTTTTTGACTAAAATTTCGTTGACACTTTTCTTGAAATTTTTAGTATGAAATATAGTCATATTTTTCATAATATTTTGAGTGGGTAGTTAGCCAACTTTTGTATTACACTTCTCAATGCAAATTCATGTTTTCTAAAATTTGTCATAATTAAATTTTGGTAAGGATATTCTTATCTATCTTTTATTCCAAATATCATTTAGACTCTAGTGTAGTTAACACATCAATATCAAGTTTAGAGCTCATTTTCAGGTTTGGCGGATTGTAGATCTCATTAATTGAAACTACAGATTGCCATTGTACATGTATTTGGCGGTTGTTGTGCCAAACAATTTTGACATAGTTATAGAATCTGCAATGACTTCCTGTATTTACTGCTTATGCAAATACACAGTAGTAACCACGAGGTAAATCAGACTTAAAAGGAATAACTACAACAATCAGCCCCTTTAGTATGCCCTGCAATAAGTAGGATAAAGAAGAAAAATAAATTAAAAGAAATGTATTTTTCAATCATAGAATGCCGAAAACACGGCAGGTCTTATGGCTGTAAAACAAGCCTACTAAATGGAAACCTTTTTTTCTTAATAACAATTTTTTATAATAACAAAAATGCCACTAGCACATACCTATATTACCGTTTTTATACGTAAAATATACTGAAGTTGGTACACGACGAAAAGTTAGAGGCTTTCCATCTCCTACAATTTCCTTGCTATTTCCTTGCTACTCATATCGGAAATTATGTTGGTCTAATAAACATTTTCGCAACGCCATATCACAACATAAATGTCGCAGCCGTTCCAGTAAACCACCAAACACGCAAAAAGAGCAAAAATCCAACAACAAATCATAACTGTAGTGTAAAATAAAAATAAAAAAAAAACCAACTCTTCAAGTTCCCTAATCATGTAAATCTGCTTTTACGATCATGATGTAGATTTGATGATGGATTTTAAAGGATGTGTATTTATTTTCATTACAACTTATGCCAATTTACAGAGAAAAAAAAAATCATTAAATGAAGCAAATTAATTATCGAAACATAATGAATAATGATATCAATAGATAGTGTAATTCATCACATCAAATATACAGAGAATTAAAAAAGAACGAAGAATAGAAGAATAGGAGATGAGAATAACAATAAAACTCTTTTGCTGACTAGGAGAGAGGATTTAATATTGGATATTAGAAAAATAAAGTCAAACGTAAGACATCAAACAGTGCGAAAGTAAAGGGTAGATAGTTTTAATTGTTCTTGTCCTCTAGGCCGGCAGTGGTTACTGGAATTTTTTTACTATTAAAATCTCATAATACAAAAAAGATTGGACGTATCAAAAATAGTTTAGTAGTGAACCAAGTTTCTAGAAAAACGTACAAAAATTTGAAAATCGTGGTAAATATAAAAAATTGTCTCGAATCATTCCTGTACTATGTTGCATAAATTAATAACTTTATCAATATAACACACACACACACACACACATATATATATATATATATAGACACACACAATTTTTAATTTTAGAAATATTCAATTTCTTTGTACACTGTTGTTTTAAATTTAAACTTTCCTCTTTAGAGTGCTAAGTGTTCTATATCATAGTAGACTTTCCCTCGTATAGAAAGAAAGTCTCACTTCATGAAAAATTATCATAATAGTATATGCAAACAAAAATAACTGAATAGAATCTTGTTTTTGCTCATAAGCTAATTAATACTTATACTTCCCACTTGACACCAAAATTTCAATTTCTAAGAAAGACACAATCTTTCAAAAGAAGCAAGGAAATACATTTGGAAGAACAAGATTATATTGAGCTTAATAGCCCGAAAATACTCCAGGTTAAAAACGAACAATATAAGAGAAGCATCACAACCATATTTATAGTTGACATCTGAAAGAAGAGTATTCTAGTGCTGCAGCCAGGCTTCTTCAATTTGCATAATTTTTGGAGAAATTCTTTAAATCGTGCATAGAGTTATCACAAACCTAAACAATGACAAATAAACGTTAAAAGTCACCTTTATATTATTTATTAAAATACCTTCAAACCTAAACCAAACCATACTACATGCAATGTGCCCTAGAGTACCTGCTGCACTTCTCATTTCCTCATGGCCATGAAGAATTTGTGATAGTTGATCCTATCTAACTTCCAAAAAACTTTTAAGTAAAAAACAAATAATGATATAATCTTAATACGACATTGGTAGTCCAAGCATTGAGCTGTGAATACAGATTCTGAAGGGAATACAAAATACCAAAAAGAAAAATAAAAAATTAAATTTTAATGAGTAAATCGTTGAAACTAATTTAACCCCATTTGGTAAGAAGTATTCTCAAGTGTTTCTCCTTAAATGTCAATCCATATTGGATTTATACACAATAAACAAAGTTCTCATTATAATTCTTCAGATTAAAGAAAGTAATGGACAGTGGTTCATTGGTCATTAAACTCTAAAGAATTACATTTGTTGTGTGTCGGAAGATTTGTGACAGTAGAGTAATAATTAAATATTCCATCATTGTATGAAAATCCAACACATAGAGATCATTCTAAAAGTAGAAGGAGAAAAATGCCATGCCTTTTTAAGTGGATGGCTCGAGAAAAGGAAAATAATCATGGAGCATACCTCAGTTAAAATGATCAACTGTGAATTCACAAGTACAAAGATAGAACTTACACAGTATAAAGAATGATTAATTGTCGTTGCGATTTATCCATGGGTCTCCAATGTACCATGTTTGGGACATCTTTTTGTGTAGTATTTGATATACTTCGTTACCAAGTACATTGGATACATTGTTACTCAACAGAATTAACCAGTATATTTCATTACTCAACAATATCCAGCCGGATACTTCGTTACTCAACACAATTCACCTGGATAAATCGTTACTCAAAATATTCCACCATGATACTTCCTTACTCAATAGTGTACACTAATAACGGGTGAAGGAGGCGACCATCAGTGCCCAATGACAAGGGTGGTCAACAAATATAAAGGTAAGATATTATCACCAAGTTTTCAGTTTACATTTTTATTGGAATTCGACTCCTTCCCCCGTTCAATGGAGGAAAGCAACTTTATTTGTAGTCTCTATGTGAGAGACTTTTTAGTCTTTTGGTGAATAGCTTTCATAACAACCTAATTGTATGACTCACATCAACCACCTTAATCATAAGAGTTTCTTTTAATGATTTAAGATCAATGATAATCACATTATTAAGCTAGCATATGCTCGTTGAAATGATGCTTGATTTGACTATAAGTACGTTATAATTAAAGCTTGTTTAACACTTCAAGGAATGATAAGAAACCTCCAAAATATTTTTAATGGCTTGATTCTGTGTAGAGTAGAGTAAGATTGAACCAATTTTTGTTTTGTTATACTAGTCTTATCAAGCCGTCAACTTAATTATAAACTTGTTGAAATCAGATCATTCATATTTTTTCGTATTTTCCTCATGAGTTCTGAATAGTTTTCTTTATCTTTCTCCCTACTCTGAGATATGTTAAAAAGAAGAGATAATTTGAATGTGTCAATTTTAAAATTTAAAATAAATTGTGATGATTTCTCACTCCGTTCTTAATTTACTTTTCAATTTTGTCGATTGAAATGTTAACATCTGTTGTGAAACATACTATCTGGGAAATGAAGTATGAGTTTTACAACAAAGTGAGAATCACATTTGATTCCATGAAGGAGTGTTTCATTCATGGAATTGGGTGCAAATAAATAGGAAAATATATATTATTGGGTGAAGAATTGAAAATTCTAAGGTGTCAGACTAAAATCCCTAATTTTGTTTTAGTGTTTAAGAACTAAAGCGACAGTTAGCCTTCAGGGGAAGGGAAGTGGGAGCTCTAGAGTGGGAGCCAGTATCCTCCTAGCCTAACCACGGCCTTCAGGGGAAGGGAAGTGGGAGCTCTAGAGTGAGAGCCAGTATCCTCCCAGCCTAACCATGGATTTAGAAACTAAACCTGAGATTAGCCAACGATTCTCTATAACATTTGACTAAGGATAGAGAATTAAAATTGCTCCTATTTTGTACAAAACAAATTCAAATCATTTATCTCGCTCATTTAACCAAAAAATCATTGTAGTGGGAAATATACTTTCTCATATTAGTTAACTTCATCACAAAAATATAGTTTGAAAGTTATTGTTTAGTTTTGCTTTACAGTTTTGCTAGTAGTTATAATTTAATTTTGATAGCACCTTAAATATTTAAAATTCATGTAGTAGACTTTCTTCATTGTTGTGAATTTCCTAATTTAATATTCATTTCAAATTTAAACCTTCCTTGTGTGATCGATTTTTGGGGCTTGAACAGAAAGTCATGTATTATTTGATAACGATATGTATCTTTGCGTAGAATCCCAACATAAATTGCTTCAATTTCTTATTCCTAAAATAACGAACCAAGTTTTTGGCATCGTTGCAAAGTGGAGTCAACTTTATTAATTTTGCACAACTATAATTTCGTGGATCAATATGCACTATACATTTAGATCTAATTAAGTAACGTCTAAACTTATCAAAAGCATAAAAAATAGCTAATAACTCTCTTTCAGTAGTGGTGTAATTAATTTGACCATCATTTAGAGTTTTACTAGCAAAATATATTACTTTAAAAACTTTATTATACCTCTGTCCTAAAATTGCTCCAATAGCATGATCACTAGCAGCACACATTATTTCAAATGGTTTCTCCCAATCAGGTGGAAGTATTATAGGAGCAGTGATTAATTTTTCTTTCAATAGTTCAATTGCTTATTCCTCATTAAAATCAAATTTTGTATCATTTTCTAAAAGTTGGCATAATGGCTTAGTAATTTTTGAAAAATTTTTTATATAACGATTGTAAAAACCAACACAACCTAGAAAACTTCTTACCCCTCTAACCGTAGTAGGAGGCAGTAATATCGTAATAACTTGAATTTTTGCTGGATCTACATCCATGCCATTTTCAGAATTTTTATGTCCAAGTACAATTCCTCCTGCAACCATAAATTGACATTTTCCCAATTTAATACTAAGTTAATTTTTTCATATAGTTACATAACTTTTTTTAAATTATATAAACATAATTCAAATGAAGTTCCAAATACAGAAAAATCATCCATAAATACTTCCATTCCACATTCAATTAAATTACAAAAAATTGACATCACACATCTTTGAAATGTCGCAGGTGCATTACATAGTCCAAAAGACATTCTCCAAAAAGCAAATGTTCCATAAGGGCTTGTAAATGTTGTTTTCTCTTGATCCTCTCGGGCAATCAAAATCTGATGATACTCTGTATATCCATCTTAAAAGCAGTAATATTTTTTTCTAGCCAATCTATTCAACATTTGGTCCAGAAATGGTAAAGGAAAATGATCTTTCCTGACGACCATATTTAATTTTCTATAGCCTATACAAATTCGCCAGCTAGTAGCTTATCTTATTGGAATTAATTTATTTTCCTCTTTTACTTCAACTTTCACTCCTCTTTTCTTTAGAATACAGCGAATCAGACTTACCCAATCACTATAATAAATAAGATATATAATTTCAGCATCTGATCATTTTAAGATTTCTATTTTAACATCTTCTTATCGGGTTTAATCTCCTCTGAGGATCAACTTTAAGATTATATTGTTCATCTCATAGAATTTTGTGCATATAAATTTAAGGACTGATTCCTTTAATATCTGCTAAAGTGCATCCAAAGGCCTTCTTATATATTTTCAACATTTCTACTAATTTTTTGTTCTTGAATTTCAGTTAAATCCGAAGATATAGTAAAATGCAATGTAGATGAATCTCTTAAAAACACATATTTTAAATGGGCAGGTAATACTTTCAGTTCAAGTTCAGGTGGTTTAATACTTGAAGGAATAAGATTTTTATTATCATTTTCCAAAAGGTATAAAATTTCAAAATTGTCCTGAATATAATCTAATTTTTTTTCTTTTATTTCATTCTCATTCTCAAAATACTCTTCTTGCCTTAGTTTTTCTTCAAACATTCTTTTAAATCGCGCATTACTTAGATAATCAGTAGTTTCCATTCTAAAACATTCATTATCTTTTTCTATTGCAGGATATTTCATATTTCATAGCTTTTACTATATTAAATGTTACTTCTTGTTCTTTGACTCTCATTACTAATTCTCATTTTTTCACATCTATCACAGCTCTCCCTATTGTAGGAAATGGTCTCCCTAAAATAATAGGAATCTCTTTATCTTCCTCCATATCTAATATAATAAAGTCTACATGAAAAAAAAATTTTTCTACTTTCACTAATACATCTTCTATAACTTCTTTAGGATAAGTTATTGATCGATCAGCTAAATGAAGAGTTACACTAGTAGTGGAAATCTCTCCTAAATCTAAACGTTTAAAAATTGTTAGAGGCATAAGATTTATACTAGCTCTTAGATCACATAAGGCTTTTAAAAAAAAAAATTACCAATAGCATAAGGTATAGTAAAACTACCAGGATTTTTTAATTTTTCAGGAAGCTTTTTCTGAATAAATGCGCTACACTCTTCACTGAGTGCAACGGTCTCGTGGTCTGCAAACTTCCTTTTCTTGTTTAGGATATGCTTCATAAATTTCACATAACTTGACATTTGTTCCAAAGCCTTAATGAAAGGAATATTTATTGTTAACATTTTAAGGATTTTAAAAAAATTTGTACATTATTTATTTTTATTCTTCTGCTTCAATCATTGAGGAAACGGAGGTGACGGTTTTTTTAAGGAAATTTGTATTGGTTTATTTTCATCTTTGTTGCTTTCAATTTCTACTTTTTCCTTCTCAACTTTAGTTTCTGTTTAGATTCTTATTTCTATTTCTTTTCCACTTCATAATTGAATAGCTTTAATTTGCTCCTTATTCTGATCTTTTGGATTAACTTCAATAGTATTAGGAAGAATTCATGAAGGTCTGTTACTAAGAGCAGTAGCAATATGTCCTAATTAATTTTCAATATTCCTAATTGTAGCCCCTTAATTTTGTATTTGATTTCCCATGTTCAACATTACTTCTTCCTTGATTAACAACTTCTCATTAACTTGTGAGTTATTGTTAAATACAAGAGGATAATAAGGTCTATAATTAGGATTTCCTTGGTTATTTGAATTTCCTGAGGGGTTCAATGAATTGTTATAATTATTGCAATTAAAAGTAGGGTGATTTTTCCATACAGGATTATAATAATTAGAATAGGGATTATTATTTCTATTATTTATAACATTCATAATTTCATAAGATGATTGATTATCAATTATCTATCCTAGTGAATTTTCCTCTAACACTAGTGGTATTTAAGAATAGTTCATTCCAATTTGAACAATCTTTTTTGATATGGTGGCAATTTGAGATACTAAAATAGACACTACATTAGAATCATGAATATTAGCTACTCTCTTTAGATTTACCTGTTCAGAGGGCCATTGAAAATTATTAGTTGTCATTTTCTCTATTAAAGAACATGCTTCATCAAAAGGTTTTGACAATAATGATCCACCTGCAGCAGTACTTATAATAGATCTAAGTGATCCTACTAATCCATTGTAAAAAGCTTGATCGCTGAGGAAGGTTTAAATTCCTAGCAAAACTATAGATTAAAACTTGTGTTTAATAAATACTTCTTTTTTTTTCTTCGTGTTGAATTTTAAGCACACTAATGTTTTGTTTTTCTTCTATAGAAAAATGTTGGCATGAAAGATAATTTTCACTTTTAGAGACAGCTTGGATCTCACACTGAACAAAGAAAGGATTACTCAAGGTGGCATCGTAGACTTTGACCTGGACTTCAATCAGGTTAACATGGACTATAAGGGTCCCTTGATGGACATAGTCAGTCACAAAGAGAAAGAAGGATTGCCGACACCGGTGAAGATCAGTACCAAAGGAGAATCCTCACCTAAGAGGAAGAAAGTGATAACACAACAAAAATTGATGGAGGGAACTACCTTTTTGTTGTCCATGATAACCACATCAACAAGGAATTTAATCAGTGCTGATGAAGACAAAATGCCAGATGCGCCACTAAGAAGAATGCAACGCCATAATGCTAATTGCCACAAGCACAGAGCCTTCTTACATGAAGAAAATAGACATATGAAAAGGCAAAAAATACACTCACCCTGATTCCTGAGGGGAAAATTTATGATCCTTGCATGAGAGAGTCCTCTTCTAGTCTGCCTGTACAGAGGATGAGACAGAGTTTGTTGTAGAATTGACGCTACCAGCAATTCCCGATGAACTTTATAGATGTTGGCAGAAGTGCAACGTCAAGATTGCTATATAAAAATCGATAGGAGGAGATTTTGTACAGTGCCCAACATGCAATGTCCTTCTCTTAGATCACTATAATTCCTTTGAGGAGTTCACAACCGCTGATACAAGGTGCCAGGAGTCAGCATACCCAAATATAGAATTATATATTCCATTTTCTACAGGGCCAAGTCAGACATGTTATACTACAGATGTGCAGATGAGGGAGCTAACCCAACAATCTCAAAGGATTACTACAACAAATTTAAAAAGGATAAATAGAGTTAAAAAGCAAGAATTTGAATTCTATGAAGAAATCCAAGGAAAGTTCGTCAATATTTTGGAAGGCCTAGAGCTATAAACATGATTCTTCTATGAAAATGAAGAAAGAAGATGACAGAGGTTGAGCTGGTCTACTAATGAAGAAAACTTACTCAGAGCCTCGAAAATGGATGCATGGGAAATGCAAGATAACCATCCAGTGTTTTTGATGTTATAACTTTTTCAAAGATAGGAAAGGGAACACCCTGAGTATCCTAAGATACGATGAGGTTGTCCTTTACCTTCTGAGATAAAGAGAATGATCAAAAGGATGGTCAGATGGAGTATACTACCAGTGGAACATATTCCAAATAGTTGCAAAATTAATATTATAAAGGGGATTATATTCCTCCACACATAGACCATCATGATTTTATACGACCCTTCTGCATGGTGTTACTCATGATCCAAAGTAACATCCTGTTCGAAAAAGGGAACAATGTTTTTGGCCTTGGGGAATTCAGAAGACCCTTGAGATTCCACTCTAGATGGGATCGGCGTTAATTCTAAAGGGAAACAGAGCTGACCTAGTGAAGCACTACATTCCGGGAGTACGACACAGCAGAGTGTCTGCGACATTCAGAATAATGGATGAAAGTAAAGTACTGTATGGTTCAGTCCAGACCGTGATTTGGATGAGTTTCGCTCATACAAGCTATGAGATGGTTGCACCTCTTAGTACATGTAAAAGGAATTCTCATCCTAGAGCATGGCTTAGTAGATCAGCTTGATCAAAAGCTCACCCCACAAAGGATATATAGATAGTTTTTTTCACCTTTTGTATTGCATCAGAGCAGCATATACGATATGTACTCCGCATATGATGCTTCAGATATATTCAACATGTTGTCTCTTTTAATATTTCAGCATGTATTTAGTCTGTAACACTTGTTTGAAGCAGATTAATGAAAATTCTTTCAGATTTCAACATGTTTGTCAAATTGGCCTTTTTTGCAATTGATAAGGAGTCGTGCAACCATACGTTGGTTCTAAATTATAATGAATAAAGAACAATACAATGAAAGTATGATATTAAAATTTAAATTTACTTTTGAAATCAACTAACAAAAATTATATTTTGAAGATATACTTTGATAATTAAATGTGATAAAAACAACAAGAAAAGAAAATGATAAATTATGTGAGTTTATTCCTCTAAAGTTTAAGGTTTCTCACTCCCCTCTTGTGCAACATGAATGTCTTTGTCTGCACAAATTTGTCACAACCTTCACAAAATCTCAACATTCCAAAATCTCTATATCTTCACGAAATCTCAACATTCCAAAATTCCTATATCTTCAAAAAATCTCAACATTCCAAAAACTCTATATTTTCAGAAAATCTCGACAATCTCCGAATTCAGAGACAGTACCAAAATTTTGATTCGCATGATACTTTAGAGGTTGAGGATGCTACATCTGATACCGCATTGCTTTAGGGGCCCTCCCTATCAAAACATTTCAAATGAAATTCCAGTGTCAATGCAAGGTCGTTTGATTGCTTTAAACTCCCTATATTTTTCATCTTCCTTCTGAAAAATTTTCAACATCCATGAAATTCCAGGGTCGGTGCAAGGTCGTCTGATTCCTTTAAACTCCCTATATTTTCCATATTCCTTCCGAGAAATTTTCCGCATCCATGAAATTCTAGGGTTGGTGCAAGGTCGCTGATTCCTTTAATTCCCTAAATTTTTTAGCTTCCTTCCAAGAAATTTTGCACATCCATGAAATTCCAGGGTTAGTGCAAGGTTGTCTGATTCTTTTAAATTCCCTAAATTTTCTGCTTTCCTTCCAAGAAAATTTTCCACATCTATGAAATTCCAGGATCGATGCAAGGTCATTTGATTCCTTTAAATTCGCTAAATTTTCCACCTTCCTATCAGAGAAAATTTTCTACACTCATGAAATTCTCAAGGTCAGTACCTAAATTCTGATTCCCTTTTCTTTCGAGGTCGGTACCTAAATTATGATTCTCTTTCTTGGATTGATACCTACATTTCAATTCCCATTTCGGGGCGAGTACCTAAATTATGATGCCCTTTTTTTAAGGTCAGTACCTAAATTGTGATTCTCTTTCTTGGATTGATACCTAAATTTTCAATTCCTATCTCGGCGTTTGAACCTAAATTTTGATTCCCATCCTCCAAACCTATTGAAATCAAAATCAAAGTTTTCTAAAAATCAAATCAAAATTGAATCTTCATTATGATCGTCATGTTTATTTACAGAATTCCTTTCCTTCTAATCCCCAGCTAGAATTCTGAATCCTCAGGTTCGATCGAATATTCACTTGCCAATTCCCCAGCGGAAATAACTATCACCCAATTCTACTTTCTATTCTAAGCATGTTGGCTTAGAAGTCTGTGTTGGTTTTGTTGATCTCTTTGGTCAATGCCAATAAGTGCGTTGCGCTTACCCAGTAAACCACACTAATTGGGGGTCCATTTGTTGACCTCACTTTTGGTTGGGGTCTAGTTTCTCCTTAGTAGCCTAGGATTTATCCATAGGACTTTCCTTTTGACTATTCCTAGAGGAATAGAAAAGGAACCCTCACTATTAGAAATTTAAACTCTTGTTTGCTCAACTTGAAGTTCCACATATTTGTCCTAACCTCAAGCACTTAGTAGGTGGGGTCAATATGAGGGAGCTCAAGGAGAGTCCCCAAAGGATGGTTAAGCCTTGGGACGGGTGGTCTAGTCTTGGTTAGGCTAGCTTGCACAATTGACACATTCTCACACACCCCAAAACCTAAGACCACTTGCACTTAATTTGGTCTCTTGACTAGTTTTGGAAAGCTCATATGGGTGGACCCAAACCCCTATCCATTGGCTAATAGGGTTAGGACCAGCATATTGAACATACAAAATGAGTCATCATATGGTTCTCATGAATTAGAAATGGCTTCATGGCTTACCTACCAACTTTAGCCTAAACTTTCATCAAAATTACCAAAATACCGATACAACGCTAATTTTTGCCAAATTTACCCAAAAGCCCACATGATAAATTTCCCCTCATTATCCATTTAATCAAAACCATTCCCTAAGTTTTAAATCCATGATCAAGTCATTCCAAATCAAGCCTCATGAAAATCTCCACAAAAATATCCCATAAATCCAAAAATCCCTTTTCATGCAAGTTGGCCTAGCTAAGGACAAGCCATGAAGCCATTCCCAAGCCATAAAAGAGCCATGTAAGCCTTTGCCACCGTACCATGTCCAAAGTGGAAAAATAAGAAGCCCCTTTAATGATTCCCTTAAAAGTGGCTAACCCTTCTCATGTTTCCTCTAAACTATGCATAAGCCTCATTGTACTTGGATGGTGACTTCTACTCACTAATTAAGCTGAGCCAAATGATCTCCTCTTCAACTCAAACCAGCCTTGGTGGGTGGGCTGAACCCAAATCCATGCTTTGACCAAAAGTGACCCAAAAATAGGTTCACCCCCATTCCTCTTTAATAAAAAACCCTTACGCATGGCTAACCCCAATTCACTTCACCAAAACCTAGCCGTGATCCCCCTGACCAAATGGTGAACTGACCCTGGTCGGCTAGCCACCTTGGCTACCAGAAAACACCATGGTCGAGGAGGAGCAAGGAGTTAAACTCAAAATTACAGCCAACCAAACTAACTCACTCCAATTGGAATTTTATCCCTTTCTTCCCTCCACCTAAGCAACCAGAGACACTCACTAGTTAGCCTAATTGCAGCCTCCAATCTCCCTATTTAAACCCAACTCCTCCATGGCCAAAGTGGAGACCAACCAAAACAACAACTAAGCTCTTGCTTTAAGACTTCCTTAGCCACCCAAGTTCACTACTTGAGCTCAATTTTGGAGCTCAAAATTAGGCTAAAACCATGACATATTTTACCACAGCTCCACACTCCACCAAATCCAAATTAAGTTCACCCACACCATCCCTTGAGTGATAGAAGAAGATCCCTCACAGAAGCCCCTTCACCTGACCACCCTAGCATAGACTTTGATCAACACCCCAAATTGGCCTTGGTTTAAATCATACTTAGGAAATTCACCATGGCCTGAGCCTTCATCTAAGACCTCTCTAGACTCAACTCAAGCTTTTAGAGGTACCCAATAGAATCCAAACCTCTTGGGCAAAGGTATAGAGTTTTCTCCTCAAATCAAGCCTATTTTAATTCTTAATTCTTGTAGAATTGATTTAAGACTCGATTAATGACCAAAGGAAAATTTATTGAGATTTTCATACCTATTTTATACAATTTTTGATGATATTGCACTTTAAAGAAAGGTATTTTTGACCAGTTCTGCAGACTCTTTGTCATCAAGTAGAGAACTTATAAATGTAGGCCGGGGTCGTTCTTCAGTCCCGAGGTTAATCTCTTTCAATTCATCGATAGTGGATTTAATTTCTTCCTTAAATTCTGGCGGAGCATCTCCTATTGGTTGATTAGTAGAGTCATCATCTATATTGAGACAATCTTTTTCTGACTCACTAGTAACAGCCATGCAAAATTCAGAATCATCGACTGGTCCAACTGTACTAAATCCGAGACCTTCTTTTGAATTCGGGAGTTTGACTTTTAGTATTCCATAATTTTTCAAAGAGTTGAAATTTATCTTTTGGCATTTGTTTTGGTAAATTTCGTAGCATTCCATAGTTTTTCAAAAAGTTGAAATTTATCTTTTGGCATTTGTTTTGGTAAGTTTCCTTGTTGAATTAACTTTTGAACACAAGGCGAGAAGTAACCAAAAGGTAATTCCATTAATTCATTGGAATCAACATCCAAATTTACATGTTTTTAAGCTCAGTAGAGGTAGAAGCATGATAAAATTTGATCATCTTTGAACCAACACTACGGACTTCTTTGAACTCTAAACTCTTGACCTTTTGAGGTAGAATCAGAGTGAGGGTCATAGTATCCACATAGTGGTTTATCCAATCATACATTATTTCATATTCATTCTTCTCCATATCTTCTAGGGATATCTCGCACTGAGGCTTATTCTGTTTTGTCATCATTACTTCATCTACAGAACTATCTTCATCACCAATGTTGATAGTTGACCTAGTCTGTTCAACAATTAAATTGATCTTTCCTCGTCCGCGTCCTCGTCCTCGACCTCAGGTGTGTGAACTAGAAGAACCTCCACCAACTCGTTGTAGGGGAGTGGTAGAAGGTCGTTGAAGCGGAGTAATCTGGCCTCCTTTTTGTGATCCTTCTGAATCTTTATCTTTGTGTGTCAAAATTTCACGCGGGAAGACAGTCTTCTTTGGAGGTGCGTAGTAGGAAGCATCTTCATAGATACCAACTTCATGCACTGAAAACGGTTGGAGATCTCCCTTGATGCAATTTTTTTGACCATCTTTTCGGTTATTTAATGTACTGATGTAGGGATGATGGAACCATGTTATGCTCATGAATCCACGGTCGACCAATTAGAGCATTAAAAGAGGTCTTGGCGTCGATGATATGAAATTTAACAGCTGTTACAAGTTCTCCAACCTTCATAAGTAATGAAATTGATCCAATGGCTCTTTCTCCCTTTTGGTTGAATCCTCTTAACATCATCTTATCGGGGATGAGCTTCTGAATGTCGAAGTCTAAATATGCTAACGTTTGTAGTCTCATCAAGTTAAGAGATGCTCCAGGATCCACTAAAACTCTGGATAACACAAATCTGCCAGTGTTGACGGAGATGTAGAGCGGACGGTTGTGGTCGGTGGTACCGAGCAGCAAGTCCTCGTCTGTAATGGTTACCCCTGACTGTTCTCTCAACGAGCAAACTTCATCTGAGGATGTGCTAGCCAACTGAGCTAAGCAAATTTCTTGATCTAGCAAAGTTGTAACCAGAGATTCTCTCATCTCCTTTGACAAGATCAGAGCTTCGTAGATGCTTAGTCGGGCAGACAACCTCCTAAGATGAGCTAGCACGTTGTAGTCTACTTTGTATGATCCCCCGATTTTATCTTGATTATGTGGTTCTTCCATTGGTGGAGGTGGGGGTATCTCTTCTCGAGTCATTATCTGTTTTCCTTTGTCTGCTGAAGCTGTTCTTGGTGGTAACACTTTCTCGTTTCTTAAGTTGACTTTTGTGTCTTCTTCTTCTTGAGATATCATTGTTGAATCTTCCAGTGTATTTTCCTCTTCGTCAGAGAGATCTAAGTTGATCGTGAGCGAAGCACCATGACGCTCGAGAGTTGGTTGTTCGTTATCAGTGTTGTCGTAAGCGATATCGTTGATGTCTTCTTTAGACTTGATAACAAGTTCATCAGACTCAAGTACGATTTAAGTAATCGTCTTGTCTTCTTTCCATGATTGCAGGAATAACGGGTAAACCTCTTGGACTCAGTCTTGACTTAATCGGCTGGTGACTTGAGGTCCTGGTGGTGGTATGATCAGTGGTGACCATAGCTGTATCGACTCGGTTTCCCAAACGAAGCCAGACTGGAACACGACTAGGAGACTCTATAATCGACCTACGAGATTTTCTAGCGAACTTAATATCCTTCAAAAATTTCATTCTTCATATGAGGGGAAATTGCATGTCCCACTCGTTTAAGTAATTCACTAACCGAACATCCTTCTTTAGTGGCAACCCTTTTGAAGACTGCACTAACTCGGGTGATGGGGCTGAATTTCTTTCCCTTCTCACCATGTCCATGAGGTGATGGTAATGCGGCAGCAATCTTCCGGATACTCTCATATCCATCAGTATCTGTCAGAGGATGGAATCTACTCCCTCGTAGGAGTGGGTAAATTTCTGGTAATACTCTTCAACTTGAAGAGGCTCCTCCTCATTAGGTGTGTTCTCAAGAGTCCGGGCTTTGATGGCCCTCAGAATTCTCCAATTATGGTTCCTCCTTTGAGTTTGGGTCAGTGGTACAGTCCTTGAGCTTGACCAAATCTCAAACACAGGTAGCGGAACAGTTAATCCTTCAGTTGAATCTTCGGCAATCATCACTTCTTTCCCCTTAGCAGCGGCGTGGATAGCAGCTTTGGCGGGTGTCGTGATGGCAACAGCTTTAGCCTTCTTGCCGGCAGGGAAGTCTTGAAGGCAATTCAAACTGAATTCTGCAGACGACTCTTGAACTTCTAGTGTAGCAATCTTCATTACCACGAACAGGGCTTTCCCGAGGATAACCTCAAGGTCTTCAAATCCAGCTCCGAACTTGATGGTGGGAGTGACATTACGGGCGTTGCGGTCCGTCGGCAGGTTGCAGGAAAAGCTCAGCGTTGGGTAGGCCATCGCAGCGGGATTTAAAACAGAAAGTTTTATGGTTAGCTATATGGCCAAAAACCTCGTAATCCTTAGCGCAAGCACTGAAAGTAGAGGTTAATCTGTCGACCAGGCGGGTCTTAATTTACAGGTAATTCTAACATCTTTATTTAAAAAGGTATAAAATTAACTAATATTTTAAAGTACGCGCAACACAACACGATTTGGTTTAATTTGTGAAGCAACAAAACAAATGTGAAAAGGAGTTGTGAAAAAAGTTTACGACTAAGTGCAGGACCCAATTCGTGATAGAAAATGCCCAGGTGGAGTTAATCCACCAACACACCTATTGGGCGTCCGACCCCACATGAATAATTTAAAGAGTCCTTAATGGCCTTCTGAACCCCTCTGTTCAAAGATGGTTGAACAGCTAGTCCTCCAAGGAGTTAGCTATACTTTCCCAAGGTAGAAATGGGTAAAGAATGCTAACTGAAGAAGGGTGATCTGGTCGAAGAGAGCATAGACATATTACTGATGTGTGAAGATAATATTTCTTGATTTGTATGGAGAGAAAAGCTTGTCCCCAGCGGAGTCGCCAGAAGCTGTCGATGTTAATTCGAGTTGGTTTGTGGGGTTGCACGTAAGAAGCTGTCGGTCGCTGGAATCGAAATCCCGTCGCCCGCATCGGAAGGACGTTGAAGTATGAAATCAAAACCCCATATTTTTTATAGTTTAAAAATGAAAGAGCACTGTACCTCAAATCCTGTTTCTATCTCGAAGGATAAACACAAGACTTGAGGATGAGACCCGATCGAATAAACTAAGGAAAGTATGATGTCTGTTTGGTCTGCGAAACCTTTGTATTTTCCGACAGNTTTAAGTCTAAGGAAGGAAGATTGGTTTAGCTGGGGAAGAAAGGTTTTGCTGTTGAAGATGGCCGTGTTGCCCACCAAGCTAGCTCCAAGCTCCTTGCCATGAAAAGTTCGAGTTATCTAGTGTGTCAAGTTATGATGTCAAATCAGGAGGCTTATGTTTGAAGTTCTTTAAATTTTATGAGGGCATATTAAAGTTGATTAGAGCGACACCGGTTTGGGTCCCTCGTTCCGGCATCACTATTTTCTATTGGATTCACTTAGTCCAAATGAACTTATCAAACGCATCTTTAAATTTTATGAGGTCATATTAAAGTTGATTAGAGCGACACCAGTTAGGATCCTACGGCTCCCTCGTTCCGGTATCACTATTTTCTATTGGATTCACTTAGTCCAAATGAACTTACTAAACCCTCGTTCCGACACCCACTATTTTCTATTGGATTCACTTAGTCCAAATGAATTTACTAAACTCAACTTAATGAGTTCTATAATTTCATTTAGACCGTGGGAAAACTCGTTAGCAACCGTAGGTTACCTCCTCCGAGGGCATATTAAAGTTGATTAGAGCGACACCGGTCAAGATCCCACGGTTCCATCGTCCCGGCACCTCATATTAAAGTTTATTAAAGTGACACCGGTCAAGATCCCACGGTTTCGTCGTCCCGGCACTAATATTTTCTATTGGAATCACTTAGTCCAAATGAATTTACTAAACTCAACTTAATGAGTTCCATTCATTTAGACCGTGGGAAGCCTCGTTAGCAACCGTAGGTTACCTCCTCCGAGGGGTTCCTGATCTTCCCATTTAGAGATTCACTTAGTCCAAATGAACTTATCAAACCCAACTTAATGAGTTCCATAATTTTTTTAAATCGTGAGAAGCCTCAACCGTAGGTTACCTCCTCCGAGGGATTCTCGATCATCCGATAGAGACATCTTGATTTAGTTAAAGTTGTGGTTTTGTATATTGAGTTGTTTTATATTTTGAATGTTGTAGCGGTGAATTTTATCTTGGTTGATTTTAGTTTTGATTTCAGGTTATGTTAATGGTTAACTGCAAGTTTATGTAGGTAAATGCAAGCATGAAACATGTAAGGAAAAGGCAGAAGAAAGACGATACTATAAACTATAAAAGTGTACCTGGCAAGTCTTCTCGTTCCACCACCTGAAACTTGAAATGCATGTTAAGGCAGTTTATGAAGAGCAGGAAAGGTAAAATTTTGGTAATTTTTCCTAACCCTATGTTGAATCTTGGTGAGTCCTTAAAAATTTAATTAACGATGATTTTATTAAGGGAAAAATATTAAGTTTAATAGGCCTCTGAGGTATCCAACAAGCTAGGAGAGGGAAGCAGGTCCATGCCTCCCTCTCATCAACTAGTGAAATGCCTCGAGTCCATTTAAACTTATTATCTTGCTTAATGGCTCATCCTGTAAATATCCTTAATGCTCAGTGAACATTGATGTCCCAATTATCCCTAAGAATAAGGTAATTATCACTTGTGATTCAATTTAAGAATTATGTGGGTGAAAACCCTTATAGGGGCAAGTTAGTGTAATTTGGACACTTACCTGTGGGTGAAGACCCTTAAAGAGGCAAGTTAGTGTAATTTGAACACTTAGCAAAATTTTTAAACCTAATTGGGCTTAGTGGTGTTTCAAGGATGTTTGATTTATTTATGTTTATTTCTCTAATCCTCATTTAGTCAATTTTTTATTTAGCCAAAGTCACTACTAAGCCCTTTAAGACCTAGGTGAGTGTCTTAATTAGAGGGTTAAGTTTTAAGTAGTCATGATTCATGATTTGAATTTTATTTGAAAGTCAACATAGGGTTATTAAATTGATTAGTTATTGCCTTCAGAAGTCATACCCCTAAGTCCAGGATCATTTAATTTTAATAAGCTTCCAAATTTTGATAATTTAGAAATTTTATTAATCTTAATTAAGAAAGTGAGATTGGTTTCTACCAATTAACCCCATTGTATTTCAAGCATCAAATAAATTGATTAAGATCAGAGGTTACCCATTTTTCTTCTTTGAATTAGGCTTAAGTGTTAATTAAGGCAAGGTTTCCAAAATTACACATTTGCCCCTAAGGCCCTAACATTTCATAATTTCTCAAATTCAATTCAAATGACTTTGAAATTTTTACTCTACTTCATTCATGTGTCAATTGAGACATCAGAGGAGGAAATGTGATTTTTCAAGATTTAGTTTAATTTACATATTTATTTTCATGCAAAAGTAGGATTTTTTAAAAAAAATTCCTAACTTGACCAAGGTAAATTATAATCCCTTGAAATGTTTACTAGAGGTAGACCTAGACCAGAGGAGCCTTTAGATCAAATTTCACAATTTTTTGAATTCTCTGTAATTTATTGGAATTATTTTAAGTTCTGGGTTATCTAATAAAAATAAAATATTTTAATTGGTGAAAATTAAGTTTTGTATTTTTGAAAAATCTCGCTAAGGTCATAGAACTTAGAGGTGCAAATTATATATTTTTTTGATATTTCCTTGATTTATTGGAATTGTTTTAGTGAAAACTTATTTTTAGCCTTTTAAAAATTATTTTTTAAGCTTTGAAAATAAATATCTTTATTTATAAAATCAGGACAAATATTCTAATTGTTCCTAAGTGATTAGAAAACAATTTAAAACCTTTCCATGAGTTTTATTATTTTTATGGTTTTTTATGAATCTTTTAATTATTTAAATATTTAGAATAGGCTAAAAATCAAAATTTTCTCTTGAATATCATTTTATTTTTAGAAAATACCCCTGATCAAAGAAAACTCAAAAAACTAAGTTTCATAATTTTTTGAGTTATATTTTAATTTTTAAAAATCATTTAATAATCAAGTTTTTATTCTAAATATCATTTTATTTTTAAAAAATACCCCTGATCACAGAGAACTTAAAAAACTAAGTTTCATAATTTTTTAAGTTATATTTTGATTTTTAAAAAATCATTTAAGTGTTAAGTGTGATATTTATCTTTAAAAATCTATTTAAGTTGTTAAATGAACTCAAAGTATTTTGAAACTTTTATGATGAGTTCTCCGAATCATAAATCACAGTGGAGAGCAAAAATCAAGTCATTTAAATATTTATATTTTTCAAAATTAATCATCTTAGTGATTTAGTATTTGGAAAATTTAAGGATGTTTTAAATGACTTGACCCATGAAATTATTTTTAAAGGTTTCTCTAGTCATGGTAGACCTTCCAAAATTTTCTTGGGATTTAATAACCAATGTGCTAATTTCCATGATTATTTTAAGGAAATGATGTGAAATAACTTGAAAATTAAGATCTCTATATAGGAACCTCATCTGACTTTGAAAAAATCAGAGAATATTTCTCCTTACGCTACAATATGTCAAAATTTCAAGCCAAGGTGATGTGTCAATATGCATGAAAAATCAAATGATTCCAAATAGTATTTAAACAATATGTCAAAATTTCAAGCCAAGGTGATGTGTCAATATGCATGGAGAATCAAATGATTCTTATGTTAAAATTTCAAGCCAAGGTGATGTGTCAATATGCATGGAGAATCAAATGATTCCAAAGAGTATTTAAATAATTAAAAATATTTTATGCATCAAATGGACTTGAAAATTATTTCACATTATTCTTCTCTATTCACTGAGCAAGAGGGTATTTTTATTTTATTCTTGTGATTTCTCTAAACAAAGTTATGTTTTTTTGAAGTTAAGGGTATTTAAATAAATAGGAAAAAGCCCTATTTATCTATTTAAACAGCGTGTGCTGACTAGATGCTAGGCATCTCCGAAGGGGTGCGTGTCGTGCTCTGGTTGGATGCCGCCGTCCACGTAGCTTGCTGACTCGACCCGCTGTTTATGTCCCGAAGCGCTGTCCGACTCGATCTCCCCCGTCCATTTGATACACACTTGATCAAACGGCTCCCCGTCATTGTCCCCGATAGAATGATCCCGTGCCCGTCCAGACTAAAACCTTAAGATCTCGGCCTAGACTCAACCAAATCACTTTGGGTTTGATCCTATGGAATTGTCTAAGTGAGACGAACACATCCATACACCTTAAGATCTCGGCCTAGACTCAACCAAATCACTTTGGGTTTGATCCTATGGACTCGACTTAGTGAGACGAACACATCCATATGGTTAATTGCAATGAAATCAAGTTTAAGTAAATGGAGGATCAAAACAAGCTCGGGAGGAGGAGGAGTTTTATACTTTGATCAAGCTTAAGTAAATGGAGAATCAAAATAAGCTCGGGAGGAGGAGGAGTTTTATACCTTTGCTCTGAGAAGAGAGGCTTCAATCAGAGGTGCTCGACACGTTCATTGGGGTCTAAGGAGACTTGGGATTGAGTCCCTGACCTTGGTGTAAGGTCTAGGTATGAATTCGATCAAGCTCGATTTTAGGTGTTGGTCTAGAGCTATGGTAGAGGCTCTGTGGAAGGGGGATTTGATGGGGCTTTGGCTTCTTTCACTCTTATGAAGGTGTGGGCACAAGTAATTGAATTTTGGTGGAGTGTGGCGGTGTATTGGGTTCTATCCTGGTTTCCGACAAGGTTTCAAGCTTAAAATTGAGCTCCGACAATGGGAATAGGTTAGGGGAAATGGTTGGAATACACTGAGGGGATCTTACGGAAGCTCTAGATGAAGTTTGGAGAGGCCTCTCTGAGAAATTTTTAGCACACCTCCCATGGCCGTGGGAGGTGAGTTTTTGAAATGGCCATGGGGTGGCTCTCAGGGCATAAGTTTGGGTGCATTGTGATGCTTAGGTGGAGGCTGAGGAGCTTCGTAGTTTGATTTGGATGAGCTGGCCTCTAGGTTTGATTTGGGTGAGATGCCATGAGGGTGGCTATCTATTTTGGGCTTTTCGGGCCACTAGGCTGGCCGGTCAGCCAGGGGGAGGTGGCTAGGAGCTCAGGGAACCCAGAGGAATCCATCACGGCAATTTAATGCACCTGTGTTTGGATTTGGCAAAGATATCTTAAGCATGTGCATTTTTGGA
>JXCR01143130.1:47618-62313 GCA_002079205.1 Phalaenopsis hybrid cultivar | reverse complement strand
CAATCAATTCAGAGGTACACCAAATGAAGATCCTAATTTACACCTCACTAGTTTTTTAGAACTGTGTGCTACCTTTAAATATGACGGAGTTTCAAACGGTGTTGTTAGACTTAAACTTTTTCCTTTTTCACTTAGGGATAAGGCTAAGAAGTGGTTAAATTTGTTAGCACCATTTAGACTTTTTCCTTTTTCACTGAGGGATAAGTCTAAGATGTGGTTAAACTCGTTAGCACCTGGATCTATTAGAACTTGAGGAGAACTTTCACAGAAATTTCTATCTAAATATTTCCCTCCATCCAAAACTACTAGAACTTGGGGAGAACTTTCACAAAAATTTCTATCCAAATATTTCCCTCCATCCAAAACTATTAAGAACTTGGGGAGAACTTTCACAGAAATTTCTATCCAAATATTTCCCTCCATCCAAAACTGCTGAACTTAGAAATGACATAACATCAAACTTGGGGAGAACTGTTACAGAAATTTCTATCCAAATATTTCCCTCCATCCAAAACTGCTAGAGGGGAGAACTGTCACAGAAATTTCTATCCAAATATTTCCCTCCATCCAAAACTGCTAAACTAAAAATGACAACTTTCACAGAAATTTCTATCCAAATATTTCCCTCCATCCAAAACTGCTAAACTTAGAAATTACATGACATTATTTTGTCAGATTGATGGAGAGTCAATATATGAAGCTTGGGACATATTTAAAGATCTTCTTAGGAAATGCCCTCATCATTCGTTACCAGATTGGTTGATAATTTAAAAGGATTATGGGATCACTTAGATCGATTATAGATGTTGCGGTTGATGGTTCTTTAACGTCAAAACCTTTTGATGAGGCTTATTCATTAATAGAAGACATGACTACAAACAATTTTTAATGGCCCTCTGAAAGGGTTAATCCTAAAAGAGTAACTAGTATCCATGATTCTAATGCAATATCTATGTTAGCTTCACAGATTGCTGCAATATCAAAGAAATTAGATCATTATGAAATGAATTATTCTCCAACACCTACTATGATGGAAGAGAATTCATCTGGGCAATTTGTGGACGTTCAACCTTCATACAAGACTTTAAATGCTAGTAATAGACCCAACAACCCTTATTCAAACTATTATAACCCAGGTTGGAAGAATCATCCAAATTATAATTGGAATAACAATTCTGCTACAAACTAACAATGGGCGAACAACCCAGTGAACCCATTAGAAAATTCATCCAACCAAGGAAATGTTAATTATAGACCTTCTTATCCTTCAGGATTTAACAGTAACACGCAAATTAAGGAAAAGAAGTTATCTATGGAAGAGTTGATACTAAAAATTAAACAGTAACACTCAAATTAAGGAAAAGAAGTTGTCTATGGAAGAGCTGATATTAAACATGTCAAGGAAATCAATTACAAATTCAAGGAAATCAATTACAAAATCAAGGAACTGCTATTAAGAACACTCAAATTAAGGAGAAGAAGTTGTCTATGGAAGAACTGATATTAAACATGGGTCAACAGTTATAGAATCAAGCAATTACAGATTCAAGGAAATCAATTACAACATCAAGGAACTGCTATTAAGAATATTGAAAAACGTATCTATGGAAGAGCTGATATTAAACATGGGTCAACAATTATAGAATCAAGGAAATCAATTATAGATTCAAGGAAATCAATTACAACATCAAGGAACTGCTATTAAGAATATTGAGAACCAATTAAGGAATTCGGAAGAGCTGATATTAAACATGGGTCAACAATTGCAGAATCAAGGAAATCAATTACAAATTATAGGAAATCAATTACAAAATCAAGGAACTGCTATTAAGAATATTGAAAATCAATTAGAGCATACGCTACTANGGAAGTGTTCCTTGGGGTCTATTACAAAGTGAATTAGCAATTTGTCCAAGTTGATTCTCTATGTTTCTAATCATAGCATTTTGACATTGCAACTAATTTCTCATTTGCAAGACCACTTCTTCTGTAGACAACTTCTTATCCTTAAATTATTGATCATTATTAGAGTATGGTGAAGATGAAGTACTATAATTTGTGTTCCCCTTATTATTCCAACTACCATTACAACTTGCATGATTACTTTCCAATTGTTGGTTTTCAGCCCAAGTAGTGTGCTTCCAGTTAAAATTAGGATGTTTCTTCCAACCAAGGTTGTAAAATTTAGAATACAAGTTATTTATGGTATTTAAAGGCTCATATGATAAGTTAGAATCAATCTTATGCCCCAATGAACATTCCTCACTTACTGGAATAAATTGAGGTTGGTTCATTCTAAATTGGTCCAACTTCCTTGATATTGCAGCAACCTGAGATGCAAGAATTGCAATCACATCTGTATCATGAACACTGGCTACATTTTTAGGATTTACTCTTGTAGAGGGCCATTGAAATTCATTTGTAGCCATTTCTTCCATTAACACAGATACTTCATTAAATGATTTTGACATTAATGATCCACCAGCAGCAACGTCAATTATAAACCTAAGGGATTCTACTAACCGAATGTAAAATGTTTGCATGATTAACTAATTGAGCAGAGTATTGTGTGGAAACTTTCTTAGGAGTTCCTTAAATCTTTCCCAACATTTGCATATTGATTCCCCTTTATACTGACAAAAAAGATAATATCGTTTCTAAGTTTAGTAGTCCTTAAAGGTGAAAAATACTTAGCTAGAAATTTCTGAGTTAACTCTTCCCAATTTTTAATAGAGCCAGAGCTAATGAGTATAACCACATTTTATCCTTATCCCTTAGTGAGAAAGGAAAAAGCCTTAGTCTAAAAACATCATCTGACATGCCATTATAACGAAATGTAGCACAAAGTTCTAGAAAACTGTGATAGTGTAAATAAGGATCCTCCAAAGGAGTTCCCCCAAACTGATTGTTCTGCACCAGTTGGATAAAATCTAGATTTATTTCAAATCAGTCAGCTTTCATGACAGGGGTTTGTATACTTGAGTGAATTTCATCTGTCGTAGGATTTATATAGTTGATGATTTTCTAAGTAATTAATTTGAAGGTTTTTCATTTCCATTTCTAGTTCTTAAAGTCCTATTTTTTTATTTTTTTTCTTTTTTTTCTAACTCAGGATCATACGGCACAAGTCCTGCAGGTTTTTTATTTTGCATATGCAACACAACAAAGAGTAAATTAATAATTAAATGAATAAAACAAAAGATGTACTCAACACAATAAAATATTTTCACAAACACCTTATTTTTGACACAAACAGTTTTTTCACAACACTTTTTTCATTAAAAAAAAACTTTTCACAAAAAAGCAGTTCTTACGACACTACAGCTTTCCAAGTCTAAGCCTAATTACCTCAACTAAAATTCTTCTAAAGTTCTTACCGAAGCTTCCCCGGTAACGGCGCCAAAAACTTGATGCGACTTTTTTTATATGCTTAATTTTATATGTTTTATATAGTCACATTGATATCAATGCAAATATACGTTTCGCTCAAGTAATATAGGACTTTCTGATTAAGCCCCAAATATTAATCCCACGAGGAAGCAAGGAAGGATGTCCTTAGTCAAATTCTAGTATACTTCTATCAGGCCTTAGATTGGAATGTCGATTAAAATAGTTTTTTATCTAGCAACTACTCCTTATTGCGAATGTTAGATGTAAGGATAGTAAATATTCCTAAATGTAAATATTAATTCTAAATGTAACCCTTTTTGGATGAGTTGGTTAGGAGAACTTTAAGATGTTAAAAAATACTATTCTTGTGTAGTAAATTGGATAATATAAAGGAATGAGATACATTAAATAATCTATGTGCCAAATAGGAGAAATTTTAATTCTCAACCCTGATTTAGTTTTATAGAAAATCTTTGGCTAATCTCAGGTTTAGCCCCTAAATTCGTGGCTAGGCTAGGAGGATACTGGCTTCCATTCTAGAGCTCCCACTTCCCCTCCCCTGAAGGCAAACTCTTGCTTTAGTTCTTTAAAAACTAAGACCAAATTGAGAATTTTAGTCTGTAATCCTAAAATCTCCAATTCTACGCCCATCAAAGTATATTTCCCTATTTTTTTGCATCCAAACCCCATGAACTTCACCATCCATGAAATTTGAATGTGGTTCCACTTTGTTGAGAATTACACCGGCTCTCGGGTCTTAATGTAGTTACAATGAATTTTAACACTACAATAGACCTTCATTGTAATGTAAATGAGATAGAAGTAAAAAACTATCATATTTATAATTAAAAATTCTTCAAGCATGCACCCCAAAATTCAAAACATGAATCCTACTCATTGTAGAAGAAAAGTAAATAGAAAATAATGGCATAATTCTCTCATGCCACTATTTCCTCAGAAGAAGGAAGTGTAAGAGAAAAACATCACAAAGCACGAAGAAAACACAATGAAAAACTTCACTACATCAAAGCAAATCCAAGAGATAAGTGTTTACAAAATCATAAGATAATGAAGAACACAATAATTAGTTTTTTCCCCTCGAAGGAAAGATGAAAATCTCTCCCACAAAGTCTCTCGCTGATCCATGCAATGCTAGAACATTCCCTTACAAATTCTCTCAAAATCCCCTCACCAATCTCCAAAAAAGGTAGAAATCTACATTTCTACTTCTATTTTAAGATCACTAAACATTCTCCACATTTTCTCACTCACACACACCCACACACACACACACATGCATACGAGAGGTGTCAAACCCTCTTTTTAAAAGAGACACAAATTTCCTTCTTTTTTTTCCAGGAGGCAAATTTATTCATCCAAAAGACATGTCTACTCAGTCAAGAGCCTTATCCAAGTGTCTAGATTCATTGAATTGCTTCATGGGGTATTTGAATCACTTGGAGCCTTCTAGAACATAAAAAACTGCTAAAAATTTATCCATGATTGTCCCGGGCGCCATCGACACCATTTTGGGTGCTGTCGGCATCATTTTTCTACTCTTCAATGCTACTGGCAGTGGCTCTGGCTGTAGCTCCACCATTTTGCTTTGTTTGGCTCCATTTTAGCTCTGTTTCGCCCCATTTCAGTTGCGTTGCATTCCTAGCAGATAGACCTACAAAATAAGCATAAAAACAACCTTTATTTAAAGTGTAATTTCATTCAAAAATATTTGAGAAGTGTAAATAATATTTTGCATAAAAATATATAAAGAAATGTGTCCGGACAAAATTTTCTTTCATGCTCATTTTTGCTCCAAATTGCATCGTTCTTGCTTCTTTTTCTCCAAAACCCTATTTCTTATCCTTGGAACAAAAAATATAAAAAAAACCTTCTTTTAAAGTGTAATATCATTAAAATTTACCAAAATATATGATTTAAAAGCACATGAAAAATTACATCTTTAATAGGCGTATCACTAGCCTAACCCAAACTAAACATCTAGACATTTTGACCCAAATTGAATTATTTATTCATGCCTAAGCCACCAAATTAATGGCACCACAGCCACCAAGTACACTCAAATTATCAGGCTAAACCCACATAAACCTGCCAAGTTGAGCTACGGACTAATGATCCCTTGATTTAAGGGATTTCACCTGATATTTGGCCTAAACTCAAATATATTGGCCATCATCAATTACCCTTAGGATTTCACCATCATTAAGCACCCTCTGGCCTCCCTAGGCCAAGAAGTGACAATACCCTAGCACACCACCACCTCAGTCGCCAGAAACAACCAATCCAAGGGAGCCCGAAGTGGGCAAAACCCATAATTAAACCTCCTTGACTTAGCTCACCCTAATGAGATGCTTGAGACTTTCTTCCCTCCACCTCAGCAAGCTTTAGCACCCAGCTCCCAGCCCTGAGCTCCACTAGAAAGCCATGGCATTAAATGGAGCTCTCCATGACCAAACAAGAGAGTGATTGGAACCTTAAGGCACCAGAGCTTCTCCAAACTATCCCAAATGCAATCCCATTGCTCTCAGCCACTGATAGCCACCTATTAGAGCCAATTTCTCCACTAAAATTTTCCATAAAATCAGGACAAGTCTCACCACTCCACCACAATGCACCTAACTTCAATTAATTGTGCACACACCATCCACATAGTGAAAGAGGTTGAAGCCCCACAGAGCCCATTTGAAATAGCCTCTAGCATAGCTCTAGACTAACACATAAAATCCACCTTGATCGAAATCATACCTAGACAATTCACCAGGTTTTGAAACTTTATCTGAAGGTTTTTTGAGTCCAATTGAAGCTACCATAACCATATGATTGAGGCCTCCCCTCTCAAACAAAGGTATTGAACCTCAACCCTAATCCAATCTTATTTTGATTCTCCATTTATAATGGCTTGATTTCATACATTATTAAACGTATACATGTGTATTTCTTGAGTAGATGAAGGTTTAGAAACAAACCCCATGCAATTTGGTTGAGTCTAGATGAAGATCTTATGGTTTTAGAATGAACGGCTTACGAGTTAGGTCACTTGAGGACAATAATAAAGAGCCATTTGATCGCACGTGTATATAATGGATAGAGGAAATCGAGTTGGACAGACTCTTGATACATGAACTGTAGGCTGACAAGGTGGCTACAGGCTGGCAGCATTAAATGGCAGAGCGCCTTGTGGAGCCTTCAGAGCAGATAAGGATGAGTTGGCACTGCATGAATAAGTAGATAAATAGGGGGATTTTTTATTTATTTTAATGCATGATCTTTGAAAACTCATAACTTTGCATAGAAAAATTATAGAAAGAAAAGAAAAATATCCCCTTGCTCAGTGAACAAAGGAGAATATTGTGGACTAAAAATAAAAAATGTTTTCTAATTCATTGATTTTTAATTAATTAAATACCCTTTGTGGTATTTCGATTCTACTTGACTAATTATTGCTCGCCATGCGTTGAAATTTTGAGGGTTCATTTCACATGATAGAGGCCATGTCTTCTGATTTTTCCAAGGTCAGAGGATATCTCTATCCCTAGCCTTAATTTTCAAGCTAAGGTGACCATTTTGGCTATTTTAATTATATAAATCAAAATATCATTTGAAAAATTATGGGAATAATTTTAGTAGGTTTCCTATGGTTAGAGAAGTCTAGGAAAAATATCGTGATGCTTTGAATTATCCAGTAAATTTCTATATTTCATTAAATGTAAATATCTTGTGTTAATTTTTATAAATTATATTCTTATCAAAAACTAATAAAATTATTGCCACATTGTTCATAAAAATCATGTTTATTCACTGAAAAATTTGAAAATTATTTGATTAATTTTAAGAATTAAATTGGATTTTCCAAGGAACCTTATATTTTTGAACAAAAATAATTCTATTAAATTAAATATGCTTGGGAAAATTATGAAAAGGGGTTTTTTGAGTTCCTTGTGATCAGAGGCACTTAGAAAAAATAAAAATTGGTTTTTAGAAAATAATTTATTTTAAAGCCTTATTTCAAATTTTAAAATAATTAAAAATAATTAAAAATCCCAAAAATATTAAAATATTTCAAAATCTGCCTAATTGTTCTCTGATCACTTGGGACTCATTAAAATATTTTTCCTAATTTTCACAAGTTAAAAACAAATTTTAAAAGGCTTAAAAGTGGATTTTCCTCTTTTCCCCATTAAAATAATTATAATAAATTAATTCAAAAAATCATGAAAATTTGCCTATGTATTTCTCTGACCTAGGGGAACCGCTAATCATTTTATCATAAATAAAAAACTTTATTTTGGATATTCAAATAAATCAATTTCTAAAGAATCCTATTCTCTAAGCTTAAATAAATATTTAAATTAAATTAAATTTTGAGAAGTTCACATATTCTCCTCTAATATAGTAATTACTTCATGGATATAATACTCTAAATCCTCAAGTCATTTGAGTTGTGTTTAGTGAGTTATGAGGTGAAGTGCCCCTAAGGGCAAAGTGGTAATTTTGGACTTTGGTGCCTTAATCAAAATTTAGAATTAACTAAGGGGAAAAATTGGTAATTTTGATCTTAATAAACAAGCTTGGATGATTGAAATACATTGGGGTTAAAAGGTAGAAACTCACTCACCACCCATGCATAACATCAACAAAACCATAATCCTCCTAATCTTCATGACTTGGAAATCAATTAAGATCAGACCATTCTTAAGTGATGGGCTTAAGTCGGAAAGATGATAGTTTACTTCTCTTAAGACCAAAGTTGAGGATGATGTGATCAGTTAATATGATACATATCACTTAAAATCAAAATCTTGATAATCACCATTTCACTTATAATGATTTTTAAAGGCTTAGTAGTGACCTAGGCTCAATGTCTAAAATTAATTGATTGGATTTATAAGATAACATGATTGGTGATCAACATTTTTAAATAATACAAGCCTGACCTTAACTGTAGGTACCACAAGCTTAAATAACCTAAGCTTGCCTTCGGGGCACCTACTCACTTAACTCTTAGATGAAACATCAATTGATTAACTGAGTATCCTATCCTCAAGATAATTAAATTATCAAGTTTCACTGAGCAATGGAGTAGTCACACTTCAACCTCAGATGATTAATAGAATAATATGATAAGTCCAAAATGAATTCAAAATATTTCAAGAGATCTTCAAAGTGATCTCAGGTCATGCCTCTAGAACTTTTAAATCTATTCGACATTCTGAAGAACAAATTGGACTTGCCATATTTTGTTCTAAAATCATCCATTAGGATCTTCTGAGATTCAATAAAATCATAATTTGGAATTTGGTAGCTAAACCTTCATCTACTCTTACAATTTAAATTCCATGCAAAATTATATACATGCCTTGCAAGTACTGAACTTTTAGGTGGAGGAACGAGAAGAATTGGCAGGTACACTTTTAAAATAATGCATTTACCTTTCTATTTTTGTCTTGAGCTTGCATGTTAAATAATGATGTCACTCTGCATGAGAACTAAAACTTTTAGGATAGTCATAAAACCAAAACCAAATTTAAAATTGAACAAGATAAAAATTCATCGCCACAACATTCAAAAAATATAAGACAATTGCAACTAAATTAAGACGTCTCTATCAGATGATCGAGAATCCCTCAGAGGAGGTAGCCTACTGTTGCTAATGAGAATTCCCATGGTATAAAGGAAAATATGGAACTCATTGAGTTGAGATTAGTAAATTCATTTAGACTGAGTGAGTCTGATAGAAAATGGTGGTGGCAGAACAAGGGAACCGTAGGATCCTAACCGATGTCGCTCTAATCAACTTTAATATGCCTCGTAACATTTAAAGAACCATAACCATAGGGACACCTGATTTGACATTATAACCTGACACATTAGAAAACTTAAACTCGTTACGATGAGGATCTTAGAGCTAGCATTGTGGGCAGTAGTGCCATCTTCAACAACAATACATGTTTTCATCAGCTAAACCAATCCTTAGAATTCAACAACAAGACATAGGATTTTGAGGTTGTTTGCTTACGCCACATAAGTACTCAACTTTTTTAAGCCTTTGTATAGCTCTGATGTACAATAAAAACCATAGCTCATTTTAGGATTCTAAGGTTGTAGTTCATCATGACCTAAATCCTCATATCTTCCAAACTATTTGTGTGATCATTTCACATGAATGTAAGTCCTAAATTAATAAAAATGGCAGGATAAAACACTTAAGAAATTTCTCTTCAAAACCAAAGCCAAACAATAAGATAGACTCGGAAGTCACCGAGGTTCTCCTACGGATTTATGATATCCCCTAGTTCTTCCTTCTTTAGATCCTACAATAAATGTTCCAAATTTGAATTATTCCCCTTTCACACCTCTTTGTTTGATCTCGTTGAAATGTCCTATCCTTTTAAACTCTTTGAAGACAATATTTCCTGATTTTTATCGAGAGTTTTCTTGGGTGACTTCGGTCATCTAAGATGTAATTAACTATAGGGGCTTGCCCTTATAGGAAGCTTTTTTTAACCCAGCTTAATATAAACCCTATTTAATTCTTTATATTAAATAGGGGAACTTGTTGGCAAATAAAAAAGGTTCTCATAAGCCAAAGAGATGTCATATATTTCTTAGTTTATTTAATCATGCCTCACCCTCAAGTCTTTTGTTTATCTTTTGGGATAGATGTAGGGTTTGAGGTACAGTGCTGTTTCATTTAAACTAATGAAGATATGGGGTCAGTTTGATTTCATATTTTTCTAAACTTATATATATATATATATATATATATGAGAAAAGAGCAAACACATGGCTCCTTACATGTTACCAAAGCAAAAAGGAGTACAAAGGGAATACAAAGGAGTGGGGGGGGGGAGGAAATTCCCCTACAAAACAAAAGAAAAAGCTAAAGAGGGTTATATATATATATACATCAAAAACCAAAACAAAAAGAGACACAGTTTACAAAAATCTACAGAAAGGCAGATTAGAAAGATCTCCCTTGAGAAGGAAATGAAGTGGGGGGGGAACATCCTTGGATAAGCTCGGTCTATCTTCCTCAGCACCAACATGAGCAAGCCAATGAGCAGATCTGTTACCTTCTCTATGAGAAAATAGAAATTTTAGATTGATAGCCTGGGAGCTAAAGGAAATTCTATTCTTTCATTTGAGAATGTGTCAGGGGCAGATTATGGTATTTATGAGTATGTTAATCATGACCTTGGAATCAGTCTCCACAATAAGATTGTGAAACTTGGCTTTGGATGCAATATAGATGGCCCAAAAGATGGCCAAAGCCTCGGCTTCTAGAGCATCTACAGTAAAAATAGGAGACAGAAAATGAAGGTGATAAGCGTCATTTGAATTCCTAAACACACCACCAATGCCAGCAGTGGACCTATAAAAACTGCCATCTGTGTTAGCTTTCAGCCAACCAGCAGGAGATTTAAGCTAATACACTGGGGAGTGCTCCAAAATAGGTTAACTAGCCAAAGAATTAGTCTTAAGTAGGTCAGGGAAAGCCTTCCAATGAGTAATTTTTTTCAGAAAGGCTAAGCAGTTAGCTGCCACCTTTGGGGGATGAGGTAGGTGTTCCTCAAATTTGGCCTTACTTCTGGCCATCCAAGACAACCAAGCCACCACACAAGGGATCACCAAAAGTTTTAATTAAAGCCATTCTTTCCAACAAGAGATGAATTTCTACTAGGTGAGATTTATGGTTTGCACTTTCAAAATTTATAGGGACAATTAACCAAATTTGTTGGACAAACTGACATCGAAAAAAAAGGTGATTAGTGGTTTCCTCATGCCTTTTAGATAGCATATAGAAAGAAGGGCCTCTCAATCCCTTCAATTTCAGAATATCATCAGTAGGGAGGCATTTAGAGAAGATTCTTCAACAACAGAATGACATAGAAGGGGAGAGTAAATTATTCCAAATAGGTTTCCCACAGAGAAAGCTCTCCCCTTGTGGTTGTTGTGAATAAATATAAGCAGTTATAGACTGGGAAACCCATTACTTGGGAATAAGTTTATCCTTCTTTGATTTCTCTACAGGGATGCTATTAATCTTGTGAATGGTAGAGTTATCCAGAATGTTGTTTAAAGCAGTAAGATTCCACTGATTATCATTCCAGCAATCTGAAACTTTGGTAGAAGTTGGAAAGGGAACAACAATCTTGTCAGCAAGCTTCCCATCCCCCGTCCAGTTATCAAGACAAAAGTTCAAATTCCCCTCTCGAAGATCCCATATAAAGTAATCCTCAACTTTGTTTTTATATTTGATCATATGGGACCAAATTCTGGAGTTACCCAATTTATATGTAGCAAGAGAAGGATGTGAACCTTTACAATACTTGCCTTTAAGAAAGATAGCCCAAATGGACTCTTGAGCTCTAAAATGAATCCACAACTTGCAAAAATTAATATGGTGTAGATGCTTGAAACTTCTGAAACCCAGACCCCCATTGTGAGTTGGTTTGCAGATGGAGTTCCAATTGGTCCAATGTTTTTGAGTTCTTTGTCCAGACTAAAGAAATCCATTGAAAGTTTTTTCAAGAAGCTACTAAGTACTCTTTTTCATAGTTGTCATTTGGAGGATGTTGGAGAGAAAAGCTGACAGGACATGTTTTAGGAGGGTAACCCTACCTCCATTTGATAGAAATGAATTAGTCCAGTTTGTGAGCTTAGATTGGATCTTAGTAACCACTTCATCAAATTGGATTTGTCTGGTCCTACCTTTCAGCAAATGAACCCCAAAATATTTCAGATGAGAGTGAGAAGTTTGAAATCCAGTAAAATTGTAAACCCATTATCTGAAAGGTTTTCTAACACCTTTGCTGAAGTAAATACTGCATTTATGTTTGTTCAGCTACAGTCTAGAGCACAACAAAAAATCATTGAGAAGAGTTTGGATTTGTCTAGCAGCAGGTTTAGTAGCCTTAGAGAAAAGAATAACATCATCTGCATATGATAGATGGCTGATGGCAATATTTGAGCTATGCTTGAAAAGGTTGTGAGGGGATATGTTTGGAATTTGGTTGAGAATAAGAGAAAGGTAGTCAAATACTAGAATAAAAATAGTAGGTGAGAGAGGATTACCTTGTTTGATTCCCCTAGAAGCAGTAAAGAGATCACGAGTCTTTCCATTGATGAGAATAGAGTGGGCATTGTTTTTTATCCATCTCCTGATTAAGATCATGAAGTCCATATTAAAACCTCTAGCATGAAGAACCTCCTCAATGAAATCCCAGTGAATGGTGTCATAGGCTTTGCAAATATCCAATTTGTAAATTAGATTTACCCCCTGCATCTTTTATCCAGTTCTTAGAATAATTCTTGGGCTAAAAGAACATTATCCACAATGCTTCTACCTTTGATGAAGGTAGTTTGATTATTGCTGATAATCCTATTCAAATGGGATTAAATTCTGGCCACCAAGGTCTTGCTAATGATTTTAGATATCACACTAGTGAGACTTATGGGTCTATACTGTTCCCATATGTTGCAAACAGTCTCTTTAGGGATGAGAGCAATAGTGGAAGAAGTGAAATATTTAATGGGATCAAGACCAGTGAAAAAGGCCTGCACAACATCAATAACTTCACATTTAATGACATTTCAGGCTGATTTATAAAACCTAGCAGAAAATCCATCAGGACATGTTGCTTTAGTACTATCAATTGAGTTCAAGGCTATCTTGATCTACTCTTCAGAAGGAATGTCAGCAAGCTTGAGGGTAGAGGTATAGTGTCTTCAATGGTCAAATAGATTGCCTTTAACTTTAGTCTTAGCCACCTCACTTCTTGTGAAAAATTTTTAGAAATGCTCAACAGCATTATCATCAATATCTTGGGAAGTATTAAGCCAGTACCCCTGAGAATTTTTGATCTAATGAATCTCATTACATTTCCTCTTGTGATTAATAATAGCATGGTAATATCTAGCGTTTCTGTCCCCCACACAAAAATGATTTTGTGCAGCTTTCTGATAAAGAAGTTGCTCCTGCAAATGGATAACATTGAGTGAGCTTTCATTAGCATTATAAAGATCAATTTCTAAATTAGGATTATGACTAAGTTTGGATTCCAAATCATTTACAATGGCCTCATCTTCCACCACCATGGTATTTAGGAGTATGTTAATCATGACTAAGTTTGGATTCCAAATCGTTTCTGGACACTCTCCTTTCCCTACACAACAACTTAAATATGGAATCCAGAAACTGAAATCTTTTCTTGGAATGCAGTCTGAAACATTTGTTGTCAGTGCCCAAACATCTTGCAATTATGGGAATAATATGCCTTTGCTCCATAACAATTTTCTGCTAATAACCATTGTTAGCAGTGCCCAACCATATTTCATCTATCTCAGGTTGAGAGATATCCCTTTCCACCAGGATTCTAGCCACAGGAGGTCTTGAGAGGTTAAATGTGGGAGCATCAAGCTTCATGGGTCTTCCAAGGGCAGTGCCAATAGTAAACAGAACTTGGTGGTTGAAGAAATGAAGCTTCAGTCCAGGGAGCATAAACCGAATGGGAACTATTGGGGGTTCCTTTGAAGGATCAAAATCAATAATCCATTTAAGCAGTTTCATAGAAATACCATCCAAAATGAGAAATTGTTTAGCAAAAAGCCTTGCATAATCCTCTTATTTTCCTAATTGAATCATTATATGCCTTCCATCCATCAATCCAACATTCCAAGCACCAAATAGTTTTAAATCATCAAAATACTTCCTTATTTCATCCATTTTTGGATTGCTGAACTAAAATTTACCCACCAGGGTGAATTTTTGAGCCTCAGCCAAAGAGCAGATTTCCTGGTCAGAGAAAACAGTAGCCACCTTGCCTCCTTTTCTTCATAAAGATTTCACAAAGGGGCAATCTCCCTTATCAAAAGCAGCATCATGGTAAGCTTGAGGAAACACAAGATTCTCAACATTTTGCAAAGCTTCAAAACCCTTCCCCATCACATCAGCAAAGGTGGCTTTAGACCATTGGATGTTAGTTTCTAAATCAATGGGAATAGGGGAAGCCATTGAGAATAGCAACAACAAACACAGTGAGACAAGAAAAGAAAGCTACCAGTAATAAAACAGTAACTCAAGAGCATAAGAAAAGACAGCAGCAGACAAAAAACCACCAAATCAGTGTAACACTAATAGGAAACTGAAGAAATATTAGAAAAGCCAAAAACACGGTCAGGGAAGAGCAGGTAGAAACAAAACATCACCATTGAGATAGAAACCCTAGCAGAGTTAGGCGAGCAGCCGCCACCATGAAGAAAATTATATATATATATATATATATAT
>JXCR01143130.1:26486-41517 GCA_002079205.1 Phalaenopsis hybrid cultivar | reverse complement strand
TATATATATATATATATAGTTCTTCTCCTCTTTTTTTCTCATTGAATGGTATACTTTGGTGGTGAGGCCACCCTCTATAGGCATGAGTCTTTATTTAATTTATGAAAATTTAAAACTTAGTACAAAAAGTTTCTCACCAAGATGTGTCAGGATTACCAGACACCTAGTACAAATAGTTTTAAGGAAGTACCTAAGTTTTAATTTCGGTGACCGACAGCTTCAAACGGGTAACTCCACCACAACAAAAATAGTGTCAACAACTCCTGGCGACTCCACTAGGGAAAAGCTTCTCTCTCCATATTAATCAAGAAATACTATCTTCATACATAGGTAATGTGTCCACGTCCCTCTTGACCAAATTCCCCTCCTTCCGTTGGCCTGTTTTATCCATTTTTGTCTTAGGAAGGTACAGTCAACTCTTTTGGACTTCAGGATCGTCTTTTTAGTCACCTTTGAATAGAGAGGTTTAGAAGGTCATTAAAGACTTTTAATATTGAGTGGAGTCAGACCCCCAATAGGTGTGTTGGTGGACTAGTTCCACCTGGGCATTATGCGTTGTAAAGTCAGTGCCACATTGAGTCTTGAACTGCACTTTTTCTTTTTGTGTTTGGTTTTCTATTGTGCAAATTAAATGGAATTGTGTCGTGCTGTGTGTGCTCTTTAAATTTTATTATATTGATTAAATCTTTCTACTTTCAAACTATTTGTACTAAGTTTTAAAATTTTACACAAATTAAATAAAGACTTATCTTGGTGAGAAACTATTTGTACTAAAATATAAACAAATAGTTTCTCACCAAGATGTGTCAAGTTTTAAAATTTTCACAACTTAAATAAAGACCACAAAATGGGATCGAGTTCAAGGACAACACTGTTAACCCGAACTCAAAGGAGAAACCATTGCTGGAAGTTTTTGAAGGCTATTGAAGCCTAGATTTTTGAGGAAGTACCTTTTGATGAAGTTTCTCACCAAGATGTGTCAGGATTACCAGACCCCCATCCACTTCTTCAAGGGAGTACGTTTCATCCTTTAATGGATACTAATGGGTATGAAAGTATCCAGAAGATGGCCACTACTTTACCATCACTCCATGGACATGGTGGGGAGAAAAGGAAGCCTACTACTATCACCTGAGTCAGTTCAATTTGTTAGAAACTAGCTGTCAAAGAAGGTTGTTCAATTAGAAAGATACTCAAATGAGTGGGGTGTGTAGTATCCCCGTGCATGAAAAAAGAAATTCTAAAATACATCAAATCTATTAGACGATCTCAGAAATCAACTGAAGCTTTGCCTGCTCGCATTCATGTCTGGTTTCACTTGGGAAGCAGAATTAATACCACCATTGATACTACTGATTCTATTATCACTATACTCACGGACTATCGACCAGTTAATTCATGTCTAGGTCTGAGAATTCTATCAATTACCGGTCACAAGGATGTTCTTAAATTTTTGAAAGAAAAGACGAAGAGGTTACGTAGAACTATATCTTATCTGCACCATGAGGAACATACCTCTGTTCAACATGTCGATGTTTCTGTTGAGGCACTCTGTCTCAAGTCATCACTGTAAAAAAAAAAGGTATGGTTACCCAAGGTCACTGTACCAATGCAGTTAAGTAAGCCCACAGGGCAAGATCATGGAATAAAGTGAGGGTACGAAGTATCTGACATCATCGCGGCAATTGCTAGCGAGATGGATGAGCAAGTAGAGGATGTCCAGAAAAGTACTCTGGATCTTAAGATATTACAAGAATCAATAATTGAAGAAGAGGTGAAAAAGCTCAGGATCAAGATTTAAGAGTTGGCCCAAGAACATGGAGTTTCCATCAATGACGATGATGAAGATTTTGACTTCAATTAATAACTCAAGGAAGATTTCATGGATATCCATGTCATCGAGACCAGAGTTGTTGCATCTTCGTGCGACGCTTGACCTCTCATCAAAGAGAACATCATAAATGAGCTGTAGAGGGTTGTTTTCCTAAGGGAAGATCAAATCAGTCAAATGAAGAAAAGAATGGAAGAGATGGTCGCTGTCATGATCACTATGGACATAGCTTAAGGATAGTCTCAACCCCCATAGTTAGACTCTCCAGAAGTTAATCAACTGGAAATTATACACATCACAGATGAAAGGAGAGAAGTCCCCTCAGCAAATAGAGATGATCAACAAAAGAAAGATTCTCCATCAAGTGTCATACCATAAAAGGAATTTAAGCAAATGGTTGAGCAAGTTCGAGAGGCATTAGCCTAATCTAATTGATTTTGAAGGGTAGACCTTACCCAGAGGAATTTGACGCCGTACCCTACCCTAAGGGCTTTGTGTCGCCAAACTTTAAGATATTTGACGGGACTAGAAATCTTAGGCAACATATACCACCTTTTCAAGCCTAATACTAGAAGAAACAAAGCTTTAATCTTTCGATAGTTTATCAGCAGCCTGGCAGGGATTGCTTTTGATTGGTATGTCAAACTACCCAAAGGATCAGTTAAGACATTCGCCGAGCTAGAACAATTGTTCGTGAAAAAATTTTCCGGAGTGCAACATCATGTATCTATTGGAGATCTTATAGTAGGGAAGCAAAAGCCTAACGAGCCCTTACTGGAGTATATTAGAGGTGGATAAACCTTAGCATGAAATGTGACCCTCAGCTACAAGAAAATCATGTGATTGAGATCTTACTCAAAAGCATCCATGGGTCAGTATCTTTCATGCTCAAGGGACTCACCATTAAATCTTTTGAGAAGCTACTCAACAAAGCTAGCAATCTTCAAGAATAAGTCAAACATATGGATTCTCATGAGAATGTCGAGAAGTCCAAAACAACTAGAGCATTTGAAAAGAAGTCTGGAACAGTGGCAACGGTTGATAAAAGAAAATAGCCAATGAAGGTACATGCAACAAATTCTAGTCAGTCATCATAGTAGCATGTTCAGCAACAGACACAATAGTATGTCAAGTCTAGCAAGCAATCGCCTCAAGGAGGATCATACCAAACAAAGAACAAGAAAATGTACATTATAAAATGAAGAAAAGTGGTGTATTCTTTCAAAGATGAAGCCGTACCCAAAATGTTCAGAGGTCTGATGAAGAAGTTTGAGTTCAGATTACCAGAACCAAAGAAACCTGAAGGGTTTGGCAAGAAGGATCAACCAAATTATTGTTCATATCACAGATTGTTCGTACAGAACATAGAGAAATATTTCTTCTTTAAGGATTGGCTCAAGAGAAATCTTAAGGAAGGAAATATAATGATCCCGAAAGAATATTTAAAAGAACCTAAAAAAGTTCTATAAATAAGATTTCAGCTGAGCTAGTCTCTTTGATTGACCCGTATTTTTGAAAATATGGATGGAGTACAACTTGGAACAAGCTCAAGTGTGTATTGATCCAAATCCATAATGCATCAGCACAAGCTTCCATTCAGAGTCTTCAGCCTGCCAAGCTCAAGATGAAGATTTTGCCAGGAGATCCGTCACTATTAAAGAAGAAGAAGAAGTAGAACACCACCATGAAGAATGATAGCATGGGGTGTAGGATAGGGACTGTCTCTGCTAGATTAGTTGTCTCAGATTCGAGGAAGAAAATCCTCAAACCCCTGACTTTGTATGATTATCGTTTTGCCCCTCTTGGGGTCTTATGAATATAATGATTATCATTTATACTACATTTTAACTATTTCTAGTGATAATGTAATTGATTATGATCGATCTAGCCTCAATCTCGATTCCCAAACTAATCCTAAAATCATACTTAAGTTCGATGAGCCTGTTCAAAAAATCAAAGAAGATAATGACGGTATCAGTTACGACAGCATGGGGAGTAAGGAACCAATCCTCAAACGCCACGACGCACCACTTGCCATCAACTTAGATCTTTCTGACAAAGAAGAAACACTGGAAGATTCAATAATGGCATCCCAAGAAGAAGAAATTACATAAGTGAACTTAAGGAGTGGGAGGGTATTACCCCCAAGGTCAGCTCCGATGGATAAAGGAAAGCAAATACTAACTTCAAAAGAGCTACATCCACCTCTGCCAATGGAAGAACCACATAACAAAGAGAAAATTGAAGGATCATACAAAGTGGATTATAATGTGCTAGCTCATCTTAGGAAGTTATCGTCCAGATTAGCATCTATGATGCTCTAATTCTGTCGAAGGAGATGAGAGAGTCTCTGGTTATAGCTTTGCTTGACTTAGAGATCTGCTTAGCCCAGTTGGCCAGCACACCCTCAGAAAAAGTTTAGTCATTGAAAGAAAAGTCTCAGATAACCTTCACAGATGAAGATTTGTTGCTCGCTACCATCGAACATAATAATCCACTCTATATCTCGGTTAACATTGGCAGATTTGTGTTGTCCACAGTTTTAGTAGATCCTGAAGCATCTCTCAACTTGATGAGCCTACAGACATTGGCCTATTTGGACATTGAAGCTTAGGAGCTTACGACTGATAAAATGATGCTAAGAGGATTCAACCAAAAACGAGAGAGAGCTCTTGGATCAATTACATTACTTATGAAAGTTGGAGAGCTAGTAACAACCACTAAATTCCATATTATCGACGCTAAGAACTCTTTCAATGGCCTACGGGATCACTCATGGATTCATGAACATAATATGGTTCCATTGTCTCTACACCAATGCATTAAGTACTACAAGGAAGGACAAGAAGACTATATTAAGGGAGATTTACATCCTTTTTCAATTCAAACTTGGGTTTGGCCTAGGTTAGCCATGTCAATTGGTGCAAATAATTGTTGCATTTGGTGTAGATGATCATAAGGAACAAATTTGGTGAAGAATGGAAGTGGTTTTGAGTTCAATTGAAGGGTTAATTTGATGGAATTTTGAACTTTAATCAATTTTGTCATGTTGGGCTAGGCTTGGGTCTAGCTTTGGTTAGCCTTAGGCTAAGTCCAAATTGATTATTGTAAATGGTCACTATGGACCTCATGAAGAGTTTTCTACTTTAATTGGATGCCAATTTGGAGGCTAAGGCAATCAATTGGGTGAAATTTGGGTACTTAGCCAATTTGGGGCTAAATTTTGGAATTTTGGATTTAGGGCAAAATCAAATGGATATGAGGCTTCACCAAGGCCAATTGATGGATGATTTTGATGTATAGAAATGTTATCAAGATTTTGAAACATTAAGTAAGGCCAATTTACTAGGCTATGGGTTCAATTTGGTGAGATTAGGTCATATGGTCAAAATTGGGGCTTTAACCTAACTCAAAATTGGATTCAAATCATGGACAAATTAAGCTTGGGTTTAGTTTAGTTTGGTCATATCAAAAGTTAATTTGAGTTTAGTATTGAAATTTGGGTCAATTGAGATCAAATTGATAGACATTTGAGTTGGATTTGGGGAAATTTGGGTCTTTAAATGGCAATTTGGGGATTTTGGTTGAAGATGGTCAAATTGGCCAAATTTAATCATATGGTAGTTCAGAGAAATGAAATTACAAATATTTGGGATTTATTAGGATTTTCTGGGAATTTTTGGAATTTTTTGGAATTTTGGGTCCAAGAGGGGTATTTTGGTAATTTGGGGGTGTTTTAGGGTAAAAGGCCAAGATGGGTATTTTGGTAGAGTTGAGGTACCAATCATCATCAATGAGCCATGGATCAATGAGAACTCCATTTTGGGTCCTCTACATAGTGGTCTTAGCCAAACCATAACCTTATGGCTAGTAGGGGGGACCATCTACATGAGTATCCCAAAAGATCAAGGGATCTAAGCTAGAAATTTGAGTTCAGAGTTGTGAGTGATTGTGGGTGCAGATAAGTGTAGTGAGTGTAGTGAATGCCTTAGCTCCAGACCAACACCCAGGGTTAACCTTAGGTTCCAACAGTCTTAAGGGTGACTCATCTTGAGTTTCCCCCACAGTGACCCCACCTACTAAGTATTTAAAAGTTAAGAGCAATATGTGGAACTTCAAGTTGAGTGGATAAGATTTTGTAATTTCTAATGGTGAGGGTTCCATGTCTAGTTTTCTAGAAATAATAAACAGGAAAAGTCTTATGGCTAGACCTTAGGCTACTAAAGAGGAAAAACTAAACCTCAACCAAATATGAGGTCAACGGGGAGTTTGGACATTCAAAATCATTAAAAGAAATATGTTCCATCGGATATAGTAAATCTAAAAAAAAGATAGCAGGAGAAGAAAGAAGAGAAAAAAAATTGTGTGAAAGTTCGCTGTGAAGAAGCTTGAGGTGAGGATAAAATCAAATATTGGTTTCTAAATTCAGACATTCAAAATCCTTAAATTATTCTCTACTAGATATAGTATTTCTCAGTAAAATATGAGGTAAACATTAAAAGAAAATAATGAAGATTGTGTGAAAATTTTGATGCAAAAATTAAAGCAAAAGAAGAGTCTCCTTTAGAAGAAGCTTGAGGTTGATGTATAATAAAAAATGGGTGTCCAAGTTTCCCCTAATTAATGAGACTTAAAATGATCTCTTAAGAAAATTCTTTTGATATTATATTCAAGAAAAACTTCAACGATCTCGAGCCTTTTGGTCTAGTTGTTAGTTGACTCAGAAATATCTTTGGACTATGAAAAATATTTTAATCACATGAGCAGAAATTTTAAAATCTTCTTAGGCTCAGAGAAAGAATTAAAGAAATGGCAATGATATTAGCAGTTAATGAAAATTCATAATGAAGTCGTAAATTTTAGTGCCCAGCAAATGCAACTCCAATGTCAACTATAAGAGTATCAAAGCTATTTCTCAAAGACAACTCGGACAACCTTTACAAAATCTACGAAAAATCAAATGATGACTCCTACAAACAAAGCTACAAAGTTACATCCTCCTCAGTTGTGGTGTCCATAGAAATAACACATTTTTAAGTGTATTTGAAAGAATATAGTTTCGATGGTACTTTAAGGAATGGACTATTTTCTACACTTTTCAGTAGCTAGTGGACGATACTTTAAGAAGTACTATGCCTCGTGATGTTTCAGAAGCAAAGACTCGTTCTTAGAAGCTTAGACATCGTGCTTGCCTAAGACTTGGTCCAAATCGTAACAAAATAAAAGAAAAAATAGTATAATAAAAGAAAACTTATAAAATAATCAAATAAACAAAATGTAGCAGAACTCGAGGTCCCAAATCTTTCCTCACGACCGTCAATCTTCACGAATTCCACAAATTTCCAATGAATTCAAAATGCTATATTTTAGAGGATGAGGATTCTGACATCCAATCATGCATTGCTTTTCAATGGTTCACATTTACTTTATAGGATGAGGATTCCAACATCTGATTCCGCATTACTTCACAATGATTCACATTATACTTTAGAGGATGAGAATTTTGATATCAATTGGCATAACTTTACAATGGTTCACATTATATTTTAGAGGATAAAGATTCTGAAATCTGATTCCACAATGCATTGTAATGGTTCACACTATGTTTTAGAGGATGAGGATTCCAACATCCGATTCTGCATTGCTTTGCAATGGTTCACACTATATTTTAAAGGATGAGGGCTATTCCACAGTTCTTTGCAATGGTTCACACTATATTTTAAAGGATGAGAGTTCCAACATTCGATTCTGCATTGCTTTGGAATGATTCACACTATATTATAGAGTTTAACTTCTTGATTCTGCATTGCTTTAGGAGATTTTCCTATTGCAATCTTTCAAATTAAATTTTAGAGGTTGAGGATTGCGAAAATTTATACAGCATTGCTTTGGGATCTCCTCATATTGCAATGGTTCAAATAAAATTTTATAGGATGAGGATCACGACATCCGATACTGCATTGCTTTTAGATCTCCTCCTATCGTAATGGTTCAAATTAAATTCTAGAGGTTGAGGATCATGACATATGATATCGCATTTCTTTAGGATTCCTTTCTATCGCAATGGTTTAAATCAAATTTGAGAGGTTGAAGATTGTGGCATCCGATACTGCATTGCTTTAAGATCTCCTCTTATCATAATGGTTCAAATTAAATTCCAAAGATTGAGGGAATAAGCCCTTCAATTAAATCAAGGCTTCCTATCTTTGAGATTAATGTGAGATCCCCTTAAATGGTCTGAAGCTTCCGGTTCTTGTTACGAGGTTGGTACTTGAATTATTGTTCTCATCTCAGGGTCAGTACTTGAATTTTGATTCCCATCTTCTAAGGCTGGTACCTGAATTCTAGTCATCATCCCGGGGTCATTACTTGAATTCTGATTCCCACCTTGAAGTTTGGCATAATTTTCCTAGTGGTTGCCATTCTTTGACTAGATCCAGTTTGGACGTAATGTCCCTAGCAGTTGCTCAAACAAGTATAGTTTTTTTCTTCCCGGCGTAATATCCTTAATGTTTTTTGTTCTCTGCACTGTTGTTACCTCTTGAGTCAAAATTAAGTCCTGCTTTCCATCTTGATTTAGTCTCCTCATACATATTTCTATCCTCCATAATTGTTAAAATTGAAATCAAAATTAATTTTTAAAAAAAAAACATTGAATAAAAATCAAATCTTCGCCGCGACCTTCAATTTTCCTGATTGTTATTTCTGGAATCTCCTTCCTTTTTCCCCAGCAGGAGTCCCTGCTTACTCTCTAGTGGAAACCTTCTACTTCTTTTTCTATTTTGTTCTGAGTGTGCTAACTCAGATAATCGTGTTGATTTTGTTGATCTCTTAAGTCAACGCAAATACGTGCAGTGTGCTGGCCCGACACACCACTCTTATTAGGGGTCCATTTGTTGACCTTACTTTTAGTTGAGGTCTAGTTTCCTACTTATAAGATTAACGTCTAGCCATAGAGCTTTCCTGTTGACTATTTCTAGAGGACTAGTAAAGGAGCCATCACCATTAGAATATCTAAACTCTTCTTAGCTCAATTTAAAGTTCCACATATTGGTCATAACTTTTAATATTTAGTAAGTGTGGCAAGTTTGGGGGAGCTCAAAGAGAGTCTCCATAGGACTGTTTGGCCTTAGGGTAGACCCTGGGTGGTGTGGCCTTGGTTAGTTTCACACACACACACCTGATTCCCCCCCACTTATACTCACAACCTCCCTCTTTAGTCAAATATGCCTAAATGGTCTCTTAACTTTTTTAGAATCTCATGTAGATGGTCCCTTCAACCACTAGCCTTTGGCTAGGGTTTAGTTGAGACGAGTACATGGAGGACCCATCATAGGGAATTCTATTGGTTTATGGCTCAAATAGGGTGGTTGTGTGGTTTGGCAACCCCAATCCTACTATAATACCTAACTTAGTCATTTTCCCCTAAAACATACGCCAATTTACCAAACTACCCATAAAACCCCAATTTTGATCAAATTCCCAAAAATTTCCCAAAACACCCAATTTTCTCCAAAAAAATATTTCGAACCATTTGAAACCACCTAAATTGCCCAAAACACCCTAAAATTTATAAAATTTCTAAAATACCCCTAATTTTGACAAAATTACAAAAAAATCCTTGGTGATCCAAACTATCTTAAAACCTTCAAAATCATTTCAAATATCCTCAAAACAAATTTAAGCACTCCTTTTATCCCAATTTGACAAATTTTTCACCAAAAGCTTCAAATTGCCCTTAATGGTCTAATTACCCCCATTTCACCCCCAATGTCCTCCAATTTGATCCCAATTTTCCCCAATTTCAATTTTAAACTCGAATTCATCATGCCTAATATTGACTGAAACCAAATCCAAGTTTAAATGGACCCAAATTTCAAACTAAATCCTAAGCCCAATTCAAAATCCCAGTTTGACACTAAGCCAAAATTTCGGCAAATTGAACCCTACCCTAAACCTATCAAATTGCCCAAATTTTGAATCCTAAACTCTTTACAACACTTCCCCATGTCAAATTGAACCCTTGATTGGCCTTGGTCAAACCCTAATCTCACTCAACTTCAACATGGACCAAAACCCCTAATTTTGCCCCAAACTCCAGATTGCACCAAATTGAACTTCACAACCCTAAAATTTCCACTCAATTGGTAACCAAAACTTTTCATGGAAATCCCTTGGACCAATTTGAAACATCAATTGGGCCTAACAAAAGCCCTAGCCCAATTCAAACCTAAGGCTAACCCAAATGCACCAAAATTGGCCATGATAAAAAATCCATCAAATTGAGCTTCAAAATCAACTCAAAATCACTCAATGCTTTCTATAAACCCTTTATGACGATCATCTACACCATTTTGATCAATCAATTGAGATCAATGCCATGACTAGCTTGACCCAAACACAACTTCAAGATAATTCCCAAATTTGAACCCTGCTCTAAAGTTGACCAAACCAAATCAAATTGATCAAGCCAAAGCCATCACAACCACCCTTTGGATCCTAATGACCAGGCTAAAACCATCTAGCCCACCGTATATGAGAGATGGACCAATGGTCTCTTTACTTAAGGGATCTCCTCCAATATTTTTCTTAAACAAAGATACACTTGCCATGCACCTTAACCATTGAGGGTTAATCATCATTAACTTTTTCCAGGCTTCTCTGACTCTTCTAGCCACCACCCCTAGCCCTGTCGGCGACCTAATGGCCAGAAATGCTAAACCTAAATGCACTCAAATTCACCCATACAAGCTGGCTCATCCCAATTGGTCTTTAGAATTCTTCAGCCCTCTACATAATTTGATAAGTGCACTTGAATTGAAGCCCAGAGCTCCACCCCTTCCATGGTTATTTAAATTGACTCTTCTATAGACAAAAAACAGAGCTAATCAATTTCCTTGCAGAGACTCTACCCAATAGCTTCCAGATACTCTTCAAGAACTCTTAAGCTCAAGCCCACCATTTTCTCCCTTTGGATTCCTCTGCTTGAGCTCAATTTTGAGTTCAAATTCTAGGGCACCTTTTGTCATTCCACAAAACCCCACCAAGCTTCCAATTAAACCTTCCAAAAGTTTCCTCAGCCTAAATGAGGAAGTTTCCTATCAAAATCCCCCTATGTTGAGCTCTAAAACGCACTCTTGGACCAATGTCATTCCACCATTTCATTGAACTCCTACCCAGACCCCATTTCAGCTCAAACAAACACTTTGAGGAGGTTCACCAGCTCACAAGAAAGCATCCACAAGCACTCAATCGAGGCCTCACCTGTTGGGCTAATGTATAGACCATTAAACCTAATTTTGAGCTTGGTTTCACCAATTGTGAGGAGAATTTTAATTTCATAGCATTGTAACCATATAGATGTGTTCGTCTTGAGTAGATAAAGGTGTTGGAACAAACCACACTTGATTTGTTTGAGTATCGAGCGAGATCTTACGTCTAAAAGTTGAAAGTCTTACGGGTTTGGTTAATTGGGGACTATGACGGAGGACCGTCTGATCAAGCGTGTATCGGATGGATGAGCCAGATGGAACTGGACAAACTCTTGGTGCATGAATATCGGGCTAACTTAGCTGGTGTTGCCCAATCAAAAGAAGACGCATGCACGGTTTAGAGTTTCTTAGGTTGATGTGGATAAGTAGTAAAATGTGTTTTAAAATGATTTTATTTTATTCCAAAACATAAACAATTCATATCTTTGCATAAAAAAATCATAAAAATAAAAAAAAATTACCTTCTTGCTCAAAGAATAGAGGAGAACAACGTGAACAAAAAGTTAAAATTGTTTGATTACTCTAAGATTTCTAATTAATTAAATAGTCGATGAGGTATTTTAATGTTATTTAATTAAATAGTATCCACCATAGCTTGAAACTTTGAGGGTTCATCTCTCATGACAGAGAGGTCGTTCTTTGATTTTTCCAAGATCAGAGAGTATCTCTATGCTTTTAACCCTACTTTCAAAGCTTGGATGGATATTTTGGTTTAAAATAAATATATAAATTAAAATACCACTTGAAAAATTATCAGATAAAATTTAGTAGGTTGCCTGCAATTAGAAAAGCTTAGGAAAAATATCAGAATGGTTTGGATAATTTTATATATTTCTATAGGTAGTTAAAGGCTTATAGATTGTAATAAATTATTTAAATTAAATATTATTTAAAAATTAATAAAATCATTTTCATATTATGTTGAAAAATCATGTTGACTCACTATAAAAATTTGAAATTTAATTGATTAAGTTTAAGTAATAAAGTTGATTTTCTAAGAAAAATTATATTTTTGTACAAAAATAATTATATTAAATTAAATATACTTAGAAAAATTATGAGAAGTTTTTTTTGAGTTCCTTGTGATAAAGGGAACATATGAAAAATAAAAATTATTTTTGAGAAAATAATTTATTTTTTAAGCTATAATTTGAATTAAAAATAATAAAAAAAATTCAAAAATACAAAATTAGTTCAAAATGTTTTTAATTACTTCCTGATCACTTTAGACTCATTAGAATATTTTCTTTATTTATTTAAGTTAAAAATAAATTTTTTAAAGGCTAAAATGTACTTTCCCTAATTTTCCATTAAAATAATTATAATAAATAAATTAAAAATCATAAAAATAATTTTTTTTGTTCCTTTGAGGCTTTAGAAAGATTTAATAAAAATATTAAAAATATTTTAATTAATTAAAATATATTTGCTATTTAATTGAATCACTAAAAATCATTAAAATAATTATAATAGTTAAAACATAATTTGAAAAACCATGGCATTTTATGTAAATGTTCCTCTAACCTAGGTGAAACTCTAATAATTCTCCCAAATCAAAAAAATTCTTATTTTGATTAATTAAATAAAATAATATTGAAAAATTTTATGTTTGAATTAAAATAATTATATAAATCAAATATAAATCTGAAAGACCACATTTTCTCCTATGATATTTTAATTAACTCATGATTGAGTCTCCATGGAAATTTCAAGGTCACTTAAGTTTCAATGGATAAGTTATAAGATAGGGAGCCCTAGTGGCAAAATGTTAATTTTGGATTTTAATACCTTAATTAAATTTTAGGAATAGTCAAAGGGTAAATGGGTAATATTGATTAAAATAAAATCTCTTAGGTGTTTGAAATATGAAAGGCTATGAGCTAGAAACCAATTTGCCATCCTTTTCATTATAGAGCCAAAATTGTAATTTTGATAATTGTCATGATTTGGAAGACAATTCAATTACGATGATCCTAAAGTATTGGGCTTAAGTTATGAAGACAATAATTCACTCATTTTAGGCCCACTAATTGGATGTTATGTCTGATATTAATGAGATTTAGGACTTCATTTTACTTAATATTTATTTATTATATAATTACTTTTAAAAATAAATATATTAAAATCAAGTGGGCCTAATAGTGAATTGGGTTTAATATATAAGAATTGTCTTAATTGGGATTAGAAAAGATGGACTTAATTAATTGATAAACACTTTCAAACACTTGAGGCCCTAGTTTAACTCCGGGCATTAAAGTCCTTAATGACTGTGGTCTTCCCCTTTAGGGTGCCCGTTCATATAACTATCAAATGAAATGCTAAGTAACTATCTTGTTTCTCTCAATTTTTAGATAATTAAAATGTCAAGGTTCACTAAGTAATGGGGTAATTTTAATTCAACCTTGTGATGATTAATAGAGCAATATGATAAGTTCAAATGATCTCAAAATGTTTCAAGAGATCTTTAAAGCAGTTCAAGGTTGTGTCCCGATCATTTTAAAAATCTCTTGGATATTTTTAAGGATGATTGAACTTATTATATTTTTGTTCTAAAAAATCATCTAGTAAGATCTTTCGGGACTCAGTGAGTCATGATTTGAGGGTTCAAAAATACACCTTCATCTACTCTTATGATTTATTTAAATTTCCTGCAAAATTATTTACATGTTGCAAAAGCTAATCTTTCAGCGGGAATGTCGAGAAGATGACAGGTACACTTTTACAGTGTTATTTAATTTCTGTCATTTTACTTTTTGTAATCTACTTTTGCTTTAAAATATTATAACTGTTTGGTTGGGAACTTTACTTGCAAAAATCAAAACTATTTTAAAAAATTAATCAACATTTTCAAAATTTTAAAACAAATTGTTTCAAAGGAAACCATAAATCATTTGAAATGTCACTAAACTTAAAACATCCTTCTGAATTTACAGGAGTCCCTCAGAGGAGGTAACCCATGGTTGTTAACAAGAACTCCCTGATTTAAATAAGTGAAACAACTTATTTAAGCTAAGTAAATTCAAAAGAAAATAGTGATATCATAATGAGGGAACTGTGGGATCCTAATCGGTGTCGCTCTAATCAAATTTAACGCTCCCCCATGATTAAATTTAAATTTGTCATTTAAAACTTTAAACCATAGACTTTAAGATTGTTACTTTGCCGAGAATTCTGGAGCTAACTTTGTGGGCAGCCTTCTAAAATAGCAATCTGCAACAACATGACCTAACTCGTTTTAGGATTCTGAGGTTTTCATTCATCATGACCTAAACTCTTACATCTTATAGGCTATTTGTGTGACCGTCTAGCATAAATGTAAGTCATAAATAATAAAATTGGCAGGTTGTAACGTTTAAATAATCTCTCTCTAAACTGAAGCTAAGGCATAGGATAGCTTGGGAATTCGCTGAGGTTCTCCTCCAAATCTGTGACAACCCCTAGCTCCTTGTTTTTTGGATTCCATAACAAAGTTGCAAAATTGAGTCATTCCTCTTTGACACTCCATTTGTCCGATCTTTTAAAAAGTCCTACTCCTTGAAATTCTTAAAGGCAATATTTCCAGATCTAAATCAAGAGTTTTTATAGGTGACTTCGATTATCGAAGATATAATTAATTGTAGGGGTTTGCCTTATAGGAAACATTAAGAACCCAGCTTAATATAAACCCTATTTAATTTTTTATATTAAAAAGGAGTACTTGTTGATCAACATAAAAAATATTTTTTTCACAGACTTAAAACGGACGTCGTAAATTCTTTAGTTTATTTAATCGAGCACCACCAACAAGTAGTGCATCTATCCTTTGAGGTAGATATATTACTTGCAGTGTTGTGCTCAATCATTTAAACTATTGCAAATATGAGATCGGTTTGGTCTTGCATTTTCAAAAACTTAAATATTACTTTTTCCATAAATATATATATATATA
>JXCR01143130.1:2796-26252 GCA_002079205.1 Phalaenopsis hybrid cultivar | reverse complement strand
AAATCATATATATATATATATATATATATTAAACATCTTCTAAAACTGGGGTTTGGGATATTGATACACCTAAAATAAATGGTATTTTTTAACACATTTTTATAACTATTTTGAGATATTGCACTTTAATGAAAGGTATTTGTATACTTTTCTTTCAGGTACAATCAAATGGAAAAAAATATTAAAATGAGTGAAAAAGGATCAAATTTGAAGCAAAAATTATGAAGGTGCAAAAATGAACTCGGGTGTCTGAGCACCAGTTATTCAGAGAGAGCCTTGCCTACGCGCTATGTGTACTTAAGTGCCAGAAGAAGTTATTTGATTATTTATTGAATTTAGATGAATTTTTGAAAATGTTTTTGAATCAACCCTTAGAAAAAATATGGGAAATAATATGTGGACACAAAAACTCAATCATTTGATTTTTGAAAGGAGAAACTTTTAGAAGATTCATTGAATGAAGACACATTTTAAAGAGACACCAAGACACCTTCTGGATTTTCATAAAAAAAGATTTAGATCATCAAAGAAGATAGACCATTTGGTGGAGAGGATTATGTATAAGTATTTTTCTTTATGACTTGAATTGGTTTTAATTTAGATTTCTTGTTTGTGTGCATGATTTCTACTTTTAAACTCATGTGTAGTTGTGATTCTGAGTAGTTTTCTTTATCTTTTTCTTAAAATGATAAATAATTAAATACTTAAAGAAAATTGTGTGAAGTATTAGACTTCAATATTGGAAGAAGTTGTGATGATTTGACACATTGTACTTCATTTACTTCTTGATTTTGCCAATTAAGATGTTAATACCTATTATGAGAATATGTAAGCTCCGGGATGGTATTGTCTTAATCAACAAATGGTTATAATGTCATATTGATTTCATGAACGAGAATATAGTCCATGGGGTTGAGTGCAGATACATAGGGAAATAAACTTTTTAAGGGTGTAGAATTAGAGGACTTTAGAGTGACAGGCTAAAGCCCCCAATTTGATTTATAGTGTTAGTTTTTGATACAAGATATTAGCCCTTAGGTGGAGGGAGAAGAGGAAACTCTAGAGTGAGAGCTAGTATCTTCCATACCTAACCGATCTTCAAGACTATTCAAACTATAGATTAGTCATTGTTCTTTATAGCATCTCTGGTAAGGGTAAAGAATATTATTGTTCTTATTTGGAATGACACATTTAGCATACTTCCACAATAGAATTTTTGTACTTATTGTTGATTCATGATAAGTAAAATTATATTTTACTTATATTGCCCTCATCTTGCAAATATTTAGTTAAGTTAATTAGTTGCTTACTTTATTTTCATAAGTAAAAAATTATAAAAAGAATCAAATTTTCATTTCTACTATATCACCTTAAGTAAGAATATTTCTAAGTAGATTTTTGTTATCTAAACTTTCTAGCTTTATAAAGTGCATATTGCCAGTTTCTCTATGGGTTCGATATTAGGTGCTGAATCAAAAGTCCTATATTACTTGATAATGTTATGTATACTTGCGTAGTATATCATATTTAAATATTATAATTTTATTCCTATTTCCTTCTTAGTGAAAAATTTATCATGTTTTTGCTTTGGATCAAGTTTTTGGCTTTGTAGCAAAATAGGAATCTCTATTAATGAAATTAAGCTTATAATTGCATACATCACATTTTACATATATATAGAATGTCGTAATCAGATATCCATTCTGGCCACCGATAATTTCTAACTTTTAACTAGTTATGTGAAATCAAAACCCTCCTTGGTCTTTATGTTTCTCAGTGGATTCTAACCTTGACAGTGGCCAATTTGTAAAGTTAATGAGAAATGGGTGAAAATGTCATCATAATTTTTAAAGTAAATAAGATCTTTAAATCATTCTCGTACCACAAGATTAATTCCCTAGAAGAAGGAGAAAGAAAGGAGAAAAAATAATAATAAATATATATTGATACCCAAGTCTTAGAAAAAAAACTTAAACCAAAATACAACTTACCTTATGCTTTCTCCCAAACACAAATTATGGAGTCTCATTGTAGAAATATCTAAATACTTACTCTTACAACCCAAATTACACCTAAACTCACACATAAACACAAAAGTTGGACTGTCTAAAGCCTTTAAATGCTGCCAGAAAGTCCTCTTTTTAGTCAAATTTTTGTCCGTATTAATAGATCTCTGAAAGAAACAAAGTTTTGATTCAAACACCCTTCAAGGTTCAGCTAAATTCAATGGATCTTCTAGAAGGGAGCTTACTGGTGCTATAACGCCAGTCTGGGCGCTATAACATCAACTACACTCGTTTGTGGCACCATAGCGCCAAAGGGCGGCGCTATGACACCATACAAATTACACCTCTTTTTGTTCATTTTTCTCTCATTTTCTCTAAATTTCCATTTCATGTACCTGAAACCAAAACCATACAAAATATCTTCCTTTAAAGTGTAATATCACTAAAAATATGCATAAAATGATCATAAAATAATCACTAAAAATAGGTAATTTTAAGGTGGATCAGGATCCTTCACTGGGGCTTTCCCATTTTAGCATGTGTGTCCTTTATAAGCAATAAATTCATTAATTTTCCTAGCCTTGATGAGTTCCTCCATCAAATTCTTGAGATGGAGAACACCTTAGTGTTGTGCCCAGGTCCTGGTGATAGGCACAATACTAGTTTTGATTGTGAAGGGCTAGTGCAGTTTTTAACAGAGGGGCTTTTTGAAGTAGCCCGTATTTTGAAAGGCTTGGGCTAGTGCAACCGTCAAAACATTTAATAGTATTGAATTCTGCATCTCAAGGTATGTGCGCGGTCATTCGTAGTAATTAGCTAACTACAGGTCAGAATGGTATCTCTGACCATTTTACCTCAGTTATTTTTGTGGCTTTCTCGAGATCGAGGGTTGATGTTTTCTTGACCATCAGTGGCCTGATTATTTTTCAGACTTCTCCCATCGTCCTGATCCTTCTACTTCTATGTCTGGCGGACGAATGACTCTGATTTGTTTTCTGAGGAGTCCTTAAGGTCCTCTTCGGTTGTGATATGGTCGTTGGCCAGTTCCAAAACCTCGACAAAAGATATTGGTTTGAACAAATTCAAGTCGTACCAGAATCATTTACTGTGGATTCCAGGCTTGAGACCAATTTGGCTGTTGAACCACTGGAGCACAACCTCCTTTTGCATGGTCAGGAAAATTCGACACTTCATAGCATCATCGATTTGCAGGACTCCAACCGAGGACTCGAAGGAAGCCACATGGTTGGCCGGGGCACTCTTTCCACTGTAAGGATCCAAAATGAGGAATCCATAACTCTTATGGGGGTATTGCTTCTAGGATTTACTAGAAGAAAGCATTGCCTACAGTTGACCGTGCAAGTGCTCCTCGATCAACTCGATGTCTGATGTTCAGCGTAGATGTCAGATTGTCTATGAGTTGGGATTCCCTCGACCATTTGATCGGTCGATTGTCAGCCTACTATTGAGCACATACAAATTTTTGCAAGGAACTCTTTAGAAGCAAGTTCTCTGAGACTTTATTGCCATTATCAAATGTTGATCATTCCTTTGAGTCATCACCACTCGAAGGGCTTCTAACTGGTCCATCGTTTGCGCCTGCAGTGCCTGGACCTCTTCTTAAATGCCTCGATTCATTGTATCTCTATTAAATCCATGGATGTTTCTTGTTTGGGCATGTCAACGCTCACCACACAAACTTATTGGAAGTTGAATCCTATTTTCCTTCAGAAATATACTTCTCAAGAGTTAGAGCAGAGAGAAGGGAAAGGTGAAAGAGATAGAGTAGAGCATTTAGAGAATTCTGGTTAGAGAAGATGGGGATGTGTCCCTTTATTCCTCTTCTGGCCCCATATTTATAAGGTCCTGTTTGTACAATTATATAAAGAAGGGAACGATTATAGAAGCCACTGTTAAGGCAATTAATGCACTAATTTAATATTAGATTTGTGTTAGAATTTAAATGTAAACCAATGGCTATAAGCTTTTTGTCATATTTGAGTTTAGTTAACCATGACGACCAGCCTCATGACGATCGCTCTTGTCGAAATGAAGCTGGTCGGTGTACTAGTTATAAGGAGGACCTTGCATGGAGTTTAGATAGCGGGGACCACAAGTGTGGTCTGCAAATTAGATCATTTCACTTTGCATATATATCGACTTGATCAAGCAGTCAGTCGTTAGATGGCTGGATCATATCATACTTCTTCAGCCTGACACATTGATTGTTTGGTTGTCATCCTTGGCCATTTGGTCACTTTAAGATTTGTGCTGACAATTTTTGTGCATACAGCGTTATACTTTTCCTATTTGGTTTGAACTAGATTGAAAATAATATATTTACTTGACAAAAGGGCGGCACACGACAACTGACAACAAACAGCAACGGTGACGACTACGACGACGGGCAATGAACGTAGAACGTTGAACAACGAAAGGCAGATGGCGGGCAGTGGCAGTGACGGTGGGCGGTAGGCGGCAGACAACATCAACAACGGCAGGCTGCAGGTGATGACAGCGGACAACAGGCTGCACGCGATGACAACAAAAGGCGACGACAGGGGTCGATGGCAGACATTGAATGAGGCCGACAGCAAGCGGGTGGTAGCAGCAGGCGACGAGCAGCAATGGCAGGCGGGAGGCGACAACATGGGCGGCAACGGAGGAAGATGGGTTCAGCGGCTGCAGAGGCCAACGAGGCTGGTGATGGCCAGTGGTGCGTATCAATGGCGGACCGGTGACAGGCGGTGGCAACTTGCATATAACTTCTTATTCAAATTCAATCAAATCGGTTGAATTCTAAACTCAAATCAAAATGAATTAGCGTGTAAACATCAAATTCATAAAAAAATTTTATATTTTATTTATAAATTTTTATATCAAACACATAATTTTCTTAAATTTCTGAAAAAAGTAAATTTCTGAAAAAAATTACATTACACTGCTTGTTCACTCAAACTTCTGAAAAAAATTACACTACACCACTTTTTCACTCAAACAAATGGGCTCCTAAACCAAATAATTGCCCCTAGGATCTCTTTTTTATTCTTTTTATTTGTAAGGCCCCTAAATCAGTGAATTTCGTGTAGGATCTCTTTTTTATTCTTTTCATTTTAACACAGAGCGACAATCTTTAAACAAATTTATATAAAAAAATTATTTGAATCTTAATTTTATAAATGCAAAAAATAAATTTGATAACATGTCATGTATTCGTAATTAAAAAGAGAAATTGTTAGTCCACCTGTTGTTCTGACTTTTTTTTTTTTAATTTCTGAAAAATAGTCATTCAACCCATTTCGCATCACCTGGCTTGTAATAGCCAGGCTAAAAATCTAGTGGCCGTGCTCTCGCCGTTATGTAACCTCTTGTCCACGTGGCCTTAAAAATGTGTCCCAAAAAGTCGGCTCCTATTAAGTACAAAATACCCAGCACATAAACTCTCCACGTGGCAAAAGACCGCGTAAGTAGGCCCGCACAGGTGACCAACATCCAAACCTACCGTTTCTCATCTGAAGTAATGTTTTACTTTACCGCGGTCAAACCCCTGCTCCATTTTCCTTCTTCCGTCGTTCCTCAAGCGTTCAAGGGCTATAAATATCCCCACCTTCACCCAAACTTCACCAAATAAGATAAGCAGGAACATTAAAGCTGACCCAACAAATCCAACCTTGGTGGTGCTCTCCATGGCTCTTCTTAAGATAGCCACCCACTGGTTGCGCTATGTCCGCCGCGCAGCCAAGAAGCTAAGAGGCTACACCCAGCTCCTACACAAAACTTCTTCGTTCCGCTCCCTACACGTCCTCTCTCTCTGTCCCAGCGTGGCTAAATGTTCCTTAGAAGGCAGGGAGGCGCCTTCCATAGCCTGTGACTTTCAATCCACTCTCCTAACAACCCGCTCATTCTTCCCATTCTTCATGCTTCTCGCCTTTGAAGGTGGTGGCCTTCTCAGAGCTTTTCTTTTGCTACTATCTTATCCTCTTCTTTTAGTGCTTGGCCACCATCATCATGAGCTCAGTTTAAGAATCATGGCTTTCATCTCCTTCTGCGGTCTTCGGAAGAAGGACGTCGACTTAGTAGCTAAGGCGGTGCTTCCTAAGTTCTTTTTGGAGAACCTGGATGTCAGAGCTTATCATGTATGGGCTTCGAGTAAAGGGAAGAAGTTGGTGGTCACTGGCGTGCCGAGGGTTATGGTGGAATGGTTCCTCAAAGATTATTTGGGTGCTAATGAAGTTGCCGGCGCTGAAATGAAGGTTGTTGGTGGTGGAGCCTGGTCCTTTTACACCGGTATCATTATTGGTGGTCTCGGGGTTTCTTCAAAGCATAAGGCTATTAGGGATCTCTTTGGGGAGAACAAACCTGATATTGGCCTTGTAAGCCATGGAAATCCGCATGATCATGTATTTGTCTCCAGCTGCAAGGTTCGATAACAATCCCTTAGCTTTCTCCTTTAAATATTTGCTTCGGAACTTGCTATTTCTCATGCAAATTTTTAGTGTTTATTTTCTTGCGAACTAATCTTTATTAGTAGGCAAAGAATAACTCAACTAAAGCTAATTAAATCTAACTTTTCCTACTGTCCAAATAAAAACTTAATAAAAATGGTGTATAGAATTTTCTCCATAAAATATTTGTGTTTTATTAAAAAGTATAAGTTTTTCTATATGAATCCGATGGTAGTGGTACTTCAAACTACATGCCATCATCAAATTAAATGTAAAGTAACCCTCGTTTTATGAAAGATATTGCTAGTAATTTAATTGGCTGGAGTACCATCTTTTGACCTTTTATTAAATTATATATCATAACATAATAAAATTTTAGCAGATCCATCAAATTTCCGTATATACACCTTTTTTATTTATGATGTCTGGCGTATGAATTAAAAGAATATTATGAATTTGTAGTAACTTTTGAGAAAGCGCAAAATAGTCCTCATTTTCATGAATTTTCTTTCTCCATAAATTCACATGATTAATTATAAGAACTACTGCTTTTAAAAAATTGAATATATTGATAGAAAATACTTTTCTTACTTAATTTGAGTTTTGTCCAGATCTTCAATTAAAATATTGTAACATTTTTTTAGTTTGTCTCGCTAATTAAAGATTTCCAAAATTTTCATGAAAAGTTGTTCTAATAATTTAAAACTGAAATCGTTTGAAACAAATGATTATCATTACAAAAGAAAAAATTTCTGAGGACTAACTTATAGGAATACTTTTACATCTACTTATAAAAGCTTGTTTTAACATTTCTATGGTATGAACATTACAGCAAACATACATAGTAAACAAGGACAACAGTAGCCGGGCCACCCTTCCCCGAGAGAAATATCCGAAGCCTTTAATCTTCCACGACGGCCGTCTCGCCTTCCTTCCAATGCCATCATCAATGCTAGCTCTCTTCCTGTGGCTTCCAATTGGTATCTCTCTCTTCATCATACGTGCAGCCATCGGCCATCTTCTCCCCTACAAATATGCAAAACTCATCTCGCCCATAAGTGGTCTCCGCCTACGCGTCGACGGTCTTCCCCTCGCCAACGNTTCCTGTGGCTTCCAATTGGTATCTCTCTCTTCATCATACGTGCAGCCATCGGCCATCTTCTCCCCTACAAACTTGCAAAACACATCTCGCCCATAAGTGGTATCCGCCTACGCGTCGACGGTCTTCCCCTCGACAACACTGACAGCAAACAAAAAGGAGTTCTATACGTCTGCAACCACCGCACCCTCCTCGATCCATTATTTGTAAGCGCAGCTATCAACCGCCCTATCACAGCCGTGACATACAGCCTCAGCCCAATCTCCGAACTAATTTCTCCGATAAAAACCGCCAGGCTCACCAGAGACCGAAAACGAGACGCTGAGAAAATTACCAAACTTCTTAAGGAAGGAGACGTAGTTGTCTGTCCTGAGGGGACCACATGTCGTGAGCCTTATCTTCTCCGGTTCAGCGCGCTCTTCGCAGAGTTGGCTGACAACATGGTGCCGGTAGCCGTGGACACCAGCGTAACCATGTTCTACGGCACGACGGCGAGTGGCTTCAAGTTTTTAGATCCGGTCTTTTTCCTAATGAACCCACGGCCCGAGTACTTGCTCCGGTTCCTAGGCCACGTGCCAGAAGAGATGACGTGTGCCNCACGACGGCGAGTGGCTTCAAGTTTTTAGATCCGGTCTTTTTCCTAATGAACCCACGGCCCGAGTACTTGCTTCGGTTCCTAGGCCACGTGCCAGAAGAGATGACGTGTGCATCCGGACGGACGGCGATGGAGGTGGCCAACGGGATACAGAAAATACTTGCTGACGCTTTGGGGTTTGAGTGCACGTCGTTAACGAGGAAGGATAAGTATTTGATGCTTGCAGGCAATGAAGGCGTTGTTGAAAAGAGACAGAGTAAGAGAAGTTGATGGACAAATTAAAGAGAGAAGAAAAAGAAAGATATATATTTAATTGGGTGTATTAATTTGTTTGTATATTGTGATAAAATGTAATTTTATTCTGGTTGGTTTTATTGTTGTTGAGATTGCTATACTTTAGTAGAGATTAATGTTTGTATTTTTTTCATTGGAAATATTCAATAAATATGGTTATTACGTTCGCTGGTAGTTCAGCTGCCAAGCTGCACAACCTGAACTTGCTTGGAGAAAAACTTCACAGATAGAACTGCCATATATTGGGTTAAACATAGAACGAGTAAATTACGGTGAATTAAAAATAGTTTTTTTTTTGTCGAGACGGGAGTTGAGTGACGTACCTGTTCTAAAAAATAGTGAGACACGTAAAATTTGACTTTCAATAAAAATTTTAAAATGTAAATATCGTCATATATTTTTTCCAATGCTGTGGGTCATCACTTCTCTACATCATCGATCTTGATTTGAGCAGCAAGGAAGGTTCCCGGGTCGAGGAGGGGAGAAGATGTAAGATCTGTAAGATTAGGCGATTGGAGGCATAAGTTTTTGCAATCAACACATACATAGGGACATTAATATCGATAGGTGCTGCCAACAGTTTGTTTGCTTCTCCTTAAGAAAAGCTATACGGCTACTGATGTTGACAATGTATTATCTTCCTTTCCGTTGCGGAGAATACGATGGAAGTTTTTTTCAACACTGTCAAAAAATTTCTGAGTATTCAAGGGAGAATAGCTTATTGATATAGATTCACTGGTGTGATACTTCGGAAATTTGAATTATACCTACTGCCGTGGTTCTTCCTAAACCCTATTTCATTCAACTAATCAAAGAATTAATGCAGATTTCATGATTTTACTCCACTTCTATATTTAATATATCGATTTTTAAAATTAATTGTATGAACATTCTTGATTAATTTTAGAAAATTATTGGTTAACATAATATCTTTGTTCCTATGAACTCAATAACAAAAAATCGTCTTGCTCTGGCTAAATGAGCATAGGTCATATTTATAAAAAACGTCATAAAGCAATTTTAGGGAACAAGGAATTTCAAATTTGTTGAATATGAATCTGTCCTATAAAATAGGAGATAGTGAAAGGAAGAGAGAGAGAGAGAGTAGTAACGAGTGGATTCTTTGATGACTGATTGATTAGCGTTTACTATAGAAGACATCCTTATTTATAGGAGTGGGGTACATCGTGTGCATAATTAGATAATTTCCTCTACCTTAATAAAGGCATTACGGGGCATTTTGGATATTTAGATAAACGAGCCAATCACTTTGCTATACTGTCACTTGGTCGACTAAGATTGGTAGTCCTTGGATCAACAATGCTCGTTCAGCTTACTCTACCGAGTTAGGACAATCGATTGGCTTTAGTTGACCTTTAGTGGTTTGGACTTCGCTCAGCTAGCTTGAGACAATCAGCTGGCTACTTTAGTCTAGATATCTAGTGTTAGCCCAAGATGAGGAGCCTCTATCGTTAGGATAAGACTATGTTGTCGAGCAGAGCCCAAATCACTATAATTTGAAAGGTAGCACAACCCTAAACAGGTCACTTTGGGTTTTTTGTTGAGTGTAATGTGCAAAGAACCTTCCACCACTTGAAAGGACTTAGAGGCTTTTTTGCGGTAGCTGGTGATGTTAGGACGAGAGTTCGGATAATGCCTAGAACTTTTCTCTTGTCTTTGACAAGGACCACCTTCGTTGGGCTGGCTTCGAGTCCCGACTCAAAGAAGTTGTACTTGGTTAATGAATTATTTAATCTTTTGGTGAAGTGACCATTAATATTGCTTCAATGGGATATCCTTAACTGCACTTTTGCATCTTATTTCATTGAATTTTCTTAAGATTTTTTGTCAACATATTTTTCATGTACATATTTAATTCCTCGATTCTTTTACTTCTTAAAATTCATGGTGCAATAAGAATATGAGAATTTAATGAAAAAAATTGGATTCATTTATTTCATAATCAATACGTTAATAATAGTACTCACTTGATTTTTGTGCCCATGGCCTTTATAGTTGTGGCGTGGTTAGAACTTTAGTTATATGCATTGCTTCAGAGCTCATCTCCCAATTGCTCAACTTTAAGAGTGTTTACGTTGAGAGTGGTAAAAAATTTTTAGACAATGTCCTTATAAAGGAATTGATAGTACATCCTTTGGCCCTCTTCCGTCGTAACTCAATTTAGAGACGAGAAGAAGAAGTGACTAAAAGGTGGTAGCTACCATATGGGAAAGAAACCTGGAGCAGAGATGGTGCGAGGAGTGAGCCAACCTGAGGGTACAAAAATGCTCAAGGATGTAAAGAAAGTTGGAGAGACAAACTGGCTCTAGAGTAAGAGGCAAGTTAAGCAACTCAGTTACATAAAGAAACAATTTGAATATCTTGGGGAAGAGGTTGCATTGTACAACTCTCTACTATTTTTGTAACAAGAGTGAGACATGTTGGGTTATCTTTTTGTCGGTACGATCATTCATAGCTCTGCTGCAGCTTGCAATCTGCAAAACAAAAAATTAACTCTGGGTGCTATTGGAGCTTCACTACCCAAAGATCAGAGAAGGTGGTTCTAGAATTGGGCTTTGGGATCACGACTGGTGGTGCCCTGTAGGATCAAAGGGTTGTGGTTCAAGAGCTAGGCCATGTGAGAGAGACTGCAAGCACCCCATTGGTACCCGATGAGAGTTTTTCTTTGTTCATTTGGTTCAATTTAGGTTAATTCTTAGGTATGCATAGTCAATCTTATGTGATTAGGACATTCCTTAAGGTTACTTAACATTTTTTTTGGTGTGGTATTAGGAATTTATTCACAGTTACCAGGTGTCACATGAGTTTTTTCTCTTAGACTGATCGAGGAAACATTGACCTAGTACCAAATAAGGACAAAACAGTTAATGCCCCATGAGGTCATCCAAAAGGCCTTATGTGTGGAGCCAATAGTGTGCAGTAGGATGCAAGGACAAAGCTTCAAGAAGAACTAATAGCTCTGAGGCAAGGAAACTCAGGAGTGCTAGAAGCTATTTGGGTAGAGTTGACTGAAATTTGGGTGACCAAGTTGATTTTGCAAGTCCAAGCCCAAGCCAACACAATAGATAGTTTTAGGTTTGGGGTCATGTTTTGCACCAAATGTTGCTTCAACTTTGTCTTGTCTGAGCCAATGTGACCAAAGAATCACTTTTAAAATATTTTTTTACTTGAATAAAATTTTGTTTATTATCTGTAAAGATTTTATTTTGGCAGTTATTTTTCCCTTGAATTATGTGTTGATGTGGCTTAGATTTTTGAAATTGAAATGTGGCTCTTTTGATAAGCTTCAACTTCCTTTGACACCTTGTATATGAGGGTAGAGGGCTGGATTCTTCTATGCATTCAGTCTCATTTCTCTCTTCCTTTCAATTGGTTTTCCTTCTTTCTCTCTTCTTGGTTTTTCTTGGATGCTCAACAAGTACTCACCCAAATGCTTTTGGTCACTCCATGCGATTGAGTGTTGCACTCAAACCTTAGACAATACTGCTTTGCTCAAGAAGGCTTGCAACTTTGATGGTGAATCACATTGATACTTTAGGTCCCAATGATCTAGTGTCTTATTAGTTTGGTAAGGATCTGATCTTTTACCATGACCAATTTTAGGCTGGTCTCTAGCTAATTTGTAATGAACGTTGATGATTTATAAACCATTATAGGGTGATCAATGCATGGATTAAGCCCAACATGATTGTGGCTATTATGAATAATTTCATTTACTGTGGGAAAAGGAGATCCCTTGTTTGCAAGAACTCTTTTCATATATGCTCACTTTTTGCATGGTGTCAGACATTTATGTGGTCTTTTGGTCGACCTACAAACAGCTTGGTTGGTGGAAGTATCTTTTGCGAACACAAGAATGGCAAGGGAACCAACACCTTTTCAAGGACAGATACCGAGGAGTCTTCAAGGGAGAGGGTGGATCCAAAATTAATAACCTCTGAGTGACTTACAAACAGCTTCTTTGACCACGTTATAATGGGAAGTTTAGCAAGCGTCTCCTCCTTTGTGGTTTTAAGAGTTTGAGCGAGATCTTTTTTGGGCTATTTTACTTGAGGAATAATTTTAAGGGGAAGAGGCTTTGATAGAACTTGAACTAAATGAAAAATCATCTGCATCTGATGAAGCCTGATACACCAAAAAAGTTATTCAATTTTACATATGTATTTAGGGATTATATTTGGTGATATTGCACTTTAAGAAAATGTTTTTTCATGTTTTATTGCACGTATGCTAAGTTTATGAATTTGAAGCTTAAAGGATGCAAAAGGATGAAGTTTATGAATGACGTATGCTGGCGTCTAGGCGTTAGAACTGGCGCCTAGGTGTCAGGATACAGAGATGACAACGCCTACACACCTGAGACAACTATTTTCATAAATGCAAATAATTTGGATAGATTTTGAAAAGGTGCCTATGGAGTCTCTTGGGAAATTCGTCCCTTCATTATAAAATAGTTTTTTTATGCCAGAAAAAGTAGTGTTTGAGGGGGGCATGAGTATCAAGAGTGTAGGAGAGTGTGTTAAGTGTCTCTAAGAGTTGTAATAGGTGAGGAAAAGTGAGAGTTCTCTTCTTCCTTCTATTTCTAAGAGGGATTTGTGTGTTATTGTAACCTAGTGATGATTTGAAATTGAAAGTACAACTTAATTGTTATTCCAGTTAAAGTTGGGATGATTCTTCCAACCTGAGTTATAATAAATTATATTCTGCTTATTATTTATGACATTCAAAGTTTCTAATGATGCTTGAGAATCTACCATTTGGTCTAATGAATTCTCTTCAATCATGGAATTTGGTTAAGAAAAATTCATTCCAAACTAACTTCCTTGAAATTACAACAACTTGATTTGCTAACATAGTAAATACATCAGATTCGTGAATATTGGCTACTTTCTTTAGATTCACCCTCTCAGGAGGCCATTGAAAATTATTGGTAGACATTTCTTTAATTAAAACATAGGCATCATGAAATGGTTTTAACATCAATGAACCACCAGCAACGACATTGATAATTGATCTAAGAGATCCAACTAATCCATTATAAATAGTTTGAATTATTAACCAATCCGGTATAGCATGGTGTGGACATTTTCTTAAGAGTTCTTTAAATTGTTCTCATGCTTCATAAATAGATTCCCCTTCAAACTGATTAAGAGATGTAATATCATTTCTAAGCTTCGCAGTTTTTTATGGTGGAAGATATTTAGCAAGGAATTTTTATGCTAAATCATCCCAAGTTCTGATAGATCCAGGTGCTAACAAATTCAACCACATCTTAGCTCTATCCTTTAGTGAGAAAGGAAATAACCTAAGTCTTATGACATCATCTGATACACCATCATATTTAAATGTAGTGCACAATTTTAGAAAATTGGCAAGATATAAATTTGGATCTTAAGTTTGTGATCCCCCAACTGATTATTTGATACAATTTGGATAATAGCAGGTTTAAGCTCAAATAAATTAGCCACTGTAGTAGTTTTTTGAATCCTGCAATGAAGTTCATCTGCAGTAGGATTGGTATAATCTCTTAAGTGTCTAAGCACTTGATGAATTTCAGAGTTTTGATTGTTTTGGTTTGCGATTTCTGTATTTTTTTTAAATTTTCAAGATTTTAAATATTTTGATTTTTCTGATTTTTTAAACCGTTCTCTCTAATTGAGAATCGTATGACAATAGTCCTTCAAAACCTAAACTATGCATACATTAACATAAAATAAAATAAAACTAAACACACACAAAAATAAGATACAATAACTTTTAAAGTTTAATTAAAACTTTTTAAAAATAGAAAATTGTTTTAAAATCAATAGATTCTTTGCAATTTTCACTTCAATTCCCCGGCAACTGCGCTAAAAACTTGATCCCAACTATTTACAATATAACAATAGCTCTAATTATATTTTTCACTTATATATCGTTATTTTGCAACAAAATAAAAAACTTGATCCTAAATAAAAATAAGAAGTTAACTTTTTAATTTATATATATTGGGATACTACACAAGTATACGTATCGTTAATAAGTAATATAGGAATTTTCTAATTAAGAGCTGAATATCGAACCCACAGGGAAATGATGCAATATGCACTTTTAAAAACTTTCTATTTTAAAAAGGAAATTATTTAAACTATAGATGTTTTTGCAGTAATGAAAGTTTAAATATTTTTGGTATTTTTGATATTTTGATAAAACAATAACAACTTAAAAAGATAACTTAAGTTTTCGTAGAAGAAAAATACTAAATATAAAAATATCTTTCTCCTTATCATGAATCTGTAATAAGTATAAGAATTTTGTTGTGGAAGTATTCAAATTGTGTTGTGCCAAATATGAGTAATAATATTCTTTACCCTTACTAGAGATGATATAAAGAACATTGGTTAATTTAAAGTTTGAATAGCTTTGAAGACTAGCTAGGCAGGGAAGACACCAGCTCTCACTCTAGAGTTCCCTCGATTCCCTCAACCTGGGGGCTAACATCTCGTATCAGAACTTAAAATAATAAACCAAGTTGGGGGCTTTAACCTGTCACTTTAAAGTACTCTAACCTACACCTTTCAATGAATATTTCCCTATTTATTTTCACTCAATCATATGAACTACATTCTCATTCATATAACCTCATATGATTCTTTCCAATAATTGAATGAGACAATACCAACCCGGTTCTTACATGTTCTTACAATATCTGGGTTGGCCAAATCAAGAAGTAAATGAAGTACATGGATTTGATTCATCACAACTTCTTCCAACATTTAAGATTAATACTTTCCACAACTTGCATCCAACACTTAATTGCTAATCATTTTAAAAAGAAAAATAAAATAAACTACCCAGAATCTATAGAGAAAACAAAACCACACTTTAGTTTAAACGTAGAAATCATTGTCAAAGCAACAATAAGTCTCAATTAAAACCAAAAGTAGTCTAAAAAAAGATAAAACTTAAATCCTCCACCAAACTCTTGAAGTTCCTTTGAATCTCTTCTCTTTTACAACAGTCCCAATATAAAACTAAAACAAAAGGATAGAGTAAATATTTGGTGTGGTGCCTAAAAATCTCTTCAAACTAGCTCCTTAATTTCTTAAAGAACATTCAAAACTTTCTATTTTCAAGCACACACACACTTTCAAAGTTTCAGTCTTCCTTCTGTTATAATTTTCCAATAGGTGCCTTGATATCTTTTCAAAATATGTCTTGATTCGGTATATTTCCCTAAGAGATGCATCCTTTCACAAGTATTTTCGTCCTTGGTGGTTCTACCCACCTATTTTAGCAAAAAGGTGCCTCAAATACCTCTTCAAAATTCATAAAATTGAATTTAATCATCAAATAACTGCCTCTGACGCTTAAGCGCGGGCCTACTAGATCTTAAGTGCGGCCTTCTCTGTTTAACTGGCGTGTAAGAGCCTGATCTGGGGCTTAGGCGCCGAGACACTATAGAATAATTTTCACATATTTGCTCCAAATTTGATCCTTGTTCACTCTATTCATTTTTCACCATTTTTACTTGTACCTGAATGAAAAACAAAAAAATAACTTCCAAAAAGCGAAATATCTCAAAAATAGGTAAAAAAATGTGTCTAAGAATATTATATATTATAGGTGTATCAAAATCCCCTAAACATAAAATGTTGCTTGTCCTCAAGTGACACTTCAATCTATAAAAACCAAATAAATATGATATGTATATGAGTTTTTGTTGGAGTTACAAAAATTTATATTTAGAAATATAATAGTCCAATTTAGAAAAAATATTCAGTAAATGAAACTAACTTAAAGTTTAAAAATTTTTAATGTTAAGAAATATGAAAATATAAGTTTCTATCTAATTTAGAAATATTGTAGCTTTTTCAAATTTAAAATTTAGTCCTTTTATTATCTCTACTTAAAAGTTTTTATTTTAAAAAAATTTTCTCACTATATTATATCACTAAGCTTAAGAGTTTCTCAGGTCTTATACTTTAAAAAGATGAAATGTGGAACCAATTTTTGATTAGGCACTAATCCTTAAGCTTTTCCTCCCTTACATTTTTTTTTCGCAAGGATTACTATATTTGAATAGGCCTTTAGTGGTTTTGAATTCCACTTCTCCTTTCCTAAAGCAAAGTCTTGATATAAATCTTTTACTTAAAAATATAATAATAGTTTAGAAAATTATTTTAATAAAAGAAATTTAAGTATTAAAAATAAAAGTCTAAATTATCTAAAATTTTCAAAAATAAATTTTTTCTTACTAAAGATAGTTACACAATATTAAACATTTTCTACAATAAAAACTTTTAACTTAAAGTTTTTCTTCATTACTAAAACTTTTAACTAAATTATCATACTCATTTCTAAAATTAAATTTTACTTCCTTAATATAACTTCATATACATGATCATTTTTTTTCTTTTCAAATAAAATTCACTTGTAGCACATCTCAGAACAAATAAAATTCAAGTTTTGAAAATATTTTTCATCCCCCTCAAACTTAAATTTTTAACAGATTAAACAGTTTAACATCAGATATATATATAAGCAGGAATGAAAATTAAAATAACATGCTTATAGGAATTTCTATACCCTAATTATACAAGCATAAAACTAAAATCAGAAGTAAAACTAATTTTGATCAAATTTTCTACTATTTTCATTTCAAGTCAACATGTAGAGATTCAATAGACTTCTAAACAGTGGGCACAAACATAGAAGCAAACAAACATACTACTTTGACTTCATAATCTCAGCATAAAAACAAACTCGCAAACATGATAAAAGAAAAATACAGGATAGCAGTTTTTGAAATTTAAATTTAAGATCTAAGTTAGCAGGATTTTCAACTTTTCAAAAGACATAGAGTTAAGTTAGGTTCTAAACTAACTAAATCACAATACTAAACTCACAACATTTACTGCCCTAGAATTTCAAAAATAAAATACTAACTAACACAAACATCACAATAACAATAAAACATAAACGTCCAAAACACAACACATAGTCTAAATCAACACATAGATGCAAATGTATCAAGATCATACCACATAGTCCTTAACATAATACAAACATAAAAATAAAATTTCTTAGTCCTGCAAAACACTCTAAATTCTGAACTTTATCAGCAGTATAGTTAATATGATTCATCATCCTCTGCAATAATTGATCTTGGGTCTCAGTAGGCTCACCTCTAGATGTAGAATCACGAGAGGTAGATGGTCTAGATGTAGAAGCGACAGAGGTAGAAGCAGTAGACTCTCCATTCCATAGCTCCTAGAAAATCCTCCTCTCCAACCAAAAATTGAATGCTTAGGGTAAGTCTTCGCAATTACTTTTGTGATGGGCTTTAGAGGTAACAATACTTCCTCCCAGCTATCATATTTTACTCCAGACTGCTCACATAAAGAAAAGATCAAGGAAAAAAATCCTAGACCTACAGTAGTAACAGTAGTGGCAGAACTGATGATAGTCTGATAAATCAAAGTTCTTATGTTGATGAGATTTCCTTCCTGGAACAATAATTTAACGTTGCTATCTCTTTGGTAACTTCACTGAGATGATTTGTTGAAAGCAGACGAGCAAAAATAAAGTAGTGCCAGGTCTTTGTAGGTGCATTTAACTTTGAAGTTGGGAAGTTAACTCTCCTCTCATTAGTGATCTTCCAGAGTCCTCTTCCAACCGTCAAGTAAGAAATAATGTCGGCTAGTTCCACCTCCGTCTGACTATAATTTGCATAAAACATAAAGTATCAGGGTAGAAAAAAATGATTACCTTTGGTGAAAAATTTGGGAATTTAACTCTCCTCTCATTAGTGATCTTCCAGACTCCTCTTCCAATAGTCAAGTAAGAAATAATCTCGTCTAATTTCGCCTCCGTCGGACTATAATTTGTATAAAACATAAAGTATCAGGTGGAAAATGGTAGAACAATTTGATTACCTCTGGTGAAAAAGGTGCCAACTTTCCTCGAACCATAACTCTATCATCTTTAGCTTCAGGGAGGTTTGCATAGAACTCCCTAACAACAAAAATAACTACAACAGTAGAGAAACAATAGAATTGTTCCCACTGTCAGTGAACAATCAGATCTTCCATAGCTCCATCTGAATTCTTAAATCAATGCTCCTGAATCAGTTTTTGTGATTGTAATGCATCACTATACCGATCCCGAGCCTTCAAAATTACAAACTTGCTCAAATCAAAAGGGCTATTTCCTTTACTCCTCTTCATCCTTGGTGCCATTCTACTAATTTTTTAAATTCCAAAAATAACTTCAATAATCATGTCTAAAATACTAAATTAAACTTCCAAAATCACAAACAACACTTCCTATGCAATTTCCATAGATTTTTTCTCATTTTTCACCATAAATAGTGAATTTTTGAATTTCTCCAACTGTACTCAAAATACCTGGTGAAAATCTAAAATTTTTTCATAGAATTAAAGCTCTTACCTTAGGAAACTTAACTTTAGCAAAATTTTCTTGATTCCACCAAGAAATCTCAACTTAAAAGTGTGCCCTAGCCTTCTAAAAGCGCAAACTCTAGAGGAAGAAGATGGCAGGAGGGTGAAAAATGGCATTTTTCGAGTGAAATTTTCACTATTAACCGTTCGTGAACCGATTTTCGTGAACCGACACTTAAGCGCGGGTAAGTGGCACGTAGGCGCCTGCCTCTGGAGTTAGCTCGCGCTTAAGCAAGAGATGCGGTGCTTAGGCGCTAGTGCACGATTTACAAGATTTTTAAATTTAAGTAAAATGCACTATTTGCCTAAGTATTCAACCCCTAAATGGTCTTGTAACACTTAAATGATTAGTTTCAACTTCTTATAACTCCCCTCTCTCTCAAAATTCTCCCATATAACTATTTCAATTTGAAGCTAAGAATAAAAAAAAATTTCACACAAACAAACTTATATTATATAAAAAATGAGTACAAATACATTTAACACTTATTTCTCACTACAAAGAGTCTTGGATGAGAAAATTTCTTAAATACAAACACTTAACAATCATTTCACAATTAAACACATAAGTAATACAAACACTAATAACACAACTTAAACACTACACATGTAAGAACAATGACTTCTAATACACCAATTCTAACACATCACTTAATTCCATTCTTCATTCATAGGAATAAATTTCTGTCTTTCATTAGTCTTTCCAGGAATATAGAGTTGATAAAACGGACGGTGGTGATGAGCTCTGATACTATCTTCTTCAATCCACTTATGCTTAATGAACATCACCTTATCCGCTTCCTTTACATAACTAGTGTGGCTAGATAGCATCTTTAATTGCCATCCAATATGCTCTAGATGTGCATGGAGCTCAAGTTCTTTCGTCTCTAGTAAAGTCATGGTACTCTTAATTTTTTTGATCTTTTTTTATATCCCTTCAATAATAACGACTAAGAAGCCGTTATGCATCTCTTGTGAACTTTGAATAATGAACCCTTCCTTATGGTTTCTTCCTTCTTCTTCAAGTCCATCTCTAATGAAGACATTTTCTCTATTTATAGGCCTAAATCCACTTAATAACTTCTAGGCATGTCAAGGAACTGCCTTTACACGTTTTTACAAACTAATTGGTTGTTAAACCTTCTAGAATATTAATTTCATACATGTATTTAAACTATCGCGCTTAAGCGTCGAATCTTTGCTCTGAATCGCGAGTGCACATTTTTGCACCAGTCATCTTAACATCCAAATTCTCATTCTAACATGTCTTAGGTCACTAAATAAAGTCTTAAAATCAATACTAACACATAATAGTCTCAAAAATACTACCCTAATTTTATTAATCACACAAAAAAAATCAAGACAAAAACACATTGATAACTATGAGCTGCCTCCCACAAAGCGCTTGGTTTTACGTCGTCAGCCTGACATAACCAATGCTTTTTCTAGTTGAACCAACATCATTCCATCATTATATTTATGATGATCCCCTATAAAATAAGGTTTCAGTCTATGACCATTAATTTTAAATATTTTCTCAGACTTAGGATTTTTAATATCCACAACTCATAAGGATAAACTTTTATCACAACAAATGGGCCCATCTTCCTTGACTTCAGTTTGCCTGAAAATAATTTTAACCTTGCATTATATAGCAAAACTTGTTGCCTTGGCTAAAACTTTTTAATAAGAATCCTTCGATCATACCACATCTTCATCTTTTCTTTATAAATTTTAACACGCTCATAAGATTCATTCCTTTATTTTTCAAGCTCATTTAATTATAATAATCTTTTCTCACCAGCATCTTTCAAATTATATTTGAACTATTTAATTGCCTAATACGCTTTATGCTCAAGTTCAACTTGTAAATGACAAGCTTTTCCAAATATTATCCTATATGGAGACATTCATATAGAAGTTCTATTTGCAGTCCTATAAGCCAACGAAACACATTCAAGTTTGATTCACTAATCCATTTTTGTTGGATTCATAGATTCCATATTTCTTTTAATTTCCCAATTGGATAATTCAGCCAAACCACTTGTCCGAGGATGATAAGAAGTAGCAATCCTATGATTTATATGATATTTCTTTAATAATTTCTCCCTTATGGCATTTCTGAAATGACTTCCCCCATCAACAATGATAACTCTCGACATCCCAAATCTACAAATAATATTCATTTTAAAAAATTTTGCAACACTTTGAGCATCATGGTAAAGCAACAACTTCTATCCATTTGGATACATAGTCCACTGCTAACAGAAAATATAAATTTAAAAGCAACAGCTTCTATCCATTTGGATACATAGTCCACTGCTAACAGAATATATAAATTTCTAAAATATGGTATAAAAGGACCTATGAAATCTAATCCCCAAACATCAAATATTTCAAATTTTAGCATATAATTGAGGGGCATCTCATTTCTTCTAGAAATATTGCCTAATCATTGACATCTATCTCAAGATTTGATATAAGCATTAACATCTCTAAAAATCGTAGGCCAATAGAATCCAGATTATAAAATTTTTTATGTTGTTTTATCAAGACCAAAATGTCCCCGAAAATAAGAATTATGATATTTTTGGATAATATCATAAGTTTCTTCTAATGGTACACATCTTAATCAGATCCTTTCCTTTGTTTATATAAAAATGGGTCATCCCAAAAATAAGTCTTAGCTTCAGAAATAAATTTCCTCTTCTATTGGTATGCATTCCATAGGGTATAATATTACTAACAAGAAAGTTGACAATGTCGGCAAACCACGAAACACGCCACTCATTAATAGTGAATAATTTTTCCTCTAGAAAATGTTCATTAATTTCTTTTTCAAAATAGAGTGATTTTTTAACTCAAGCTTGAAAAAATGATCAGCAATTTGACTTTCAATCCCCTTTCAATTTACAATTTCAAAATCAAATTCTTGTAAAGGAAGAATCCATCTTATAAGTCTAAGTTTAACATCCTTCTTTTTCATTAAATACTTAATAGCATAATGATCTGTAAGCACTACACAATGAGTTTCAATCAAATATGATCTAAATTTATCAAAAAAATATACTATTGCTAATAACTCTTTTTCAGTTGTTGTATAATTAATTTGAGTTTCATTGAGAGTTTTACTAGCATAGTAAATTACTTTGAGAATTTTATCACTCTTTGTCCTAAAACAGCTCCAATAGCATAATCACTAGCATCACACATCAATTCAAAAGGTTTTCCCTAGTCTAGTGAAACTATAATTGGTGCAGTGATTAAGTTTTCTTTTAATAGCATAAAAGATTTTAGGCATTCCTTATCAAAATTAAAAATTGCATCTTTCTCCAGTAAATGGCATAAATGCTTAACAATTTTTGAAAAGTCTTTAATATATTGNAATGACTTGATTTTTTATCTCCACTGTGGTTTATAATTCAGAAAACTCATTATAAAAAGTTCAAAATATTTGGAGTTTATTATATAACTCAAGTTGATTTTTAAAGATAAATATCACTTTTGACACTTAAATGCTTTTTTAAAAATCAAAATATAACTCAAAAAATTATGAAACTTAGTGTCTTGAGTTCTCTGTGATCAGGGATGTTTTATAGAAATAAAATAATATTTAGAATAAAAAGTTGATTTTTAACCTATTTTAAATATTTAAAATAATTAAAAAATTTGATAAAAAAACACCAAAATAACAAAATTCATGGAAATATTCTAAATTACTTTGTAATCACTTAGAAACATTCAAAATATTCTTCCTGATTTTCTAAATAAAGATATTGAATTTCAAAACTTAAAAATAATTTTTAAAGGCTATAAATGAGTTTTTCATTAAAATAATTCCACTAAATAAGAGAAAAATCAAGAAAATATGAAATTTTCTCCTCTCAGTTCTCAACCTTAGAGTAATATTTGAAAAATACAAAACTTAATTTTCATCATTTAAAATATTTTATTTTCATTAAATAACCCAAAACTTAAAATAATTCTGATAAATCACAAAAAATTCAAAAAATCATGAAATTTGGTCCAAAGGCTTCTCTAGTCTAGGTCTACCTCCAGTAAGAACTTCAAAGGATTAGAATTTCCATTGGTCAAGTTAGAAATTTTCTTTGAAAAATCTTATTTTTGCATGAAAATAATTATATAAAATAAATTAAATTCTGAAAAATCACATTTTCTCCTCTGATGTATTAACTGACCCATGAATGGGGTATGATAAAAATTTTAAAGTCATTTGAATTGAATTTGACAAATTATGAAGTGTTAGAGCCTTAGGAGCAAATGTGTAATTTTGGAAATTTAGCCTTAATTAACATTTAGGCTTAAGTCAAGAAAGGAAATGGGTAACCTCTGGTCTTAATCAATTTATTTGATGCTTGAAACACAAGGGGTTAATTGGTAGAAACCAATCTCACTTTCCCCATTAAAAAGATAGGTTAATAAATTTCTAAATCATTAAAAATTTGGAAGTTTATTCAAATTAAATGATCCTGGACTTAAGGGTATGAATTTTGAAGTCAATAATTAATCAATTTAATACCCCTATCTTGATTT
>JXCR01143124.1:33650-65716 GCA_002079205.1 Phalaenopsis hybrid cultivar | reverse complement strand
CTTATAGTTATCACCCTTTAATTCGGGAATGTCACACTTAAAATGAGAAATGTTCGCGGGTTAAACAAATGCAAAATTTTTTTAAACATACAAGCTCATTAAAATTTTTTTTTAATACCCCAAAACAAAATGTCATGTTTTACCAATGTAAATTATGCTCAAATTGATGAATCTAGTAACATAGAACTTGCTTGTGGGCAAAAATTCTGCTCAATTAGATTCATCTAAAAACTTTATGATAAAAACTATAAAATTATGTTTTTTTCTTAATTCCTGTAGTAGATTAAAAAATAAAAGTTGATATTTCATCCTAATTAATCATACAAATATAACAAAATTCTTGTGGGTAGATTTCATTATATCTCTTATGATAAATCACAACAAATGTTTTAATGTGATTCTTGAATTTAATATATAATTTTAATTAATTAAAGATGTTGTAGCTACTCCCTAATTAATTAAACTTATATGAATCAATTAACATTAATTAATTCTTTATTAATAGTTAAACATTTGCATACAATCATAAATGATGCAAATAAAATGAAAATTCCTATTTTTAGACTAAAATAATTATTAAAACTTAAATAAAATCAGAAAAATATAAATTCCTCTATGATGTGTAAATTCACGCATGAGTAGGGTAACAACAAAATTTTGAGGTCTTTGGAATTAAATTAAAGGAACATGAAGTGAAGAAACCTAAGGGTAAAATGGAAATTTTGAAATTTCACACTTTAATTAAGATTTAAGTTAAATTAGAGGGTAATATTAATCATAAATAACTCTCTGAGGTGATTGAAACACTATGGGTTAAAGGGTAGGAACCAATTCACTCTATTTTTTATAAAAAGTAAAATTGTAAATAATTAAATTTTTATGGTTAAGCAGAGAATTAAGTTTTTGATAATCCTAATGTGAGGGACATGAGTTAGCAAGACAATAATTCACTAATCTGAGGCCCCAAATAAAAGGTTAAATATAATCTAACCTTTCAGAAGGATCAAGCACATTTAATGGAATTTAATTTAAAATTACAAATTTACCCTTAAAGGGTCTAAAAGCTTGGTAGTGAGCTAAGCTTGATCTAAATCATTTAAAGAGATTAGAAAAGAAAGAATGTAATTTAGCATGAACACTGCAAGCTCAAGCTAAATTGAAAAATGTATAAAATTTCTTAATGACTAGTTTAGCCCTAAGGTACTTACCTACATAGTCCTAATGTATGACGTCATACAAGTGACTAATTGCCCTGCTATTGGGTTAGTTAAAACATTGAAGTTCATTGAGTACAAATTAAAAAATCACAAATAAATCTTAATTTAACCTGGGTTAATTGACTCAATGATGTAATACGTTGCATATGAACTGGGAATGATCCTAAGGATTCTAAAGTCTTTCTGGGTTATGCCCGAACAACTTTTGCAAGATTATGGATATTTAAGAGGACATTTGAACTTAATACATTTTGTTGAATAAAATAATCCTCTAAATTCATAGGAACCCGCCAAGATATGATTTGAGACCTCTTAATTCATGATTCCAATAAAATACTATTCACTACTTATCTTACATTAAATCCCACTGCTCAAGGATGTGAGTCTTGGTTATGGTATTTGAGCAATTGGGGACATTTTGTTAATGTCGCATATGGATCATCAGGTTTGTGTAAGTCAGAGGTCTAGTTGGTGAGGGTGATGATAACAACGCTTTTGTGTGCTAAGAGTGAGAATTAGAATGGTATCTCCTACCTAATTGACCTTCGAGGAGAGGATAGTACCGATGATGCTATTTCCCAACTTACGGTAAGAAGCCCTTGTTTTATTAGGGTGCCGACAGTTCTAGTCTGATCAAGGTGATTAACTTGTGGACTATCCCGTGGCACTACTACTTTTGGGTGTTGAGTAAGCTCTACATGCATGAAAAATTAAAGAATTTTGGATAAAATTATATAAAGGTCCACTTACTAATCACTCTGATTGAAATCATAATCTACTCTCCTTAAGTTGCTTGGTCGGTAGCTCTTATCCAAAGTTGGGATTATGAAGCACACATCTCAGCTCTGGTCTCTTACCTTTACTAAATTCATACAATTAACCCCAGTCTTCTATATGTGACAATGAGCTTTGTTTTACTCAATTCATATTTTCTTACAATTTACTTAAATTTTGCTCACAATTGATTTTCCTACGATTTGCTTAAATTTCATGCACGTCACCATATTATGTTTATTATACTAACCCTTTTTGCAGCAGTAGCAGAGGCCTAGGTATGCACGGTTAAAGTTGGTTTCCCTTTCCTTTATTGCATTATGTAACATGCTTTTCTTATAAACATTTTGTTTATATACTTGACAAACCATTAGTGTAGAAAATAGTAGTCTAGTTGCTTAGGATAGATCACTATAACACATGAACGAACACATCCTTTAATTTTAACAATAATACTCAAGGATAAAACTCTTAATAATCAAGGATAAACACATCCTTTAATTTTAACAATAATAGTAGTCTAGTTGTTACTCTACTCATGCGTGAATTTACACATCATAGAGGAATTTATATTTTTTTGATTTTATTTAAGTTTTAATAATTATTTTAGTCCAAACATAGGAATTTTCATTTTATTTGCATCATTTATGATTGTATGCAAATGTTTAACTCTTAATAAAGAATTAAGTAATGTTAATTGATTCATAAAATTTTAATTAATTAGGGAGTAGCTACAATATCTTTAATTAATTAAAATTATATATTAAATTCAAGAATCACATTAAAACATTAGTTGCGATTAATCATAAGAGATATAATGAAATCTACCCACAGGAATTTTGTTATATTTGTCTGATTAATTAGGATGAAATATCAACTTATATTTCTTAATCTACCTACAGGAATTAAGAAAAAAAACATAATTTGATAGTTTTTATCATAAAGTTTTTAGATGAATCTAATTGAGCAAAATTTTTGCCCACAAGCAAGTTCTATGTCACTAGATTCATCGATTTGAGCATAATTTACATTAGTAAAACATGACATTTTGTTTTTGGGTATTAAAAAAACAATTTAATGAGTTTGTATGTTTAAAAAAATGTTTGCATTTATTCAACCCGCGAACATTTCTCATTTTAAGTGTGACATTCCCGAATTAAAGGGTGATAACTATAAGGTGTGGAAAGAGACAGTTCTTCTCCATTTAGGATGGATGAATATTGATTATGCTATATGAAAAAGCGAATCACCTGCCATTACTGAAACCAGCATTCTAGATGTTGTTGATCTTTATGAAAAATGGGAGCAATCCAATCGCTTCTCTGTGATGTTCATAAAGACCAAAATATCTGCTGGTATCCGTAGTTCTGTCGAGCAGCATAATAAGGTCAAGGACCTTATGAAAACCATCGATGAGCAGTTTGCAACATCTGATAAAGCTCTGGCCAGCACCTTAATTATGCAGTTTTCATCCATGAAGCTCACTACAATTAAAGGCATGCATGATCATATCATGCACATGAAAGACATAGCGGCTCAGCTTGAAGCTTTGGAGGTTAAAATGTTAGAATCTTTCCTAGTTCATTTTATTCTGAACACTCTGCCACAACAATATGGACCCTTCAAAATCTCTTATAACACACATAAAGACAAATGGTTAATTAATGAGCTGTTGACCATGTATGTCCAAGAAGAAGGTAGGTTCGCAATGGAAGAGGGTGAAAATGTGAATTTCACTACTCAAGAAAAGAAGAAGTGGGATCAAGCTAAAAATAAGGGAAACGACAAGATTCCTCCTCGGCCAGACATAAAGAAAGAGTTAAAGTGTGAAATTTCAAAATTTCCATTTTACCCTTAGGTTTCTTCACTTCATGTTCCTTTAATTTAATTCTAAAGACCTCAAAATTTTGTTGTTACCCTACTCATGAGTGAATTTACACATCATAGAGGAAATTATATTTTTCTGATTTTATTTAAGTTTTAATAAANTAATTTAATTCCAAAGACCTCAAAATTTTGTTGTTACCCTACTCATGCGTGAATTTACACATCATAGAGGAAATTATATTTTTCTGATTTTATTTAAGTTTTAATAATTATTTTAGTCCAAACATAGGAATTTTCAACTTTAATTATTTTAATTAACTAAAATATAATTTATGTTCTTAGGAAATTTTTTTAAGGTTCACCTAGATCAGAGGACCACTTGAAATAATTTTCATGAATTTTTCAATTATATTTTAGTTTTTTTTACAATTTTTAATTGATATTAATTAATAATAAATAAATTATTTTATTTTATTTAAAAAAAATTATATTTTTTATTAATCTCTCTAACTTCAGAGAACTCAAATAAATGAATTTCATATTTTTATGATTTTTGTTCTATTTTTTTGTAATTATTTGATCAAAAAATTGGAAAAATACCCTTAAGTACTTAAAAGTATATTTTTATATTTTAAAAATTTCATAAAAACATCTTATAGTTGTTCTCTGTAATAGGACGAGATTTACGACATTTTGAAGCACTTTTATATTTTTCTTATTTTTTGATAGTTCTTAATTATTTTAAAATTAGAAAAAAAATGCCTAAAAGTTGGCTTTTTATTTTAACTCCATTTTTATTTTTCTTAAGTGCCTTTAGTCTCAAGGAACCCTCCAAATCAATTGTCATAANACTCCATTTTTATTTTTCTTAAGTGCCTTTAGTCTCAAGGAACCCTCCAAATCAATTGTCATAATTTTTTTTTATTTTTACTTTATTTTTTATAATTATTTTATTCCAAAATTCTTATTTACTTAGAAAATATATTTTTGTATTGAAAATATTTTTTTGACATCTACATTTTCACATAGGCTTTATAAGTTCATTTTCCTTATCTTTGGACATTTTGGTATTTTTTGAATTATTTAATATTTTTGTAAATTTTAATAATTTTTTAAATAGAAAAATATTTAGAAATGTACTTCTATATTTAAAGTCGATTTTTTTTTCTTGTGACCCTCTGACTCTAAGGAACTCAATAAACCAAACTTTGTATTTTTTTTATTTATGCTTTAATTTTTATAATTTTTCTAATTAAAATAAAGGTAATTAACATTAAAAATTAGAGCTTTTAATGTTATGGGTGCTCTTCGACCTTGGAAAAATTCGAGAACACTCCTAAGCACATGACCAGTAAGCCCTCCAAATTTCACATTATTTTCATTAATATTTAATTAGTCATGATTTAAATAATTTTTAATGTATTTAATTATTTTAAAATAAATATAAGGCAAATATTTTTTTATTTTTGGTCCACATTATTCCTCTTTGTTAACTGAGCACAAAGGCGATTTTATTTTATTTTTAAGTTTTTTCTACACCAAGATATGTATTTTTAAATTTTCGGTAATTATTTAAATCCAAAATATNTTTTTTTATTTTTGGTCCACATTATTCCTCTTTGTTAACTGAGCACAAAGGCGATTTTATTTTATTTTTAAGATTTTTCTACACCAAGATATGTATTTTTAAATTTTCGGTAATTATTTAAATCCAAAATACNAATTAGTCATGATTTAAATAATTTTTAATGTATTTAATTATTTTAAAATAAATATAAGGCAAATATTTTTTTTATTTTTGGTCCACATTATTCCTCTTTGTTAACTGAGCACAAAGGCGATTTTATTTTATTTTTAAGATTTTTCTACACCAAGATATGTATTTTTAAATTTTCGGTAATTATTTAAATCCAAAATACCCCATTTTTCAACTTTTCCGACGCGGCTCCAGAACAACCTAAGCCGCTACAAACTCCCACACAACATGCTCCGAATTATTGGCCTTTCCACACAAGCTGCTGACTCAGCCATCAGTTTATGCCCCATTCACTCGTCGAACTCCATTCACGCCATCCAGTCGATACACACACAAATGAACGATATCCGTTCATCCTCCCTGGATGCCCTAACCTGAGAACTGTCCATACTAAAATGCTTAAATCTCGCTCGATACTCAATAAAATCACTCATAGTTTGTTTCTACACATTGAACCTATCTATAATGTTAAATACACATGAAATACACATTTCTTTCATAAAGGTCCAAACCAAAGCAAAATTTAGGGATTTCAGGTTATACCTTTGCCCAAGAGGTGAGGCCTTGATTGGGTTGGTTTGAGACGTTTGCCTTGAGTTCACGAACCTCCTCCAAGTCTTGATTTGAGCTATGGTTGGGCCTAAGTGTGTTCTATTCCAAAGGGTGGCTTGGGCTTGGTACTGGACAAGGTTATAGATGGGGGTTTCAATTGGGAAAGTCTCCTTAGACTCTGTTAAAGCTTTTAGGCAAGTTAATTTGGGTTTTGGTGGAATTTAGATGGTGGCTGTAAAATGCCCAGGCTCAAAATTAGAGCAAGACAGTGGGGATGAAGGGCTAAAAGTGATTGGAATGGGCTTAGGAAGGTTATAATTGAAGCTTGGAGTGATTTTGGTAGAGTTCTCCTAAAGTTTTTGCAACAACCTCTCTTGGAGAGAGGTGTTGTCCCATTTATAGAAAGGGAAGGAGGGCTCAATAGGCCAAGACAATGGGTCTTAGGTAGAGAGAAGGAGAGGAGTATTGGCCAATTTGGGTGAGCCACCTTGGATGGGCTTAATTTTGAGTGTTGACCATGGTGACTCCCCTCGGGTTTGGATTTTCTGATGATCAAGGTGGTCGACTGGCTAGGGGAAGTTTACCATCTAGTTGAGGGTGCCCAAGGTCAGAGATTGGTGAAGTCAATTGTGGGTTGTCATGTGTAAAGGTGTTGAGTTAAAGTGGAATTGGGTTAAGTGAATTTTTCAAAGACTTGGGTCAAGTCATGCATTTAGGTTGGGTTCACTCACCATGGTGGCTTAGGCTGAGGAGGGGTTAGCTTGATTAGTATGGTCAAGTTGCCACCCAAGTGTATTATTTGTTTGGGTGTGTCATGAGAAGGGTTAATCACTTTTAAGGGCATCATTAAAGAGGCTCCTCCTTTTGCCACTTTGGGTAAGATAACATGGCATTTCTCTCATGGCTTGTATGTGGCTTGGAGGTAGCTTCATGGCTTGCCTTTTACTTGGCTAATTTGCATGAGAAACGATTGCAAAAATTTTTGGGATTTTTGAAATGGTTTGTCATGGGGCTAATTTTGGAAAAAAAAATCAATCATGAAGTTTGGAACTTAGGTTTGATTTTTTTTTTATTAAATGGTTGATGGGAATTTTTTGTCATGTAGGGCTTTGAACTTGGGCTTTTATAGTTTAAGCATGATGGGCTAACTTTGGGCTTTTGGATAAAGGCATGTAAAATTGACTTTAGGCTTGGATGCTGGGCTTTGAATTTGGCTTTGATGGCTTGATGGATTTTTTTAAGAAAATTGATCATGATGGATGGGCTTGAGTTTGCGATTTATGGAATTGATTTGAATTTGGACTTTGGAATGAGGGTTCAAATTTGGTCAAAATTGGATTTAGGGTTAATTTGGTATGGTTTGGCTTGAGTTTGAATTTAGGTTTTGAATTTGGTGGAATTGGGCTTGAATTTAAAATTTAGTGGATGTGAAATGGATTTGATGAAAATTGGGGCAATTTGGGTAATTTTTGGGATTATTGGCAATCTTGGTCAATTTGGTGAATTTGTGGCACTTGGGTAACTTTGAAAGGTTTAAGAGTGATTTTGGTGAAATTTTGGTGTTTTGGGAATTTTTTGAAAAAATTAGGGTGGTCAAAGGGCATTTTGTTCATTTTAGTAAATTTGGGAGAATTTAGACAAATTGGATGGTAAAATTATGCAAGCCATGAAGTCACGNGAATGAGGGTTCAAATTTGGTCAAAATTGGATTTAGGGTTAATTTGGTATGGTTTGGCTTGAGTTTGAATTTAGGTTTTGAATTTGGTGGAATTGGGCTTGAATTTAAAATTTAGTGGATGTGAAATGGATTTGATGAAAATTGGGGCAATTTGGGTAATTTTTGGGATTATTGGCAATCTTGGTCAATTTGGTGAATTTGTGGCACTTAATTTTTGGGATTATTGGCAATCTTGGTCAATTTGGTGAATTTGTGGCACTTGGGTAACTTTGAAAGGTTTAAGAGTGATTTTGGTGAAATTTTGCTGTTTTGGGAATTTTTTGAAAAAATTAGGGTGGTCAAAGGGCATTTTGTTCATTTTAGTAAATTTGGGAGAATTTAGACAAATTGGATGGTAAAATTATGCAAGCCATGAAGTCACGCGAGCCTTATGAGAACTCATCTTGAGGCCTTTGCATGTTGCTCATAGCCATCCTAACCAAAGGCTAAGGGCTTGGGACCACCCACATGAGTTTTCAAGAGAGTTAAGGAGTAGTTATGGGATTAAAAAAAAGATAGGTCAATTTGGGTGAATGAATGGTTATGGATGTATGTGAGAATTTATGGTGAGTCCAAGTGTGTCTATGCAAGACCAAGCCACCCAGGGTTGCCTTGAGACCTGACAATCATATAGGTACTCTTTTTGAGCTTCCTCATGTTGGTATCAACCTTGGTAGTACTAGAAGTCAAAAACCACACATGTGAGACTCCAAGAAGAGCAAGGAAGTGGTTTGAGTTTCTAAATTGAGGTGGGTCTCATCACTAAGCTCCTAGAATAATAATAGGAAAGTCTGAAGACTAGACCCTAAGTCTTAAGGAGAAATCTAGAGCTAACCAAAAATTAGGTCAACACATACTGAATGATCTACTCAAATTGAGATGACTCAGACTTATATTGACTTGTAATAAATGTATTTTATTCTTTATCTTTTTCTTCTTGAGAGACCTTCCATAGGATTTCTACTTTTATTGGGGTGACAGACCAACTTAAGTTGTATGACTCATGTTTTGAGTTGGACTCTAAGTTAATATGTGCTACTAGTGTTGTGTCCTTCAAATTTGATAAGGAAGTCTTTGTAGTGATCATGTGGTTCTCATCATGGATTATACCACAACTCCTTGTAGTTCTATTGCCCACTCATAAATTTGAAGAGGCATAGAAACATTGGAATAAAACTTGGTGTTCATCTTCATCTTCGATGACATCTCTTGTCATTCAATTTTATTTTACTCATCGTTTTCTTATGCTGCCATTTTTTTCAATCTTTTCTTTTGTTCTGTATTTCTTTTCTTTTATTTTCATTTTACATTCAGTATTTATTTTCTTTTCCTTTCTTTAATCCTGCAATATCTTTCTCTTGTTTCCTTTTTAATTCTTTAGTTGTGGGTATTTTTCTAAAAAAAATCACTTGCTTCTTTGGCAAGTAGTACACCACGTCGTCATAAATACTGACTTCATGTGTTAAAAAGGGTTATATTTCAACAATGATGCAATACTCTATAACGTCTTTCCAGTACTTGATGCATTGGTGAAGGGAAGAAGATATTATCAAATATTTGTGAATTCAGGGTCTCTCTAAAAGAGCTTTGAAGGAAATCTCTCATATGTTCATATGGAACTTCTCTTTGGTTTGGAAATCCTAAATTTTGATAAGAGGGTTATGAATCCTAGAGCACTCTCACCTTTCTAATTGAATCCATGTAATAACATCTTATTGGATGAGAGTTTGCATGTATCAATGTTGAACAAGCTCCAAGAAAATGATACTCCATCTTTTGAAGCTATCTAATTCACTCTATACACAAACTCAGTTGTTGATCAATCCCTACTCATTTCCACCAACGGGGGTATAAAAATTTACCCATTAATTTATGTAGATGATATCCTTCTTACAGGCAATTCTATCATAGCTATCCATGATCTAATCAATGAACTCAGCTAGGAATTCAATGTAAAACACTTGGGAACTTTCATCAAATTTGAGGATTTCAGGTTGAAAAAACTACCAATGACTACATTCTACATCAATATATTTAAACTTTACAACTTCTTCAAATTGCAGGCATGACTCAATGCAAAATCGTCTTACTCCTCTTCCCACTAAGCTTGTGTTCACCAATACTCCTCAGCCTTATTTTAAAAACCGTCACCATTACAAACATCTTCTCATTCATTACTATAAAAAACCAGGCTAGACATTACATTCACGGCTAATCGTCTTAGCCAGTCCATGCATCAAACTCTCCTACATAACTATCATATTTTAAAATACCTTCACTGTTATTTTAAAAGCACATCCAGTCATGAGCTTCCAATTCATGCTAGAAATCTCAACCTTCGTACCAAGTTTATGCAGATTGGGTTGAAAATCCTATATATAGAAAATCAACTGTTAGATATTGCACCTTTTTGGGTTCCATATTCATCTTTTGGCTAGCCAAAAAGCAGTCCACCGTTACCAGATGCTCCACAAAAGTTGAATATTGAGCACTAGCAACAGCAACTACATACATTTTGAGGCTTCACCGTTTACTTCACGAATTTGACATTCCTTCTATTCCTTCAACCACCATTTATTGTTACTATGTATCAGTTATTGCCTTAGCCAATAACCCCAATTTTCATGCACAAACTAACATAAATTTAGATTATTATTTTTTTTGATATCATCTAAAGGCAGGAGAAATCACATGGCAACACATTATGACCCAAGTGTAAACAACTGATATATTTGAAACCTCTTCTAACCAAGTGACATGAACTCCTCGTCACCATGCTAACAAATCCATACTCTAGCTTCTCTAGAAGGTCAACTTGAGGCGCGGTAATAGCAATCTCAACTCCTCCTTACTCTACACATGGGAAACAGTCTCAACAACCTCTTGCCCATGGGAAAAAAGACACTTACTAATTGATTTCACCCATCATCGTTGAAGCAAAACTACTTTCTGTTCGTCAGCCCTCTGATATATCTATGCTAAATACATACTTACCCTATCAATCCTCTCTCTATCTATACTGCTCATTCATGTATTATTGTTATGTGCTGAAATTAATCAGATTGTTGTTTTGCCCTTTCATGTTTCTTTTCTATTCCCATTAATAAAAGACTATAATGATTTATACAAGGCTTAATTGATATCATTTTTAATTTTTATTTCTTTTACTTTTGTTTAAAACAAATGATTAACTTCAACGTATTTTTGATTAAATTGTTTTTTTTTTATTATTGTGAATCACTTTATTTTAAAAATAACTAGAAAACTTTTTTTTTTAATAAATATATTTTCAAAACATGCCTCAACTTACTAATTGCTCAGACCAAACCAAAAATATAAGCATTATAAATAAACATATATAATGTACTAAATAAAGAATGGCAGACCGAAAAGGAGATACACACGCACCGACGAAGAAAACATTAAGAGGAGAGAATGTTCTCTTACACTTAAAAAGCCCAACGAAAGTTTTTAAACGGCTTCATACAATAAACCCTCCATACTCCAAAAGCTCCAAAAGCTTCTCATTTCATTTGCCCCCTCTAAAATTTGAACAAGAAAAACCGCAGGACAAAACAAAAACATATATTAAAAGAAGTACTAATTTGAAATCCCCTTGGAAAGTTATCTTAACGAAGACCCTCCTCGCAACCCAAGTCAGTCTTGACTTCCTCCTTGGCGGCCGTCAATCCCAGTTTTCGTCCCCTGTTTCTCTACACAAGTCTCCTCCAACTTCTCAGAACTTTCCTCCTTCGGGCTATCCAGCGCTCTCTTCTCTTGCTCCTCTTCTTCCTCCGCCTCCTTCCCGCAGATAGACACCCTCGCATTGCCGCCGCCTCTCCTCCCCATCATCCTTCCCTTCAACACGCTAAGCAACTCCTCCATGGCCCTTTTCTTCCCATACCTCCTGTTTTTTATCAACACTTCACTTACATCTGCTGGTGTTATCTCCGCCGCCTCCACCGCCGCCTCAAGCTCTCTAACCAATACATCCTCATCTTTTCCGTTCTCTAATTCATCATCATCCATCCCCAAGTAATTCTTTATCAAAATTTTTAGCGCCGGAAATGAACAGTAGCTCATATGGATATGCATATCCATCCTCCCAGATCGAAGCAGAGCAGAGTCGAGCTTCTCGACATGGTTCGTCGTGAACACAAAGATCCTCTCACTGCCACAGCAAGACCACAACCCATCGGTGAAGTTCAATAACCCTGAAAGCGTCAGAGATTTTGCGGACGCCGCGGCTGATGCAGGGGGAGATGAAGGATCATCCACAGGCGGCGGCGGCGGATAAACCGCCGCTTGTTGTGGGCTTCCCCGGTTGGTGAGAGAAACAGAGCAGTCGATGTCTTCAATAACAATTATAGATTTTGATGTGGTTTTCATGAGAAGTTTTCGGAGTTCGGAGTTGGTGTGAACTTCGGTGAGCTCGAGGTCGTAGATATCGTAGCAGAGGAAGTTTGCCATGGCTGCGATCATACTGGACTTGCCGGTGCCTGGTGGACCGTAGAGGAGATATCCGCGCTTCCACGCGCGGCCAATTTTCTGATAAAAGCTTTGACCGGCAGTGAAGCTACGGAGATCAGAAATGATGTCTTCCTTTAGGATGGGATCCATGGCGAGTGTTTCAAAGGTGGAGGGGTGTTTGAAAGGAACTGACTCCCAAGGACGGCCATGACTGTCCATAGAGCCGCCGCGCGAGTTTGTGTAAAGAAGGCGTTCTTGGTTTCGGCGGCGAATGTCGGCGGCGATTTCCATGATGTGGTCGAGGTAGTAGGGGAGGATGCGGGACTTATCTTTTTTACATATGCGGAGAGTGAATCCGCGCTTTTCGTCGGGAAGACGCCATGAGATGGAAGGTGAAGGGCGTTGGGTTACGACGTGCTCCCAAATGGCAGTCGTGCCGGCAAAAGAGTCGACGAGGCGATCGTTGTTAGATAGGCCGAAGGTGAAGGATGAGGAGTTGCGGGGACGGGAGAGTGAAAGCCTGGAGGAGGAGACAGAGGCGGAGGAGGAAAGGTAGAGTTGAACAGCGCCATAGAGCTCGTTGGTGCTCACGCCGTCGATTTCAGTAATGTCGAAGTAGCAATAGGAGGACAAGAAGTTGAACGCGCGGTGTAAGAACTTGGCGATGACTTGACGGAGCTCTGGGGGGAAGACGGCATGGAGGACGCTCTGGAAGAAAGCGAAAGCGCCCAGGAGTGATGCTACTGATGTCCAAACTTCCTTCATTGCCTTGAAGAACCAAAGGTCGGATCTTTCTTGCTGGAAGCAGACAGATGTTGAAGGAAGCTGGGGCTTGCAGCGGTTTAAATACTCTGTTTTAACGCGGGGATCAGAGGGACAATTTCATAGTGGGTCCGACGAAAGGGAAGGAGCATGTGAGGGGAGGAAGAAGGTGGAAGACGTTTGCTCTTGATGGGCGAGGAGGGTAAATGGGGTGAGGTAGCTCATTTATAGAGAAGAGGTGGTCGGTTTAGTTTTTATTTATTTTTTAAAAAATTAATCTAGAATTACTTGGGAAACAAGGTACTGGGTGCGTTGGGGATTTAGTAGGACCATGCCATGCAAATAGAGGTTTTATTAAATTTGAACTAATTTAATTACAAGCTCACAAAAAAAAACATTAAATCATAATTTTATAAATTTAAATCAAGATAAAATACCATCATTAGAGGTTGGACATTGTTATTCATCTTCAAAGTTTAATTATGGTGATATACNTGCGTTGGGGATTTAGTAGGACCATGCCATGCAAATAGAGGTTTTATTAAATTTGAACTAATTTAATCACAAGCTCACAAAAAAAAAACATTAAATCATAATTTTATAAATTTAAATCAAGATAAAATACCATCATTAAAGGTTGGACATTGTTATTCATCTTCAAAGTTTAATTGTGGTGATATACACACACAGATATATATAATCCATGTGTGCGTAAGGGAGCCGAACTTGAGCCAGTCTAAACTTTATTCGTGTTGGGCTCATTAATTATTTTTAATTCATATTCTGCTCGTGTTCGAATTGCATAGGTAATAACTTATTTGTGTGCAGGCTCGATTCAAACTTATGTTCGAATAAACTCAAGGTTTGCTTGAATTTTATTCAAACATATCCTAAAATTTAGATTTATTAAATTATTATTAGAATAAAAAAATTAGTTTACTAGACACAATTTGGGTACTGCAAATCTACACGACTCAGTTCCTCTAACAAAAACTTCTCGCAATAAATCTGGTCACTCTTGTGGGCTAAAAGATACCTACCCACCCTCCAGCGGGCCGCAGCGTGGTGGTGATGTGGTCTTGGATCTCTGCTCCCGGACACCGTCCTTCCCGCACCAGCAGGCTTGGTTGTTTTATATTTATTTTTAGGTATGTAACGGTTTACATACTCGTTTATGTATCTAAAACCTAACCTTCTAATTTTTTATTTTTTTATGACTATACCATATATGTATAATTTAAAAATAATATGATTTAGAATATTTGTATTAAATATAAAAATGTAAAACAAAAATATATAAATAAATATTATTATTTAGTTACTTTATTTTTTTGAGACGGAACGAGCCGAATATGAATGAGCGAATGTTTGTTCGTGTTCGGCTCATTTTCCGCGAATGGAACACGAGTAATTTAAAGAGCCAAACCTGACCTATTTAGGATCAAGAAGTTTTTTTGATAGACCTATATGCATCATATAATTATTATATATTTATATATATAAGACCTAAAATTTAATATTTTTTATATGGTATCTAAATTTTTGACATCACATCCAAATAATTAAATCATGTTAATACTATATGTATCAAATTTTGGATATTAAATATGGGAGCACTGTCGGCACTATTTTTGGTTGGAGGAGTTGCCCGTAAGAAGCTGTCAGACACCGGAATCGAAATTTCGTTGCCCGCTTCGTAATGTTGTTTTAATTTACATATATATTTAGTTTTAGAAAAATATAAAATCAAACTGACCCCATATTTTTCATAGTTCAAATGAAAGAGCGTTGTACCTCAAATCATGTATTTATCCTGAAGGATAAGCATGTGACTTGAGGATGAGGCTCGATCAAATAAACTAAAGAATACGTGACATTCATTTGGTCTGCGAAACCTTTATATTTGCCGACAAGTTTCCCTATTTAATATAAAGAATTAAAAAGGGTTATATTAAGCTGGGTTCGAACATGCTTCCTATAATGGCAAGCTCTTATAGTTATCTACATCTTAAATGACCAAAGTCATTTAAGAAAACTCTCGATAAAAATCAAGAAATATTATCTTCAAGAAGTTTCAAAGGGTAGGACTTTTCAAGGTGTGAAAGGAGATTGGTTCAAATTTGGAACATTTTATTGGGGAGTCCAAAGGAGGAAGAACTAGGGGAGAACATGAACCCAGAGGAGAACCTCGGTGACTTCCCAAGCTATCCTAATGTTTGGCTTTAGTTTTGAGAAGAAATATTTAGGTGTTTCATCTTGCCAATTTTATTAGTTAAGGCTTACATTTATGTGAAACAATCACACAAATAGTCTAGAAGATGTGAGGATTTAGGTCGTGACAAACGACAACCTCAGAATCTTAAGAAGAGTTAGAGCTTATATTGAATAGCAGGGATATACAAAGTCCTAAAGATAATGTGAGGATTTACGTTGCATAAGCAAGCAACCTCGAAGTTTTATGACTTTGTCGCTTATATCTAAGAAAGGAAGATTGGTTTAGCTGGGGAAGACAGATTTTGCTGTTAAAGATGGTCGTGATATAAAAACACCCTCGTATAGAAGTAAATAGTGTATTTACTTGCATACTACCGAATTATTATATATTTATAAATCAAACACATATATATTTATATAAAACCATATCTTATCTTCACTCTCATTCACTAAAGAGCATGCTTAATTAATATAGCATCTCGTTATATCTCCAAGTTATGAACCGTCTCAATGGTAGCTACTCCTCACATCTCTTCATAGCCCTTACAAAATAATCTGTAAATTTAATGAGTAGGTTGATGATGTCATTTCCCTCTTGTTCATTTAAAAATAAACTAATGAAAGCTTTCTTGTGGTTATCTCGAGTGTACAACTTTATTTCTTTTTAATTATTATTAGTTGGCTTAATTCCTCCTTTAGTTTAGGAGGTGTACCCCCAAATGAGAGGTCATCCAGAACATTTGAAAGCTCAAAAAAAATATTAAAACTGGACTAATTAGATGCTAAAAAGATTTTATCAGGTTCTAGAAAGCCAATTATAATCATGCAACATTACTTACCATCTACTAATTCTATAATAGTGAATCATAAACTAGCTTCTTTACTTGACCCCTTTGTATTTGGTATCACAAAGGTTATTTAAGTAGTGTTATTGCCTTTTAGATCACATGTGTACTATTAGACCCTGTATTGCAAAATTAATAATAAGAGAAGAATACCAATTAAAAGGAGTAATATTAATTTATTTGAGATTTCGTCTTCAAATTTTTTATCTTTTTCAGGACTCAATAATGAGGACCCTCTATAACATTTTTGACTCTGTTAACTACTCAATTAGGGTGCCACTTTATTTTCTAATGTAGCTACAATGTCATAGGATAGTAGGTTTAGAGCTAAAGTATTAACATACTGTCGGTCGCTTTATTTTTTAAAATGATTTTGAAATTAATTTAATATATATAATTTTCATTTGAAAAATAATATTTTATTTTTTGATAATAGGAGACTGACAAGATCTCATGCATTTTAATAGTTTAAATAACCGAACACAACACTCCAAACAATGCACCTATCTTGAAGAATAGATATATTACTTGACTGAGAGCTTGATTGAATAAATTAAAAGAATTCATGACATCAATTCGATCTGCGAACCTTTCTAAATTAACTAAAAAGTTTCCCTATCAAATATTGAAGATTAAGTAGGGTTTATATTATCTGGGATCTATAGTTTCCTATAGAGGCAAGTTCAAATAGTTAATTACATAATAAATGACTAAAGTTAATTATAAAAACTCTTGATGATGATCAAAGGTACTTGTCTTCAACAAGTCAACGTTTAGGGTTTCAAGGTTAAACATAGGCAAAATTAAGTGGGAAAGGACCAAATAGGATTTGTTATTTTCGGAGTCCACAGAAAGAAAGGTAAGGGATGTCATAGATCTTGAGAAGAATCTCGGTGACTTCCTAAATTATTCTATTGTTTGGCCTCAATTTTGAAGAGATGTTATTTAATGCTTCATCCTACCAATTTTATGACTTAGAGCTTACACTCACATGAACCCGATCATTCAAATAGCATAGAAAGATAGAAGTGTTTACGTCATATCGAATGACAACCTCAAAGCCTAAAGAGATTTAGGACTTATGTCGCACAACATGATTTTGCGGGAGCCTAAAGATAAATTGAAGATTTACGTCATGCTAAACGAGCTACCTCAAAATCCTATGGCTTGTTGTTTAATTCAAGGAAATGGTTTAGCTGAAGTAAATCTTTTTTAGTCTCGATTCGTCAGCAGAATTCCTTTATCGTGCTGCCCCAAAGCTTGCTCTAAGCTCTTTGCTGATAGTGTCTACATGTTTATGGTTTTATGTCTTATGTTTTATCCTTGATTATTATTGTTAAAATTAAAGGATGTGTTTGTTCATGTGTTATAGTGATCTATCCTAAGCAACTAGACTACTATTTTCTACACAAATGGTCTGACAAGTATATAAACAAAATGCGTATAAGAAAAGCATGTTACATAATGCAATAAAGGAAAGGGAAACCAACTTTAACAGTGCATACCTAGGCCTCTGCTACTGTTGAAAAAAGGGTTAGTATAATAAACATAATATGGTGACGTGCATGAAATTTAAGCAAATCATAGGAAAATCAATTATGAGAAAAATTTAAGAAAATTGTAAGAAAACATGAATTGAGTAAAACAAAGCTCATTGTCACATATAGAAGACTGTGGTTAATTGTATGAATTTAGTAAAGGTAAGGGACCAGAGCTGGGTTGTGTGCTTCATAATCCCAACTTTGGATAAGAGCTACCGACCAAGCAACTTAAGGAGGGTAATTTATGGATTCAAGCAGAGTGATCAGTAAGTGGACCTTTATATAATTTTATCCAAAATTCTTTAATTTTTCATGCATGTAGAGCTTACTCAGCACCCAAAAGTAGTATTGCCACGGGATAGTCCACAAGTTAATCACCTTGATCATACTAGAACTATCGGCACCCTAATAAAACAAGGGGTAACTTCTTACCATAAGTTGGGAAATAACATCATCGGTACTATCCTTTCCCCGAAGGTCATTGAGGTAGGAGATACCATTCTAATTCTCACTCTTAGCACACAAAAGCATTGTTATCATCACCCTCACCACCTAGACCTCTGACTTACACAAACCTAATGATCCATATGCGGCATTAACAAAATGTCCCCAACTGCTCAAATACCATATCCAAGACTCACATCCTTGAGCATTGAGATTTAATGTAAGATAAGTAGTGTATATTATTTTATTGGAATCATGAATTAAGAGGTCTCAAATCATATCTTGGCAGGTTCCTATGAAGTTAGAGGATGATTTTATTCAACAAAATGTATTAAGTTCAAATGTCTTCTTAAATATGCAAAATCTTGCAAAAGTTGTTCAGGCATAACCCGGAAAGACTTTAGAATCCTTGGGATCATTCCCAGTTCATATTCAACTTATTAAATCATTGAGTCAATCAACCCTGGTTAAATTAAGATTTATTTGTGATTTTCTAATTTCTACTCAATGAACTTCAATGTTTTAATTAACCCATTAGCAGGGCAATTAGTCACTTGTATGATGTCATACATTAGGACTATGTAGGTAAGTACCTTAGGGGTAAACTAGTCATTAAGAAATTTTATACATTTTTCAATTTAGCTTGAGCTTGTAGTGTTCATGCTAAATTACATTCTTTCTTTTCTAATATCTTTAAATGATTTAGATCAAGCTTAGCTCACTACCAAGCTTTTAGACCCTTTAAGGGTAAATTTTTAATTTTAAATGAAATTCCATTAAATGTGCATGATCCTTCTGAAAGGTTAGATTATATTTAACCATTTATTTGGGGCCTCAGATNACTGAGCACAAAGGTGATTTTATTTTATTTTTAAGATTTTTCTGCACCAAGATATGTATTTTTAAATTTTCACTGAATATTTAAATCCAAAATACCCCATTTTTTAACTTTTCCGACGCAACGCTAGAACAACCTATGCTGCTACAAACTCCCACACAACATGCTCCAAATTGTTGGCCCTTCCACACAAGCTGTTGACTTAGCCCTCGGTTTATGCCCTATTCACTCGTCGGACTCCATTCACGTCATCCGATCAATACACGCACAAATGAACAATATCCATTCATCCTCCCTGAACACCCTAACATGAGAATGGTCCTTACTAAAACACTTCAATCTCGCTCGATACTCAATAAAATCACTCACATTTTTTTCCTACACGTTCATCTAAGTGAGGCAAACCTGTCTATACGGTTAAATACACATTTCTTTCATACAGGTTCAAACCAAAGAAAAATTTAAGGATTTCAGGTTATACCTTTGCCCAAGAGGTGAGGCCTTGATTTGGGTTGATTTGAGGCGTTTGCCTTGAGTCTACGAACCTCCTCCAAGTCTTGATTTGAGCTATGGTTGGGCCTAGGTGCGCTCTAGTCCAAAGGGTGGCTTGGCTTGGTATTGGACAAGGTTATACATGGGGGTTTCAAATGGAAAAGTCTCCTTAGACTCTGTTGAAGCATTCAGGCAAGTTAATTTGGGTTTTGGTGGAATTTGGATGGTTGTCGTAAAATGCCCAGGATTTTGAGCTCAAAATTAGAGCAAGACAGTGGGGATGAAGGGCTAAAAGTGATTGGAATGGGCTTAGGAAGGTTGCAATTGAAGTTTGGAGTGATTTTGGTAGAGTTCTCCTAAATTTTTTGCAATAACCTCTCTTGGCAAGAGGTGGTGTCCCATTTATAGAGAGGGAAGGAGGGCTCAATAGGCCAAGCCAATGGGTCTTAGGTGGAGGGAAGGAGAGGAGTATTAGCCAATTTTGTTGAGCCACCTTGGATGGGCTTAATTTTGAGTGTTGACCATGGCAACTCCCCTCGGGTTTGGACTTTCTAACGACCAAGCTGATCGACTGGCTAGGGGTAGTTTACCATCTGGTTGTGGGAGCCAATGGTCAGAGATTGTTGAAGTCAATTGTGGGTTGCCATGTGTAAAGGTGTTGAATTAAAGTGGAATTGGGTTAAGTGAATTTTTGGAATACTTGGGTCAAGTCATGCATTTAGGTTGGGTTCACTCACCATGGTGGCTTGGGCTGAGGAGGGGTTAGCTTGATTAGTGTGGTCAAGTTGCCATCCAAGTGTTTTAATGGTTTTGGTTGAGTCATGAGAAGGGTTAATCACTTTTAAGGGCATCATTAAAGAGGCTCCTGCTTTTGCAACTTTGGGTAAGATGACATGGCATTTCTCTCATGGTTTGAATGTGGCTTGGAGGTAGCTTCATGGTTTGTCTTTTACTTCGCTAATTTGCNAGGTTGGGTTCACTCACCATGGTGGCTTGGGCTGAGGAGGGGTTAGCTTGATTAGTGTGGTCAAGTTGCCATTCAAGTGTTTTAATGGTTTTGGGTGAGTCATGAGAAGGGTTAATCACTTTTAAGGGCATCATTAAAGAGGCTCCTGCTTTTGCGACTTTGGGTAAGATGACATGGTATTTCTCTCATGGTTTGAATGTGGCTTGGAGGTAGCTTCATGGCTTGCCTTTTACTTGGCTAATTTGAATGAGAAAGTATTGTAGAAATTTTTGGGATTTTTGAAAGGGTTTGTCATGGGGCTAATTTTGGAAAAAAAAAATCAATCAAGAAGCTTGGAACTTAGGTTTGATTTTTGTTTTTCTTAAATGGTTGATGGGAATTTTTGGTCATGTGGGACTTTGAACTTGGGCTTTTATAGTTTAAGCATGATGGGCTAACTTTGGGATTTTGGATAAAGGCATGTAGAATTGAATTTAGGCTTGGATGATGGGATTTGAATTTGCCTTTGATGGCTTGATGGATTTTCTTAAAAAATATTGATCATGATGGATGGGCTTGAGTTTGAGATTTGTGGAATCGATTTGAATTTGGACTTTGGAATGAGGTNTCCACAGAAAGAAAGGTAAGGGATGTCATAGATCTTGAGAAGAATCTCGGTGACTTCCTAAATTATTCTATTTTTTTGCCTCAATTTTGAAGAGATGTTATTTAATGCTTCATCCTACCAATTTTATGACTTAGGGCTTACACTCACATGAACCCGATCATTCAAATAGCATAGAAAGATAGAAGTGTTTACATCATATCGAATGACAACCTCAAAGCCTAAAGAGATTTAGGACTTATGTCGCACAACATGATTGTGCGGGAGCCTAAAGATAAATTGAAGATTTACGTCATGCTAAACGAGCTACCTCAAAATCCTATGGCTTGTTGTTTAATTCAAGGAAATGGTTTAGCTGAAGTAAATCTTTTTTAGTCTCGATTCGTCAGCAGAATTCCTTTATCGTGCTGCCCCAAAGCTTGCTCTAAGCTCTTTGCTGATAGTGTCTACATGTTTATGGTTTTATGTCTTATGTTTTATCCTTGATTATTATTGTTAAAATTAAAGGATGTGTTTGTTCATGTGTTATAGTGATCTATCCTAAGCAACTAGACTACTATTTTCTACACAAATGGTCTGACAAGTATATAAACAAAATGCGTATAAGAAAAGCATGTTACATAATGCAATAAAGGAAAGGGAAACCAACTTTAACAGTGCATACCTAGGCCTCTGCTACTGTTGAAAAAAGGGTTAGTATAATAAACATAATATGGTGACGTGCATGAAATTTAAGCAAATCATAGGAAAATCAATTATGAGAAAAATTTAAGAAAATTGTAAGAAAACATGAATTGAGTAAAACAAAGCTCATTGTCACATATAGAAGACTGTGGTTAATTGTATGAATTTAGTAAAGGTAAGGGACCAGAGCTGGGTTGTGTGCTTCATAATCCCAACTTTGGATAAGAGCTACCGACCAAGCAACTTAAGGAGGGTGATTTATGGATTCAAGCAAAGTGATCAGTAAGTGGACCTTTATATAATTTTATCCAAAATTCTTTAATTTTTCATGCATGTAGAGCTTACTCAGCACCCAAAAGTAGTATTGCCACGGGATAGTCCACAAGTTAATCACCTTGATCATACTAGAACTATCGGCACCCTAATAAAACAAGGGGTAACTTCTTACCATAAGTTGGGAAATAACATCATCGGTACTATCCTTTCCCCGAAGGTCATTGAGGTAGGAGATACCATTCTAATTCTCACTCTTAGCACACAAAAGCATTGTTATCATCACCCTCACCACCTAGACCTCTGACTTACACAAACCTAATGATCCATATGCGGCATTAACAAAATGTCCCCAACTGCTCAAATACCATATCCAAGACTCACATCCTTGAGCATTGAGATTTAATGTAAGATAAGTAGTGTATATTATTTTATTGGAATCATGAATTAAGAGGTCTCAAATCATATCTTGGCAGGTTCCTATGAAGTTAGAGGATGATTTTATTCAACAAAATGTATTAAGTTCAAATGTCTTCTTAAATATGCAAAATCTTGCAAAAGTTGTTCAGGCATAACCCGGAAAGACTTTAGAATCCTTGGGATCATTCCCAGTTCATATTCAACTTATTAAATCATTGAGTCAATCAACCCTGGTTAAATTAAGATTTATTTGTGATTTTCTAATTTCTACTCAATGAACTTCAATGTTTTAATTAACCCATTAGCAGGGCAATTAGTCACTTGTATGATGTCATACATTAGGACTATGTAGGTAAGTACCTTAGGAGTAAACTAGTCATTAAGAAATTTTATACATTTTTCAATTTAGCTTGAGCTTGTAGTGTTCATGCTAAATTACATTCTTTCTTTTCTAATATCTTTAAATGATTTAGATCAAGCTTAGCTCACTACCAAGCTTTTAGACCCTTTAAGGCTAAATTTGTAATTTTAAATGAAATTCCATTAAATGTGCATGATCCTTCTGAAAGGTTAGATTATATGTAACCATTTATTTGGGGCCTCAGATCAGTGAATTATTGTCTTCCTAACTCATGTCCCTCACTATAGGATTATCAAAAACTTAATTCTCTGCTAAACCATAAAATTTTAATTGTTTACAATTTTAACTTTTATAGAAAATAGAGTGAATTGGTTCCTACCTTTTAACTCATAGTGTTTCAATCATCTCAGAGAGTTATTTTTTATTAGTATTACCCTCTTACCCTATAATTTAACTTAAATCTTAATTAAAGTGTGAAATTTCAAGATTTCCATTTTACCCTTGTGTTTCTTCACTTCATGGTTCCTTTAATTTGATTCCAAAGACCTCAACATTTTGTTGTTACCCTACTCATGAGTGAATTTACACACCATAGAGGAATTTATATTTTTCTGATTTTATTTAAATTTTAATAATTATTTTAGTCCAAACATAGGAATTTTCAATTTTAATTATTTTAATTAACTAAAACATATTTTTATGTTCTTGGGAAATATTTTGAAGGTTCACCTAGGCCAGAGGTCCACTTGAAATAATTTTTNGAGTGAATTTACACACCATAGAGGAATTTATATTTTTCTGATTTTATTTAAATTTTAATAATTATTTTAGTCTAAACATAGGAATTTTCAATTTTAATTATTTTAATTAACTAAAACATATTTTATGTTCTTGGGAAATATTTTGAAGGTTCACCTAGGTCAGAGGTCCACTTGAAATAATTTTCATGAATTTTTCAACTATATTTTAGTTTTTTGTACCATTTTTAATTGATATTAATTAATAATAAATAAATAATTATATTTTATTTAAAATTTTTTTTTTATATTTCTTTTTAATCTCTCTAACTTTAGAGAACTCAAACAAAAGAAATTTCTTATTTTTATGATTTTTGTTTTATTTTTTTGTAATTATTTCATCAAAAAGTTGGAAAAATACATTTAAGTACTTAAAAGTATATTTTTATATTTTTAAAATTTCATAAAAGCATCTTTTAGTTGTTCTCTGTAATTAGGACGAGATTTATGACAATTTGAAGCACTTTTATATTTTTCTTATTTTTGATATTTCTTAATTATTTTAAAATTAGAAAAAAAAATGCCTAAAAGTTGATTTTTTATTTTAACTCCATTTTTATTTTTCTTAAGTGCCTTTAGTCTCAAGCAACATTCCAAATCAATTGTCAAAATTTTTTTTAGTTTTACTTTATTTTTTATAATTATTTTATTCAAAAATTCTTATTTACTTTGAAAATATATTTTTGTATTGAAAATATTTTTATGACATCTAAATTTTCACATAGGCTTTCTAAGTTCATTTTCTTCAATTTTGGACATTTTGTTATTTTTTGAATTATTTAATATTTTTGTAAATTTTATTAATTTTTTAAATAGAAAAATATTTAGAAATGTACTTCTATATTTAAAGTCCATTTTTTTTATTTTTCTTGTGACCCTCTGACTCAATAAACTAAACGTCGTATTTTTTTTTAATTTATGCTTTAATTTTTATAATTTTTTCTAATTAAAATAAAGGTATGAACATTAAAAATTAGAGCTTTTAATGTTATGGGTGCTCTTTGACCTTGGAAAAATTCGAGAACACACCTAAGCAGATAAAGAGTAAGCCCTCCAAATTTCACATTATTTTCATTAATATTTAATTAGTTATGATTTAAATAATTTTTATTGTATTTAATTATTTTAAAATAAATATAAGGACAATATATTTTTTTATTTTTTCTCTACATTATTCCTCTTTGTTAACTGAGCACAAAGGTGATTTTATTTTATTTTTAAGATTTTTCTGCACCAAGATATGTATTTTTAAATTTTCAGTAAATATTTAAATCCAAAATACCCCATTTTTTAACTTTTCCGACGCGACGCTAGAACAACCTATGCTGCTACAAACTCCCACACAACATGCTCGAAATTGTTGGCCCTTCCACACAAGCTGTTGACTTAGCCCTCAGTTTATGCCCTATTCACTCGTCGGACTCCATTCACGTCATCCGGTCAATACACGCACAAATGAACGATATCCATTCATCCTCCCTGAACGCCCTAACATGAGAACGGTTCATACTAAAACGCTTCAATCTCGCTCGATACTCAATAAAATCACTCACATTTTTTTCCTACACGTTCATCTAAGTGAGGCAAACCTGTCTATACGGTTAAATACACATTTCTTTCATACAGGTTCAAACCAAAGAAAAATTTAAGGATTTCAGGTTATACCTTTGCCCAAGAGGTGAGGCCTTGATTTGGGTTGATTTGAGGCGTTTGCCTCGAGTCCACGAACCTCCTCCAAGTCTTGATTTGAGCTATGGTTGGGCCTAGGTGCGCTCTAGTCCAAAGGGTGGCTTGGCTTGGTACTGGACAAGGTTATACATGGGGGTTTCAAATGGAAAAATCTCCTTAGACTCTGTTGAAGCATTCAGGCAAGTTAATTTGGGTTTTGGTGGAATTTGGATGGTTGTCGTAAAATGCCCAGGATTTTGAGCTCAAAATTAGAGCAAGACAGTGGGGATGAAGGGCTAAAAGTGATTAGAATGGGCTTAGGAAGGTTGCAATTGAAGTTTGGAGTGATTTTGGTAGAGTTCTCTTAAATTTTTTGCAATAACCTCTCTTGGCAAGAGGTGGTGTCCTATTTATAGAGAGGGAAGGAGGGCTCAATAGGCCAAGCCAATGGGTCTTAGGTGGAGGGAAGGAGAGGAGTATTAGCCAATTTGGGTGAGCCACCTTGGATGAGCTTAATTTTGAGTGTTGACCATGGTAACTCCCCTCGGGTTTGGACTTTCTAACGACCAAGCGNAGGGAAGGAGGGCTCAATAGGCCAAGCCAATGGGTCTTAGGTGGAGGGAAGGAGAGGAGTATTAGCCAATTTTGTTGAGCCACCTTGGATGGGCTTAATTTTGAGTGTTGACCATGGCAACTCCCCTCGGGTTTGGACTTTCTAACGACCAAGCTGATCGACTGGNCGCTATCTCTCCCTCTTTGAAACTATACAGGGATGGGAATCCGGGATAGGAAACCTCCCGGTTCACCCATCCCATAATTGTGAGATCCCTGATTATGAAATTTGCGGGATTGAGGGACTTCTGCTCCCGTGATTCCACGGAAAGCTCCCACGTGATTGCAACTCACTCAAGGCCAACCTACTAACCTAATTCTGCCTTTTCTACTACATAATACAAGCACAAATGCCAACGTGCAATTTTTTTAATAAGTGAATGTTTTTCTCTGAATTTTTTTTTTTAAATATATCATTATGCATAATCATGTAAAGGGGCCTTTATATGCAACGCACAATTCTTATGTATTTACATATCTCAGACCTAAACTTTCATATTTACACACATAGCACTCAAATCTTTAATACCACATTAAAAATGGCATTATCGTCACTTTTTAAATATCAAACAAATATTTTCCTGCGTAGGTTTAAAGAACTAAAGTGCCAAGTATGTAATTATGGAAGTTTAGGTGTGAGATATGTAAATACATAAGAATTGTGTGCAACGTATCTAAATTTCCCTAAATTAAATTACTTTACCAATATAAGAAGTGACTCAGAAGTTGCGGAGTGCATGAATAAAATCCTACTGTAAGTGGCACTTTGTTTAGATGCAATGATTATAGAGGAAAATGACAAGTGAGATGAGACCCTGAAATCCCTTTGAACCAACAATTGACGAAAATTTCAAAAAACTGATATTCTGTCTTTATAAAGCAACAATACAAAAGAACTGTCTGAAATACAAACATAATCTTAGCAGCAATTATAAAAGAAAGCCAAATAACAACTTTGCAACTGTAAGTAACATTGAGTAAAAATCGCACAAGAGAATTAACTCATTGTTCGTGACAGTTTGAATAGAGAGACTGGGAGGGAAGGACAGAGAAAACGCATAAAAGTGCATGACGTGCTCAGTAACCATACAGTAAACCACATTATTAAATAGAGGAAATTACTCCCACTTAAAGCCACTTAAGTAAACAACGAAGGAATGTACTCACCAAGGGATTTCTACAATTGACAAGCCTACAATCTTCGAGCAAAGAGCCTTCTAACATCCAACTCTCCCATACATCAAAGTTGTAACTAGCAAATACAAACTCCATTCGCCGATTTATCTGTCACCAAAAAGTGAAGGACATATATACAACAAAAATCAAATTCTCTTGAAATTATTACAATGACCAATCAACCCAAAGTAGACTTTTACCATATACAGGTTGAACATCAAAATTATGCCATTTTATGGCCACATACACAAAGATGCAGTTTTAGTTTTGCAGCTTCAACATAACTTTATCTTGAAGAAAATATAAACTGCTAGCCAAAACAAACCAGTGATCCAAAAATATATAAATAGCACAAATTTTTAGATTTGAACCTTGGATCAATTGATCAAAATTGTATCTAGTAGCAAATGCCGAAATGAAATATTATAAAGCAGGGTTCAAAAAGAAGATTATGGGATTTACTAGCAGTCAAAACAATTTGATAGAAAGCATGATAAATCGAAGTACACAGCTCTCGGAAAATAACTCCCAGAAAAAATTATTGACCTTGAAAATACGAAGTTATAGTGCAAAAAAAGGACAATCGCATTAGTTATTGTTATCCCACCAATGAGTTGTTGCTAAAGGACATAGAAGGATAAAATAAAATCAGTTTCCCCTTTGTTTCATTATTTACTGGATATCTAAGCTTGAAGTAACAATTATAAGAGTTCCGTAAGAGAATTATTTGGACTTGGTAATGCACCTAACACATGCCATAACCATTCTGACACAGAACAAAGACTATAAACCATAGAAAACGAAAATGGACAAAGTGAATCATTTTGAATTATATATATAAATTTTTAAAATTAGTTCACTCATTATTTACATGTCCAAGACGATACATTTAAATTGTAAAACTTGGACTGGTTTTATTCCTATTTGGATCATTCCGTAAGGACTTTATTATGGAAATCATATGGTATCTGTGGTAATTATTTCAAAGGTTCCTATTCCTTAGGGACTCGGTTCCAGCAAGCTTAATTCCATAGAATTGTCCCTTTTTCCACGGTAATTATTGCTATTTTGTTCCTACAGCATCTGTTTTGTAGTTCATCCTGCTGTGTAGGCACTTCAAAGGCGTCTAGTGGTCTATCGGCATTCATGGATTGGGGTTTGAAAGCCTGTGGCAATTCTAGTGCACTTCATGCTGAATTCTCCACTTTCTCCTGTGGCAGCTCATGCAACTAATCAACTGGTGGAGGACATTATCTTATTCGTATAGTTTGCTGTCATCTATTTGGTGTTGCATGAGGCCTAAAAATATAGGCTTGGGGGCATGTACAAAAACTAATTTATGGCATAAATAGAAGTTCATCTAGCTTTGAAGTGATCAATTTTTATGCAATTCTAAACCTGATAAAGTGCAAGATATGAAGCATGCTGGGGGCATGAGCTTGTTCAAACGTAAAGCTTTCTTATCATCTCTCCTTTTTCCTCCATTTTTTTAAAAATTGGTTGAAAATGTTATAGTTATTCCTTAGCTCTTCTACAATGCGGTCTCTTATCCATGCGCTTGCCACCTACCATTATCAAGCCAACCCTATTTAAGGATTGACATTCGATCAACAACTAAACTTTAAAACCTTTGTAAATTTCCCCAGCGGAGTCGCCAGAAGCTGTCGCCAAAATCTTTATAATATTGGTTATAAAGATTTTACTGGGAGATGTAAAATCTTTAACCAAAAGGGTCCCCACTCAATGACGAGTTACCAGATGAACAAATTCTACATACAGATTCCTCCAGTACCCAACACTGGGAGATGTACTTTGATGGTGCTTCTTCGCTCAATGACGAGTTACCAGACGAACAAATTCTACATACAGATTCCTCCAGTGCACAACACTGAGAGATGTACTTCGACGGTGCTTCCTGAGCCAAAAAAGACAAAGGTTCGGGCATAATCATATCACGAAAAGCAGGAGTTGGTTTGATTCGACATAACTTTTANACGTTAAAAAATATTTAATGACATCTCCTGTTTTGGCAGCCCCTATCCCAGGGAAACCTTTGATACTTTATATTGTGGCTTTAGATTACTCGCTCGGAGCTTTATTAGCCCAAGTTAACAATGAGGGAAAAGAAAATGCATTATATTACCTGAGTCGTCGTCTGATACCAAGGGAGATAAGGTATCCACCAATTGAGAAGCATTGCTAGCTTTAATTTTTGCAGCCCAAAAGATTAGACATTACATGCTTTCTCACAAAGTAACTTTGATTTCAAGAATTAATCCATTACAATATTTAATGACAAGACCAACACTCTCCANTGAGTCGTCGTCTAATAACGACGGAAATAAGATATCCACCAATTGAGAAGCATTGTCTAGCTTTAATTTTTGTGGTTCAAAAGCTCAGGCACTACATGCTTTCTCATAAGGTAACTCTAATTTCGAGAATTAATCCGTTGCAATATTTAATGACACGACCAACACTCTTTGGACGTCTGGCAAGATGGTCAATGATATTATTACAATTCGATATAACTTTTATTCCCCATACTAGCAGACTTTCCNGCAAGATGGTCAATGATATTATTGCAATTCGATATAACTTTTGTTCCCCTGCGTGCTATCAAGAGACAGATACTCGATATAACTTTTGTTCCCCTGCGTGCTATCAAGGGACAGATATGAGCAGACTTTCTTGCTGTACACCCACTACCAGCTGGGTCCCCACTCAATGACGAGTTACCAGATGAACAAATTTTGCATATNGCAGCCCCTATCCCAGGGAAACCTTTGATACTTTATACCGCGGCTTTAGATTACTCGCTCGGAGCTTTACTGACCCAAGTTAACAATGAGGGAATACCAACGGAGATAAAATATCCACGCAAAGAAAATGCACTATACTACCTGATTCGTCGTCTAATACCGACGGAGATAAGGTATCCACCGATTGAGAAGCATTGTCTAGCTTTAATTTTTGCAGTCCAAAAGCTCAGACATTACATGCTTTCTCATAAGCCATTGTCTAGCTTTAATTTTTGCAGTCCAGAAGCTTAGGCATTACATGCTTTCTCACAAGGTAACAGTCTAGCTTTAATTTTTGCAGTCCAGAAGCTTAGGCATTACATGCTTTCTCACAAGGTAACTCTAATTTCAAGAAGTAATCCGTTACAATATTTAATGACACGACCAACACTCTCTGGACGTCTCACAAGGTAACTCTAATTGAGAAGCATTGTNACACTGGGAGATGTACTTCGACGGTGCTTCTTCAGCTAGAAAAGACAAAGGCTCGGGCACAATCATACCAGGAAAAGAAGGAGTTGGTCTGATTTTCATCACTCCATACAAGGGTATGCTGAGATTCTTGTACCACCTGACAGAGCTTTGCACCGATAATGAAGTAGAATACGAAGCTTTAATTACAGGATTAGAGTTGGCAATCTTAATGAACATAAAAGATATTAACATCTACGGTGACTCCCAACTCATCATTCAACAAATTGCTGTAGAATACAGAATTTTGAAGCCCAGACTGTCAGAAATTACCAATACAATGAAACTGCTGGAGCAGATTCCCAACGTGACTTTCTATTAGCCTCGGGTAGATAATGGGCATGCCCTGCTGGAACAAATTCCCACTGTGATTTTCTATCAGATTCCTCGGGTAGATAATGCACATGCCGATGCTTCTAGCAAACTTGCTAAAGATTTTCTATCCGATTCCTCGGGTAGATAATGCGCATGCTGATGCTCTAGCAAAACTTGCTAAAGAATTAGCATGTCCCCCGGAGGATTCCATAGAAATCACAGTACAGGGCAGACAAGTTCTATCCAAAATCAACATGAAACCCTACATAAACTCGGAAAAGATAAAGACACAATAAATGCGATTGTAAATATCAACAAAGACTGGCGAAAGCCATTGATGGAATATCTGCATACTGGAAAGCTGCCAGAGGATAAGTCCGAGCNACAGCTTCTGGCGACTCCGCTGGGGATCAGCTTCTCTCCATTAAAATCAAGAAAATATTATCTTCATATATCAGTAATGTGTCCATGTCCTTCTTGGACCAGATTACCCTTCTTCTGTTGGTATATTTTACCCATTTCTAGTTTGGGAAAGTAGGGTCAACTCTTTTGACTTCAAGATCATCTGTTCAACCATCCTAGGACAGAGTGATTCAGAAGGTCATTAAGGACGATTNATATCTTTATATATCGGTAATGCATTCATGTCCCTCATGAATCAAGATTACCTTTCTTCCGTTGGCATACTTAACCCATTTCTGTCTTGGGAAAGTAGGGTCAACTCTTTTGGACCTTCAAAATCATCTGGTCAACCATCTAGGGACAGAGTGATTCAGAAGGTCATTAAGGACGATTCGATCTTTATATGAGGTTGAACCCCCAATAAGTGTGTAGGTGGACTAGTTCCACCTGAGCATTGTATAAAGTGGGTCCCGTACTGGGTCCTAAAATATTTTGCAAAATTAAAACTACACAAATTTTGAAAATTTTGAAATTAGTCTTTAGACCTGTTGTTAGTTTTAATGTTTGCACTAAAACTACAACACTTTGGTNATATGAGGTTGAACCCCCAATAAGTGTGTAGGTGGACTAGTTCCACCTGGGCATTGTATAAAGTGGGTCTCGTATTGGGTCCTAAAATATTTTGCAAAACTAAACCACACAAATTTTGAAAATTTTGAAGTTAGTCTTTAGACCTTTTGTTAGTTTTAATGTTTGCACTAAAACTACAACGCTTTGGCCATATAACTAACCCCATCCCTTCTTTTGCGAAGTTGCTGCAATGGAACCCAACGCTAACATTCACCTACAACCTGCCAACAAGCCGTGAGGCCCGCAATGTTGCTACAACCATCAAGGTTTGGAACAGATTTGGAGATCTTGAGGTCATCCTCGGGAAGGCTCCTTTTGTTGTTGTGAAAGTTGCCACTCCAGAAATACAAGAATCCGCTGCTGAATTCAACCTGAATTCTCTTGATGACTTTGCAGTTCACAAGAAGACTAAGACCTCTGTTACTGATACAATAAC
>JXCR01143124.1:0-23089 GCA_002079205.1 Phalaenopsis hybrid cultivar | reverse complement strand
AGTTCAATACCTCTGATTCATAACTTTTCGAGAATTGATCCGATAATTTCAATTTTTATATTGAATCAGTTCAATACCTCTGATTCATAACTTTTCGAGAATTGATCTGATAATTTCAATTTTTATACTGAATCAGTTCAATTTTGATGATACGACTATTGAGAATACAGTCAGCTGGTAGCATGCTCCATCAGACCATTCTTTTAATCATCCATTTTTTCATGGGAGGTAGCGGATCCACTTGATCGTATCTCAGAATCCCAGGGGGATTTCCTTGTGTGTCTTTAGTGAAGTTGTAACAGCAGCCACATTGTATGGTAATCTTGCCCTTTCCACGCATTCACTTTCGTGACTCGGAATAGGTTCTTTCCATCAGGAGGCCTCCATGACCCCTATTTGTTAGATCAAAGATGCAGTCGAGAATACTTTTTTCATCGCTCTCGGAGAAGACCCTGCTATATATCTTTGGCTCTGTAAGGAATCTGGAGTCATCGTCTGTAGCAAGCAAGCTGGAAGAGGTCTCTCTCAGGCCTGAATCTTAGATATTTCCCTCAAGCATTGGGGTGAGCGAGTTTTTCTCCTCCTTCTAGCATCTTCTCTCTTCACGTAAGAATGCCCTATGCTTTCAGCGGTTGGCGTTTCTACGCTGAGTTCTTTGTAATGGTGCATCTGGAAGTCTTTCAACATTGACAGTGACTACGCTTCCGGTCAGCATAGTTATCATAGACGGTAGGCAACTAGTCCCTTCCATCGAGTCTTGTTATACCATCACATTTTTCCCCTTCAGAAAAAAAACTGGCTCTTGTGCTTAACCTTAGCAGCAATGGTAGCCCTTCTTTTTCCTGACGGCTAACCACATCCATCAGAGGACCCTCATAGTTCATGTCGACTTGACTGAAGTCCATGTCAAAGTCTATGATGCCACCCTGCGACACCTTTTCCTTGTTGAGTGTGAGGTTCCAGTCATCTTTAAAAGCAAAGATCAGCCTCTGGCCTGACAATTTTCTCTGCACACGATAGGAAAAATATGGTGAGCTGAAATTTAGCAGGAATAAGAACAAAACAAAGTGTTTGTTAAAGAACATTTTAGTTTATGTTGGTGAGAAAATTATTTATTTAAGTATGTATCTCTTTTTATTTAATAGATATCTAATTTAAAGATAGAAAAAAGAAAATTGAAGTGTATAATTTCAAAAATTTTCAATAAATTGAGATTAATTTTATTACAAAGTTTTGGACCCAGTCACAGACGTTTGGCCAAATAGATAACCCTAGAACAATTAAAATTTCAAAATTTTAAATCAAGCAATGTCAAGCAATGTCAGGTTACGTAGTATGTCTTCAGGTATCATTTGTTGATTGACAGCATATATCTCTCACCATGAAAATCTACTAGCTAGTAGGCTCCTCCTACTCAGACCTTTTCTACAACAAAATGGTCCCTTCCAAGATGGCTCAAATTTTTTACCTATCTTGCGGCGTGCAAGAATGGGTCTTTTGAGCATGAGGACAAGGTCACCAACTTTGAATGTCCTTGAGCGGACCAATTTGTCATGAGCTTGTACCATCTTTCCCTGGTAAAGTTCCAAATGTTGTTGTGCTTCTAGTCGTTTCCCCTCAAGACTCTCTAGTTCTTTAAGTCCAAGTTTTTCACTTTCTTTTGTTGTAAGTTGATTGGTGATAGAGACTCTGAGAGATGGCGTTTGAACTTATAATGGTAGTACAGCCTCGGAACCGTACACGAGGATGTAGGGTGTGCACTGAGTGGGAGTCTTGAACATTTTTTGGTAAGCCCACAAGGCTTCTATAATTTGTTGGGCCAATCTCTTTTGTTTTCATCTAGCATCGTCTTCAAAATATGTACCAATGTCATGTTGAAGGCTTCGACTAAGCCATTTACACTGGGATAGTAAATTGTAGAATATCTCTAGTCTATCCCATGTAATTTGACAAAATTATTGATTTTGGTGCTTTTGAAGGCTGTCCCATTGTCGGAAATTATTCTTTGCGGTACTCCAAAATGGTAGATGACTTGGGTTTTGAAAAATTTAAGAACCTGCGGTGTCGTAACCTCTCGTAACGACATTTCCTCTGCCCATTTAGAGAAGTAATCTGTTGCGGAAAGTATGAATCTGTGTCTTTTGGAAGGCGGAGGGTCTATCAAACCTATTATGTATGTGCCCCAACACTCGATGACCACGAGGCAACGGATGGGTGTAGCACATTCAGAGTTTGGTGCAAGACCACCCCATGCACTACACACTAGTGACATCTTTTGGCTATATCCATGCAGTCACACATCATTGTCGGCCAATAATATCTGAATCTCTTGATCTTCAATTTCATCTTTGGCCCTAACTGGTGAGCGCCACACAATCCGACCTGTACCTCTTTGACAATATTTTTTGCTTCGACTCTGCTCAAACATCGTAGCCACATTTTATCGAACATTATTCTATAAAGAATGTCACCCACTAGAGTGTAAGTCATAGCCCTTTTTGTAATGTGATGTGCCTTAAACTTGTCCTCTAATAGCTTTATAGTTTGTAAATATTCTATTAATGGCTTGTGCCAATCTTGATTGATATCAGCAACCACAATCATCATTTTTTCTTCTTTTTTAAACTTGTGTAGATTGTTGAGGTCGATTTGAGACAAAAACTATCTTCCTTGTATTGTAATGTCAATGGAATCCTCCGAGGGACATGCTAATTGTTTTGCAAGTTTTGTTAGGGCGTCAGCATGGGCGTTATCGCACCTATGAATCTGGTAGAAAGTTACATTGGGAATCTGCTCCAGCAGCTTTATTGCGTACTGATGGGATTCTGCTAATCTTGGTTTTAAAATCTTGTACTATCCAGCGACTTGCTGGATGACGAGTTGAGAGTCACCGTAGATGGCAATATCTATTATATCCATCGAGATTGCTAACTCCAACCCGGTAATTAGCACTTTATATTTGGCTTCAATGTTGGTGCACAACTCTGTCAGGTGGTATGAGAACCTCAGCATACCCTTATCTGGCGTAATGAAGATCAAATCAATTCCTTTTTTACCTGGTATAATTGTATTTGACCCTTTGTCTCTTCTGGATGACGAAGCTCCATCAAAGTACATCTCCTAGTGTTGCGTACTGGAGAATTACACTTATAATATCTGTTCATCTGGTAGTTCGTCAATAAGAGGGGACCCAGTTGGAAGTGGGTGTGCAGCGAGAAAGTCTACTAAAATATGTTCTTTGATAGCATAGAGGGGAACAAAATTTATATAAAATTACAATAAAATCATCGACCATCTTGCTAGACGTCCAGAGAGTGTTAGTTGGGTCATCAAATATTGCAACCGATTAAATTTTGAAATAAGGGTAATTTTATGAGAAAGCATGTAATGTCTAAGCTTTTGGGGGACAAAAATTAAAGCTAGACAATGCTTCTCAAAATGTGGATACCTTATCTCCGTCGGAATTAGGCGGCAACTCAAGTAGTATAATGCGTTTTCCTTACCATCATCCTTGACTTGGGCTAAGGGGGCTCTAAGAGAGTCATTTAAGGCCATAACATAAAATATCAATGGTTTTCCCGGGATAGGGGATGCCAAAAGAAGAGGAGTCATTAAATATTGTTTAACGTCCTCAAAAGTTCACTAGAATTTCTCTTCCCAAACAAATTTGGGGTCCTTTTTAATTAATGTCGAGAAAGGTTGACACCTACTTGAGAGATTAGAAATAAAGCGTCTCAGGTATGCCAACTTCCCTTGGAAGGAATGTTCAAGGTTTTGGGTGGAGAAATTTCTTGGAAAGCTTTAATCTTATCGGGTTAGATCTCAATTCTCTGATGACGGACAACGAATCTTTGAAATTTGCCAGAGGTAACGTCGAAGGTGCAATTTAATGGATTCATCTTAAGGTCATATCATCATAATTGTTTGAGCATGATCCTCAAATCATACAGATGGTCTATCTTTCATTTACTTTTGATGACCAAATCATCCACGTAGCATTCCACTTGGTTTTGAATTAAATCATCAAAAATCTTCTTCATAGCTCGTTGGTATGTCACTCCAACATTCTTCAACCCAAATGACATCACTGTGAAGCAAAAAATTTTGATAGGTGTTCTGAAGGTTGTAAGTGCTGCATCCTCGGGAGTCATCTTGATTTGGTTGTATCCCGATGATCCATCCATGAAGGAGAAGATTTCATGTGTAGAAGCGATATCCACCATTATTTCTGATATTGGTAATGGGAATTCATCTTTTGGACATGCTTTGTTCAAATCTCTGAAGTTGACACAAACACAGATTTGTCCATTTTTCTTCTTAATTGGCACAATGTTAGCCAACCTCGTGGGGTATTGCTCTTCTTTTATAAAGTTAGTATCTATTAATTTCTTCACATCGACGATGACTTGTTGCTCTATTTTGAGGCGCATTCTTCTAGGATCGTGTTTCACTGGGGTTATATCTTTGTCCATTTGTCCACCCCAAGTTTATGGTCTACAACCTCTTCTGACAGTCCCGGTATTTTATCGTAACTCCATGAGAAGAAATCTTTGAATTCTGTTAACAATTTAATCAACTCTAAAGATTCTTCACCGTTGAGTAGAAAGCTTATAAATGTAGGTCGGGGTTGTTCTTCAGTCCTGGGTTAATTTCCTTCAATTCATTAACAGTTGATTTAATTTCCTCCTCAAATTCTGGCGGATCATCTTCTATTAGGTGATCAGTAGAGTCATCCTCTATATCTAGGAAATCCTCACTTGATTTAATAGTAACAACTATGCAAAATTCTGAATCATCGAATGGTCTGACTGTACCAAATTTGAGGCCCTCTTTCGAGTTGGGAGTTTGACTTTTAACATCACATAATTTTTCAAAAAGTTTTAGTTTATCTTTTGCCATTTTTTTGGAAAATGTACCTATTGAATTAATTTTTTTACATAAGGTGAAAAATAACTAAAAGGAAATTCCATTAATTCGTTAGTTCCATCATTCAAATTTATATGATTTTCAAGATTAGTAGAAGTAGAAGCACGATAAAACTTGATCGGATTTGAACCAGCGCTATGAACTTTCTTGACCTCTAAGCTCTCAACCTTTTGAGGGAGAATCATAGTAAGGGTCAGAGTGTTCACATAATGGTTTATTCGATCATACATTGTCCCATATTCACCTTTCTCTGATCTCTTAAAGAAATATTGTACTGATGTTTCTTCTATTTTGTCATCATTATTTCATCTTCAGAACTGTCTTCATGACCAAGGTTGATGGTCGGCCTTGTCCGTTCAATGATTAAGTTGGTTCTTTCTCATCCATGTCCCCGGCCTCAACCTCGGGTGCGTGAACTAAAAGAACCCCCACCAACTTGTTGAAAGAGAGTGGTGAAAAATTGTTAAGCAGAGTTCAATGGCTTCCTCTTTGTGATTCTTCTGAATATTCTCCTTTATTTGTCATAATTTCACAGAGAATATAATATTCTTTGGAGGCGCGTAGTAGGCGACATCATCATGAATGCCAACTTTATGCACTGAAAAAATTTATAGATATCCCTTGATGCAATGTTCTTATCCCTATTTGTAGTACTTGATGCATTCGTGTAGAGACGAGGGAACCATATTGTGTTCATGAATTCACTGTTTACCAAGTAGAGCATTGAAATAGGTCTCAGCATCGATGATATGGAACTCAAAGGTTGTTACTAGTTCTCCAACTTTAATAAGTAATGTAATTGATCCAAGGGCACTTTGCTCCTTTTGGTTGAACCCTCTTAGCATTATTTTATTGGCCGTAAGCTCTTGGGCTTCAATGTCCAAAAAGGCCATTGTCCGTAGACTCATCAAGTTGAGGGATGCTTTAGGATCTACTAAAACTCTGGACAACACAAATCTATCAATGTTAACAGAGATGTAGAGTGGACGATTATGGTTGGCGGTACCGAGCAGCAAGTCTTCATCTGTGAAGGTTACCCTAGACTATTTTTTTCAACCAAAAAACTTCATCCGAGGATGTGCTGACCAACTGGGCTAAGCAAATCTCTAGGTTAAGCAATGTTGTAACAAGAGACTCTCTCATCTCATTTGACAGAATTAAAGCATCGTAGATGCTTAATCTGGCCGGTAACTTCCTAGGATGAGCTAGCACATTGTAATCTACTTTGTATGAGCTTCTGATTTTCTCTTGGTTATGTGATTTTTCCACTGGTGGAGGTGGAGGTAGTTCTTCTCGAGTTACTATTTACTTTCCTTTATCTGCTGGAACTATGCTTGGTGGTAATATTCTTCCGCTCCCTAAATTCACCTTTGTAATTTCTTCTTCTTGAGATATCATTATTGAATCTTCCGGTGTTTTTTCTATGTTGGAAAGATATAAGTTTATGGCTAGTAGTGCACCGTGGTACTCATGAATTGGTTCCTCACTTTCGGTGCTGTCGTAAGCAGTATTATCGATGTCTTCTTCAGTCTTGTTAATGAGTTTGTTAGACTCGAGTACGATTTAAGGATCATTTTAGGAATCGAGTTGGTCATAATCGATTATGTTATCACTAAAAACAGTTAAAACATAGCTGAAATCATAATCATTGTATTCATAATACTTTGGAGGGGTAAAAAGATAATCATACAAGGTCAGGGGTTTGAGGATTTTCTTTCCCAAAACCGAGACAACTAATCTAGCAGAGGCAGCTCCTATCCTACCCCCCGTGCTATCAATCTTCATGGTGGTACTCTTCTTCTTCTTTATCTATGACAATGAAGGATATCCTGGGGAAATCTTCATCTCGGGCTTGGTAGGCTGAAGACCCTAAACGAGAGTTTATTTTGATGCATACTTAATCTGATTCAGTATTTTCTTGGACTATTTGCTCCAAATTGTACTCCATACATCTTTTCCAGTATATGGGTTGATCGGAGAGATTGGCTCCGCTAAAATCATATTTATAGAACCTTTTTTAGGTTCTCTTAAATATTCTTATATTTTTCCGGGATCATTATATTCCCTTCCTTGAGATTTTTATGAAGCCAATCCTTGAAGACAAAACACTCCTCTATAGTGTGTCCAAGCAATCTATGATACGAGCAATAATTTGGTTGATCTTTCTTGTCGACCTCTTCAGGTTTCTTTGGATCTAGTAGTCTGAACTCAGGCTTCTTCATCAGACTTCTAAACATTTTTGGGCACGGCTTCGTCTTTTAAGGAATACACCACCTTCCTACATTCCGCCTGAGATGGTTGTTGGCTAAACTGGCCATACTGTTGTGTTTTTTTTTCAGCGTAATGCGATGAATGATTGACGAGAATTTTTTGCATGTATCTTCATTGGTTGTTTTTGTTTATCGATAGTTTCCACTATTTCTGGCTTCTTTTCAAATACTCTGTTTGCTTTGTATTTCTAATGAGAATCCATATGTTTGATTTCTTCTTGAAGACTGCTGGTTTTGTTGAGTAGCTTCTCGAAGGATTTAATGGTGAGTCCCTTGAGCATGAAAGCTACTGGCCCATGAATTCTATTGAGTAAGATCTTAATCGAGTGATGTTTCTGTATTTGAGGTTCACATTTCATGCTAAGGTTTCTCCTCCTCAAAATATAGTCCACTAAAGTCTCGTTGGGCTTTTGCTTTTCCATCATGAGATCTCCAATAGACACATGATGTTGTGCTCTGACAAATATCTTGACAAATAATTGTTCTAATAAAGCAAATGTATTAACTGATCGGTTGGGTAAATCGACATACCAATCAAAAGTGATCCCTGACAAGCTGTTGACAAACTGACAGAAAAGCAAGGCTTTGTTACCTCTAGTATTGCCACAACTGACTTAGAAATATGCTATGTGTTGCCTGGGATTTCCAGTCCCATCAAATATCTTAAAGTTTGGGGACACGAAGCCTTTAGGGTAGGGTACGACATCAAACTCCTCCAGGTAAGGTCTACCCTTTAAAACCAATGCACCACACTTAGATTGGGTTAAGGCCTCTTGAATTTTTTCGACCATTTGCTTAAATTCCTTTTCTGGTAAGGCGCTTGATGAAGAATCCTTCTTTTGTTGCTCATCCCTATTTGCTAAGGCAACTTCTCTCATTTCATCTGTGATATGTATAATCTCTGGTTGATTGACTTCTGGTGAGGCTAACTGTGGAGGTTGAGATTGTCCTCGAACTATGGCCATGACAGTCATGGCTGCGGCCATCTCTTTCATCCTTTTCTCCAGTTGACTGGCTTGCTCATCCCTTAATAAGATAGCATTATGCAGCTCATCTATGGTGTTCTCTTTGACGAGAGGTTGAGCATCACACGCAGATGCAGTGGCTCTGGTTTCAATTACATAGATATGCATGAAATCCTCTTCGAGGTAATCATTGAAGTTAAAATCTTCATCGTCATCATCAATGAAAACTCCATGTTCTCGGGCTAATTCAGAAATCTCAACCCTAATCTTTTCAACTTTTTTTTTCATTTATCATCTCTCAGATTATCTCACGATCTAGAGGACCCTGTTGGACCTCCTCTAGTTGTTCTTGCTGGCAATTAATGCTACAATGTCAGATGTTTCAGACCCTAACTTCATTCCGTGATCTTGCCCTGCGGACTTACTGGACTGTATTGGTACAACGACCTTGAGTATCCACACCTTTTTCTTTGACGGTGATGTCTTGAGACGGAGTGCCTTATCAGAGACATTGGCATGTTGAGGAGAAGTATGCTCCCCATGGCGTAGACTAAATATAGTATTGGGTAGTCTCTTCATTTTTTCTTTTGGAACTTTAGGATCATCACTATAGTGGGTGATTGGTAGAATTCTCAAACCCAAATGTGACTTAACTGATGGATGAACTGCGAGTCTAGTGAAGGTAGAATCGGTAGTAATAGTGGCGGTATCAACTCTACTTTCCAAGTGGAACCAGACAGGAATGTGAGTAGGTGAAGCTTTAATTGACTTCTGGGAACGTCTGACAGATCTGTCTTCATACGAGGGGATACTGCATGTCCCATTCTTTTAAGTAACTCACCAAGAAAACAACCTTTCGTGAGAGCTAGTATCTGAAAAATTGAGTTGACTCAAGTGATTGGAGCAGGCTTCTTCCTCTTTTGACTATGTCCATGAAGTGATGGTAAAGTAACAGCAATCTTTTGGATACTTTTGTACCAGTTGGTATCCATTAAGGGATTGAACCTACTCCCTCACAGAAGTGGATAGGTCTCAGGTAATCTTAACTCGCCTCGTGAGGATCTTCATTAACAAGTACCTACTTAGGAGTCCAGGCCTTAGTAGCCCTTTGAACCTTCCAATTGCAGTTTCTCATTTGGGTTATGGTTAACGGTGCAGTCCTCAAACTTGATTCGATTTCAAATACTGAGGGCGGGACAACTAACCCTTCAATCGAGTCTTCAACGATCATAACTTCCTTTCCCATAGCAGAAACAGGAAGAACGGACTTAGTAGGTGCCGAGGTGGCAGTATTCTTGACCTTCTTACAAGAAGGAAAATCCTGAAGGCAGTTTAGGTTAAAATATGCAGACGGCTCCTGAACCTCTGAAGCTACAACTTTCATTACAACAAATGGGGCTTTTCCAAGAATGACCTCGAGATCTTCAAATCCAACTACAAACTTGATGGTGGGAGTGACATTGCGGGCATTGCGGCTTGTCTTCAGGTGATCCCAATATTTAATTTATGTAAGGATTTATGAAGTTAACACCAATACTTGAAGATTTTAATCCCCGACAACGGCGCTAAAAACTTGATCACTGAATACTTAATGTTTATGCACAGTATAACAATAGTTTTGATGGTATTTTTTACTTATTTTTACTTATTTTGCAACAAAACCAAAAAATTGATCTTGAAGAAAAATAAGAATTTAACTTTTTAATTTATATATATTTATATTGGGATACTTCGCAAGTATACGCATCGTTATCAAGTAATATAGGACTTTTTGATTAAGACCTCAATATCAAACCCACAGGGAAGATTATGCAATACGCACTTTTTAGAAAGTTTTTTTTTTCTATTTTAAAAAGATAAATACTTAAACTAATAACTTGAACCCACAGGGAAGATTATGCAATATGCACTTTTTAGAAAGTTTTTCTATTTTTTAAAAAGATAATTACTTAAACTAAAAATGTTTTTACAGGAATTTAAAATTTAAATATTTTTGGTATTTTTGATATTTTAACGAAACAGTAAAAAGATAACTAAAGTTTTTGTTGAAGAAAAGTATTTAATATGAAAATATCTTTCTTCTTATCATGAATCAGTAATAAGTATACGAGACATGTCATGGAAGTATGCAAATTATGTTGTGCCAAATAGGAGCAATAATATTCTTTACCCGTACTACGGATGCTATAAAGAACATTGGTTAATTTAAAGTTTGAATAGTTCTGAAGACCAGCTAGGCAGGAAAGATACTAGCTCGCACTCTAGAGTTCCCTCGATTCCCTCACCTGTGGGCTAACATTCTTGTATCAAAACCTAAAACAATAAACCAAGTTGGGAGCTTTAACATGTCACTTTAAAGTCCTCAAACTCTACACCCATCAATGAATATTTTCCTTTTTATTTACACTCAATCATATGAACTACATTCTCATTCATACAACCTCATACGATTCTTTTCAATTGTTGACTGAGACAATACCAGCCCGGTTTAGATGTTCTCACAATAAATTTTAACGTCTGGATTGGCCAAATCAAGAAGTAAATGAACTGCATGGATTTAAATCATCACAACTTCTTCCAACCCAATCTCTCCACAACTTCCATCCAAAACTTAATTACTTATCATTTTAAGAAGAAAGATAATGAAAACTACTCAAAATTCATGGAGAAAATAGAACCACACTTTAGTTTAAAAGAAAAAATCATTGTTCCTTAAAATCTCTCCGAGCTAAATCCTAAGAATAGAACTTTCAAAACTTGCCAATATTTTCAGGACTCTTTTCTATGTCCTCTCTTTTTTCTTTTATAATTTTCCAAGTCGTGCCTTGGGATCTCTTCAAAATGAGTCTTGATTCGATGTATTCTCCCAAGAGATGCATCCTTTCATGATAATTTTCGTCTATGGTGGTTACAACGACCTATTGAGCTAATGGGCGCCTCAAAAATCTTTTCAAAATTTGTGAAAACTGATTTTACTCATCTAGTAACTGCCACTGACTCTTAAGCACGAGGTCTTGGCGGTTAGGCGCGGCCTTCTCTGTTTAACCGACACTTAAGCGCTGGATCTGACACTTAGGTGCCATAACTTTTTTGCACAAATTTTCACCTTTTTGCTCCAAATTTGATTCTTTTTCACTCCTTTAAGCATTTCCCCCATTTTTACTTGTCTTTGCAAACAAAAAACAAAAATACCTCCCATTAAAGCACAATATCTCAAAAATAGGTATAAAAATATGTCTAAAAACACTATATATTTTAGGTGTGTCAGCAGATCGTAGGAAAAAGTGAGCGTTGGGCACACCATTGCAGAAGCTTCAAAAGAGGAAGCTCTTGGGCTTGCTATTTGGCCAATACCTCGTAATCGTAGTGCGAGCACTAAAATTAGGAGAAGCCAATTTGTAGACCGGGTAAGTCAGTATTGAATTTGTGGAGCTTTTAATATTTTAGTAAAAATAGTTTGAAATTAGAAACATTTAATTAATATAAAGAGAATTAAATAGCACATGCAGCATGACACAATTGGGTTTAATTTACAAATCAGCAAATCAAACTCGAAAGAGAGATGTAAAGTGTTTAGGACCTAGTGCGGGACCAACTTTACAACGCACAATGCCCAGGTGGAACAAATCCACCAACACACCTATTGGGGATCTGACCCCACAAGAAGATTAAAAAAGTTCTAAATGGCCTCTTGAACCTCTCTATTCAAAGGTGATTGTACAGACGGTCCTGATATCCAAAGAGTTGACCGTATCTTCCCAAGAAAAAAATGGGCATGCCAACGGAAGAAGGTTAATTTAGTCCATAAGGGACATGGACACATTACCGATGTATGAAGATAATATTTCCTTTTTTAAATGGAGAGAAAATATTATCCCCAGCGGAGTCGCCAGAAGCTGTCGGCACTATTTTTTTTGGAGGAGTTGCCCGTTAGAAGTTATCGGCCGCCGAAATCAAAATACCGTCGCCTGCTTCAGAAAGGCATTTAATTTACACATATATATAGTTTAGAAAAATATGAAATCAAATTGACCCAATATTTTTCATAGTTTAAATAAAAGAGCACTATACCTCAAACCTTGTATATATCCTGAAAGATAAACACAAGACTTGAGGATGAGGCTCGATCAAATAAACTAAGAAATATATGACATCCGATTGGTCTGCGAAACCATTTTTATTTGCTGACAAGTTTGCCTATTTAATATGAAGAACTAAATAGGGTTTACATTAAGCTGGGTTCAAACAAGCTTCTTATAAGGGCAAGCCCTTATAGTTAATTACATCTTAGATAATCGAAGTAACTTAAGAAAACTTCGATAAAAATCAAGAAATATGATCTTAAAAGAGGTCAAAAGGATAGGACTTTTCAACCAGATCGGACAAAGAGGTGTGGAAGGGGAATGGTTCAAGTTTGGAGTATTTTGTTGTAGAATCCAAAGGAGGAAGATCTAGGGGACATCATAGATCTGTAGGAGAACCTCAGTGACTTCCCAAGCTATCATAGTGTTTGGCATCAGTTTTGAGGAGAAATATCTAGGTGTTTCATCCTGCCTATTTTATTTGTTAGGTCTTACATTCGTGTGAAATGATCGCACAAATAGCCTGAAAGATGTGAGGATTTAGGTCGTGATGGACGACAATCTCAAAAGTCTAAGAGAAGTTAGGGCTCATATTGTATAGCTGAGCTCGACAAAGGCCTAATGACGAGGTGAAGATTTATGTTGCATAAGCAAACTACCTCAAAGTCCTATGGCTTTGTTATTTAATTCTAAGGAAGGAAATTGGTTTAGCTGGGGAAGATATATTTTGCTATTAAAGATGGCCATGCTTCCCACCATGCTAGTTCCAAGCTCCTTGTCATGGTGAGTTCAAGTTTTGTAAGGTGTTAGGTTATGGCATCAAATCAGATGGCCCTATGGTTGTAGTCCTTTAAATTTTATGGGGGCATGTTAAAGTTGATTAGAGCAACACCGGTTAGGATCCTACGGTTCCCTTGTTGTGGTACCACTATTTCTCACTGGATTCACTAGTTGACATGGGCTACAGTTGACCCAAATAGCATGTCATGGTGAAATGTTTGAATGCATGGAAAATTAAAATACTCAAAATAGTATTTAATTAATTAAAAATAAAATATGCAATAAATAAAACTAAAACCATTTCCACATTATTCTCATATGTTCACTGAGCACTAAGACATTTTTCTTTTATTTTTTTGATTTTTCTACACCAAGATATAGATTTTTGATGTTAGGGGGTATTTTTTGAATTAATTAAATCATATTTTCCTACTTAAACCATGCGGTGCCATGACATCATCCAAAAACTCCAAAGACTTGCGTGACTCGCTCTGGTTGGATGCTGCCTTTCGACTGAGCGCTGATTGGGCTTGCACTTTTTGTACCGAAGCGCTGTCCGGCTTCATCTCACCTATCCATTTGATACATGTGCCATCCAACGGCCATGAGTCTTTGTCTCCATGTGGTTTATCCCGAATGTCGTCCACCTTCTAAGCTTATGAACTCGAGCTACACATAACCAAATTGACCCAGTTTTGTTTCTAATGACTCATCAAGCATAGACGATGCTATCTATATGGCTAACATGACATGAAATTGGATCTATACAAGTGTAGAATCAAAATAAGCTCGGGACAGTGGGGAGGTTTGTACCTTTGCTCTGAGAAGGAAAGCTTCAATAAGAAGTGCTTGACACGTTTTTGGAGGTCCAAGGAGGCTAGGTATTGAACTTCTTGCTGTGGTGAAAAGTCTAGACCCAAATTCGATCAAGACCAAATTTGGGTGTTGATCAATGTCAAGGGTTGAGGCTCCCTACGAGGGGGTTTTGATGGGGGATTCTTCTTTTCTCACTATGGTTAAGGTTTAGGCAAGTTTAATATGATTTTGGTTTTGTGTGGAGTTGTCGTGGAGAGTGTCATGTTTTCAATAAGGATTTGAGCTCTAAAATTGAGCTCCGACAAGGAAAATTAGGGCAGGGAAGTGGTTACATTACACTGAGGAGGTCTCAAGGATGTTGTGGGAGCAATTAGGCAGGGTCTCCTTGAGAAAATTTTAGCACCCAAAATTTGGTCGTGAAGAGGCCATTTTATAGCCATGGCCAGAGAGGGGAGCTCTGGGCCTGGCTTTGGGTGCAAAAGCTTGCTGAGGTGTTGAGCTAAGCGGCGCAATTGGCCAATAAAAGTGGAACATTCAGATGGGCCAATTGAGTGAGGATTTAAGTATGGTGGCTCTCGATTTTGATGTGCTCCAGTGATTGGGCCGGCCAGAAATGGTAAGGGAGGTGCATAGGTGGCTCAGAAACCTTAGAGGAATCTGTCACAACAATTAATTTTCGCTGGTGATAGGTTTTGACAAAGATATCTTTGGCTTAAGAAGTTTAGGAGACAAATTCCTTGATTTAGGGGAGCTTTGATCCATGGCTCATCTAGGGTGGGTTAAGTGGGTCTAGCTTGGTTACTAGGATCCAAACGTTGGTTGTGGAAATCTTGCCTTGGTCAATTTGACATGGCTAGGTACTTTTTGGTGCATGGGTCCAATGTGGGTCCAAATGGCCAAAGGTTGGGCTTGGGTTAGGCTAGCCATGACTTTGAGACCACTTAATTGATCAAAATTATTTAGATAATTTTAATGAAGATTTTTGTTGAAGGGTTGAAATGATTTTTAGTTCAATTGGGGGTTCATTTTGAAGGATTTTGGGATTTTGGTCCATTTGGGCATGTTTGGCTAGACTTGGGTCTAGGTTGTGCTAAAGTTGTGCTAAGTCCACATTGATTGTTGAAAGTGTTCTATATAAACATCATGAAGAGTTTTGAACATAAAATGGGTGTCAATTTTGGGGTTAGGGCATTCAATTTGGTGGAATTTGGTGACATAGCCAACTTAGGGAAAGTTGGAGATTTTTGGACTTGGATTAAATTTGAATGCAATTGAGGCTTCACCAAGGCCAATTAAAGGTCAATTTTTATGTGTAGGATTGTTATGAAGAGTTTTCAACCTAAATTTTGGCAAATTGAGTAGGTTATGGGGTTCAGTTTGGTGGCATTAAGTCATAGGGCCAAAATTGGGGGCTTGACTTAGATCAAAATTGGGCTCAAAGAATGGACTAATTAATCTTAGATTTGGTTTAGGTTAGTCATGTGGAAGTTGAATTTGAGTTTAAGATTGAAATTTGGGGAAATTGGGACCAAATTGATGGACATTTGGGGTAAATTTAGGGAAGTTGGACCTTTAAAAGCAATTTGGGGGTTTTGATCAAAATGGTCAAATTGGTCAAATTGGGTTCAATTGGAGGGTCCAAATTAGTTTAAGAAACATTTAAAGTAATTTGGTAGGTTTTGGGAAAGTTTGGGGTGCCAAGGACATTTTTGTAATTTTGGCTATTTTGGAGGGTATTTTAGTAATTTTAGAATTTTTGTGTATTTTGAAACAATTTGAAATGATTTTTGGACACATTTGGGTGGATTTGGGAATTTAGCTAAATTTAGGGCTCTAAGGGTATCTAGGTAATTTTGTGCAAAAAGGCCAAGTTGGATATTTTTTGGTAGAATTGGGGTGCCAACCACCCTATATGAGCTATGGACCAATCGAAACCCCATTTGGGTCCTCTATGTACTGGTCTTAGCTAAACCCCAGCCTGGGCCAATGGGTTTAGGGGACCATCAACATGAGTCTCCTAAAGGATCAATTGATCAAAGTAAAGAAATTTTAGGTTAAGGGTGGTGAGTAATTGCGGGTGAGTGTGAGTGTAGGTGAGTGAACTAGCTCCAGACCAACACTCAGGGTCAACCCTAAGGTCCGGCAGTCCTGGAGGACTTTCCTTGAGCTTCCTCATAGTGACCCCACCTATTAAGTGCTGGAGGTTAAGACCAACATGTGGAACTTCAAGTTGAGCAAAGAAGAGGGTAGAATTTTTAACGGTGAGGGTTCCTTTTCTAGTTTTCTAGGAATAGTCAATAGCAAAGTCATATGGCTAGACCTTTGGCTACTAAAGAGGAAAAAACTAAACCTCAACCAAAAGTGAGGTCAACAAATGGACCCCAATAGGTGTGGTGTGCTGGCCAAGCACACCGGCGTATTGGCATTGACCGACGAAATCAACTAAAACAACACGAACTCCTAAGTCAACAGACCTAGAAGGAGGTGTAGAATTTTGTGTGCTATTTGTTTCCGCTGAGGATCTAGCAGGTGAATATTCGAAAAAAATTTAGGATTAGAAAATCTCACTAAAATTAGAGAGTGTGTTACTCAATGGTCAGGGTCTTATTCCTGTCTCGAAAGGTGTGAGTAAAGATTTGGATGCCATGGCGGGGGCCTTACACCAATCTCAAAAGGTTGAGAATATGATGCGATGTTCCATAAAGGGGAGTCTTACTCCTATCTCAAAGATGTGTGTAGATAATTGGATGCCGCAGTGGGGGCCTTACATTAATCTCGAAGATGTAGGTAGAGAATTGGATGCCGTGGCGGGGGCCTTACACCAATCTCAAAGATGTAGGTAGAGAAAATGATGCCGTGGGAGGGGCCTTACACCAATCTCAAAAGGTTGAGAATAGGATGCGATGTTCCATAAAAGGGAGTCTTAATCCTTTCTCAAGGATGTGTGTAGAGAATTGGATGTCGTGGCAGGGATTTTATACCAATCTCAAAAGTTTAAGAATAGTATGTGATATTCCATAAAGGAGAGTCTTACTTCTATCTCAAAGATGTGTGTAGAGAATTGGATGTCGTGGCATGGGCCTTACACCAATCTCAAAGATGTAGGCAGAGATTTGGATGCCTTGGTGGGGGTCTTATACCAATCTCAAAATGTTGAAAATAGGATGCGATATTCCATAAAGATGAGTCTCACTCCTATCTCAAAGATGTGTAGAGAATTGGATGCCGTGGCGGGGGCCTTACACCAATCTAAAAGATGTAGGTTAAGAATTGGATGTCCTGGCGGGGGTCTTGCACCAATCTCAAATGGTTAAGAATAGGATGCAATGTTCCAAAAAGGGGTCTTACTCCTATCTCAAAGATGTGTGTAGAGAATTAGATGCCGTGGCGGGTGTCTTATACAATTCTCAAAAAGTTGAGAATAGGATGCGTTCCATAAAGGAGAGTCTTACTCCTATCTCAAAGATGTTGGTATAGAATTGGATGTCGTGGCGTGGGCCTTCCACCAATCTTGAAGATGTGGGTAGAGAATTGGATGCCATGGCGGGGGTCTTATACCAATCTCAAAAGGTTGTGAAAAGGAAAATAGTGTTTCGGTATTGGCCTTGAGGGCAAGAATGTAGTGCAGAAATTTTGTGGTGTTGAATTTGTAAATGTATGTCATGTAAAAAGGTTGACATCGGTGAGAAATATACGTGGTTTTGTGCAGAATATGAAATTTCATGGGACAATGAGGAGAATTAGTGCAGACAAGGATAGCCGTGCTGAGCGAGTGATACGCCTAAAATTGTACAATTTTCCATGCTTCATTTTATAATGATATTAAACTTTAAAGGTATTTTTTCTTTTGTATTTTGTTGTAGGTACATAAAATTGAAGATATTGAAGTGATTGGAGCAAAAGGAACAAAAAAGGACCAAAACAGAGCAAACTAGACCAAATCAGGTCGATCCGGGGCACACCGGAGCCAAGGGGACCTAAATCGGACACTTAAGTGCCTTTGCCAGGTGCTTAAGCACCAAAAATGGTGCTTAGACACCACTAGACAGAGAAGGGGGTGCTTAAGCACCCAAAAATTGGCACTTAGGCGCCGGTGACAGTTTTCAACATATTTTCTAGAGTATACGTAAGATTTGGACGATTTTTGAAGCTGTTGTTCATGAATATCTTAAGGAATTCACTGGAAATAAGAAAAAGGACTTTATAGAAGAATTTGGGGCAGTTATATGGAGTTTTGAAGAGGCACTTCAGGCACCATGTGGAAGATTCATTGAATCTGGACAGTTTTGAAGAGACACTTAAGCATCTCTTACGAAATTATAAAAAAAGGATTCGTAATGTTCTTAAGAAAATTTTTAGAATCTTGATTTAATTGGAAGAGGAGAAGAAGAATTTCAGAAGAAAAGATGAAGGCTTGGTCGTGAGCCCTAAGCGGGGCGGCATTGTGAGAAAGAAAGAGAGAGAGTGAGAGATTTCTTCTTTTCTTTTCACTTTTTTCTTGGAGAGGATTGTAAGGAGATTGCTTTTTATATATAAGCAGAGTTTTATTTCTATTAGAGATAAGTATTTTAATTGTATTTTGATTTAAATTTTGTATTTTATTTGTATGTTTTCAAAGTCTTGTTCAATGAAAAGTTCTTGTTGTTTCTTCATGTGTAGTGAGTAGTTTTCTTTACTCTTCCCTCATGTAATGAATTAGTATGCATGTGTAGGATATAGAATCGAGTAGAGTGAGAATTTATTATGATAATTTTAATTTTTTCTTCATTTACAAGTAAACTTGATCAACTTGCATGTTAAAATCTGTTGTGAGAACATGTAGGATCCAGGATGGTAATGTCTCAATCAACTGTGGTAGAATCACATAAGATTATAAGGATGAGAATGTAGTCCATATTGTTAAGTGAAAATAAATAGGGAAATAATCTTTAAAGGGTGTAGAATTAGAGGACTTTAGAGTGACAGGCTAAAACCTCCAATTTGGTATATTGTTTTAGGTTTTGATGCGAGATGTTAGCCTCTGGTGGAGGGATAAGAGGGAACTCTAGTAAGGGTAACCAATATTCTTCCCTGCCTAGCCCGTCTTCAAAACTATTCAAACTATAAATTAACCAATATTCTTTATAACATTCTTAGTAAGAGTAAGGAATATAATTGCTCCTATTTGTCATAATCTCTCTCACACTTGTTTTACTTTTACATGTCACTACTTTCATTGCATGAGGAAGAGTACTTTTAATATATTAAAAACCCCACTTTCCGATTTTCACTAGATATTTTAATTTAGAATTAGAAGTAGTATTGTAGTGATAATTTTAGGATTAAATCAAAATCAAACTTTTATCAACCTTCCAAGCTAAGACGTGTTATTCTAAACTGGAATGTCTCTTGAAAGTCACTGTGATTAACCTAAATCTCCATGGGATCGATATTCGGGGCATAATCAAAAAGCCCTATATTACTTGATAACGATACATATAGTTGCGTAAAATACCTAAAAATATAATTGAAATTTTACTTTACTTGGGATCAAGTTTTCTGTGTCATTACCGGAGATTAAAATCTTCAAGTAGTAGTGTCAACTTCTTAAATTCTACATATAAAAAATAATATCGGGATCAAGTTCTTGGCACCGTTGTCCGGACGCAACGGTTGATCTTAACTTTTAGAAAAATTTTAGTTGAAGTAATCAGGCTTAGACTTGGAAATTGTAATTTTGTAAAAACTATATTTGTGTGAAAAGTGTTTTTTGTATGAAAAGTGTTGTGAAAAAAAAAAACAGTTTGTGTGAAAAATAAGGTGTTTTTGAAAATGTTTTATAGTGTTGAATATATTTTTTGTTTTATTTGTTTAATTATTAATTTATTATTTGTTGTGTTTTGTATGTGAAATAAAGGTTCTGTAAGACTTGTGTCTTATGATCCTGAGTTAGAAAAAAGGAAAGAAATCAAAAAATAGATAGGACTTGAAAAACTATAAATGGAAATGAAAAATATTAAAAATAATAACTTAGAAAATCATCATAAATCATTGAGGGATTATGTAAATCCTACGACTTATGAAATTCAATCAAGTATATAAACCATTGTAGTAGAAGCTGACTCATTTGAAATAAATCCATCGATTATCCAACTAGTGCAGAATAACCAGTTTGGGACAATTCCTTCGGAGGATCCTTTCTTACACTTATCAAATTTTCTAGAACTTTGTGCTACATTTCTTTATAACGGCATGTCAGACGATGTTGTTAGACTAAGACTTTTTCCTTTCTCACTTAAGGGTAAGACTAAAATGTGGTTATACTCATTAGCACCTCACATTATTAAAAATTGGGAGGAGTTAACTCAGAAATTATTAGCTAAGTATTTTCCACCTTCAAGGACTACTAAACTTAAAAACAATATTATCTTATTTTTTTAGTATAAAGGGGATTCAATATACGAAACCTAAGAAAGATTTAATGAACTCCTAAGTAAGTGTCCACACCATGATCTGCTCAATTGGTTAATCATTCAAACTTGTTACAATGGGTTAGTAGGATCCCTTAGGTCTACAATTGACGCTGCCGCTGGTGGATCATTAATGTCAAAGCCATTTAAAGTAGCATATTCATTAAGTGAAGAAATGACTACAAATGAATTTCAATGACCCTCTGCAAGGGAAAATCTTAAAAATATAGTCAATGTTCAAGATATAGATGCATTTGCAATTCTTGCATCTCAGGTTGCTACAATATCAAGGAAGTCCATGGACCAACTTGGAATGAACTAGCCTTAATTCACTTCAATAAGTGAGGAAAGTTCATTAGGGCATATGATTGATTCTAACTTATCATATGAGACTTTAAATATCATAAATAACCCGTATTCCTACACTTACAACCCAGGTTGGAAGAACCATCCTAATTTTAACTGGTATCATACTACAGTCAGTGGAAACCAACAATCAGAAAATAATCATGCAAATCCTAATGAAAGTTAGAATAACCAGGGGAACATAAACTATAGACTTTCATATCCACCGGACTTCAACAATGATCAACTATTTGAGGATAAATAGATGTCTATGGAAGAAGTGGTATTGCAAATGGGAAACCAGTTGCAAGGTCAAAATGCTGCGATTAGAAACATAGACAATCAACTGGGACAAATTTCCAATTCACTTAGTAATAGACCCCAAGGAACACTTCCTAGCAACACTGAGACCAACCCTAAAGAGAAAAATAATGAACAAATAGACTTGGAAGAGAGATAGAGGGTGTGGTCAGAAAAGAGAAAGAAGTTGTGAGAGAAACAAAGGAAACTAAAAGACCTAAAGAACATGTTTCTAAGGATCTGGAAAAATTAATATCTCCAACTAAATTCAATTTACAAAGATTACCACCTCCATTTCCTCAAATACTTAAACAATATGAGTTGGATAAACAATTTTCAAAGTTCATGGAAGTAGTTAAGAAGTTAACAATAAATATTCCTTTTGCCGAAGCTTTGTAACAAATGCCAAGTTATGCAAAGTTTGTGAAGTAAATATTAAACAAGAAAAGGAAGTTTGGGGATTACGAGACAGTTGCACTAAGTGAAAAGTGTAGCGCTATACTTCAGAAAAAGCTTCCTAAAAAAATTAAAGATCCTTGTTGCTTAACAATTCCTTGTGCAATTGGAGAAAGATAATGTGGAAAAGCCTTATGTGATTTAGGATCAAGCATTAATGTGATGCCTCTATCAATATTTAGAATGTTAGGTTTAATCGATATTTCTCCCACTACTATAACCCTTTAGATAGTTGATCGATCTATCATTTTATCCAAAAGGGATTATAGAAGAAATGCTTGTTAAAGTCGGTAAATTTATCTTTCTTATGGACCTTATTGTATTCGATATGGTGGAAGATAAAGAAAATCTAATTATATTGGGAAGACCTTTTCTTATTACTGGACAAGCTACAATAGATGCATAAAAGGAGAGTTGACTATGAATATTAATAACCATGAAACCACTTTTGAAGTTTTAAATGCTATGAAGTATCCAGTTAAGATAAAAGATGATGATTGTTTTGGATCGATGAAATTGATTATCTAAGTAAAGAACATTTCCAATCAAGTTATGAGAGTAAGTTAATAGATGAGATCGAAATGGACTTTCGTGATGAGTTGAAAATGTTGTTAAAAGAAGACTGTATGTATGTTCAAAAGAGGTGTGAAATGATGGACGTTACCGAAAATATTAAAATTTTAATTCCATCTATTTAAAAATCTTATGAACTTAAGATGAATGTACCCTATACAATTTTAAGGGCTACCTATTTAGAGAATTCATGTACACTACCAGTCTTTATATCTTCAAATTTGACACAATCACAAGAACTTGAATTGAATGATGAAATTAGTAAAAGATCTCCTAAGAAAAGGTTATTCAAAATCACTGAATGGCATATTCCGTGGCATACGAAAAAAATGAATGAGACTCTGATGTTGGGGCAATGATCCCTGGATACTGCAAATATGCACAGTACAATAATAATTCAGATTATATTTTAATTATATTTTCTAACTTTGCAATAAAACCAAAAACTTGATCCTGAAGAAAAATAAGAATTTAACTTTTAATTTATATATACTGGGATACTACACAAGTATACGTATCGTTCTCAAGTAATATAGGACTTTTTGATTAATACCTGAATAGCGAACCCACAGGCAGATTACACAATATGCACTATTGAACAACAGACTTTCTATTTTTTATAAAAAGATAATTATCTAAACTAAAGATGATTTTTGCAGTAATGAAAATTTAAATATTTTTGATATTTTCAATATTTTGATAGAACAATAATAATTTAAAAAGATAACTAGAGTTTTTGTAGAAGAAAAGTACTAAATATGAAAATATCTTTCTTTTTGTTATGAATCAGTAATAAAATATAGGAATTATGTCGTGGGAGTATGCAAATTGTGTTGTACTAAATAAGAGCAATATTATTCTTTACCCTAACTAGAGATGCTATAAAAAAATATTGGCTAATTTAAAGTTTGAATAGTTCTAAAGACTGGCTAGGCAGCGAAGATACTAGCTCTCACTCTATAGTTCTATCGATTCCCTCCACCTGGGGGCTAACATTCTTATATCAGAACCTAAAATAATAAACCAAGTTGAAGTCTTTAACCTGTCACTTTAAATTCCTCTAACTTACACCCTTCAATGAATATTTCCTTATTTATTTGCACTCAATCATATGAACTACATTCTCA
>JXCR01143123.1:77459-139013 GCA_002079205.1 Phalaenopsis hybrid cultivar | reverse complement strand
ATCTGAGGCGATACAACGCGACGCGTGACAGCTGACTCAGAAGGCGGCGTCAAATGGGAGCGCGCCGCGTGANCATTATAACCAAATGACCTAGAAAACTTGAACTCTGCTACAACGAGGAGCTTGAGGCTTACATGGTGGGCAGTCCGGCCATCTTCAACAGCAAGAGGATCTACATTCCGGAGCTTACATGGTGGGTAGCCCGACCGTCTTCAACAGCGAGAATATCTACAACAATACATCCATCCTTAGCTTTAAGGATATCGAGGTCGTTCGCCTAGTGCAGCATAAATCCTCAAACACATCTTTTAGGCATTTGCAATTCGAGGTTGTTTGCCTAGTGTAACATAAATCCTCAAACACATCTTTTAGGCATTTGTACAGTCTTGTTGTATAATCTAAGCCNACCAATCCATAAGGACCCAAAATGAGGATTTCATTGATCCATGATTCATTTAGAATGGATATTTATCCAACTCTTTGTGAAATGCCTAACTTGGTCTTTTGCTCCTAGGCACCTCCAAATTACCTAACTGCCCTCGGGACCCAAATTTGGCCAAAATTCCCAAATTTGGCCAAAATTCCCAAATTTTGCAAAAATACCCAAAATTGATCAAAACACATTTCAAACACTTTGAATACATCAAAATTTGTGAAAACTGGNCATTTAGAATGGATATTTATCCAATTCTATGTGAAATGCTTAACTTGGTCTTTTGCCCCTAGACACCTCCAAGATATCTATCCAATTCTATGTGAAATGCCTAACTTGGTCTTTTGCCCCGAGGCACCTCCAAACCCTAACTGCCCTTGGGACCCAAATTTGGCTAATATTCCTAAATTTTGCCAAAATACCCAAAATCGATCAAAACCTATTTCAAACACCTTGGATACATCCAAATTTNAAACTTTTAAAGAGATAATAAGAAGGTTAAATCAATGTACTTGCCCTAACACATGTCCATACCCTACGGTGCAATTTTTACTGAGCATCATAAGCTTTAACTACTTGCAATACCACATGTCCATACCCTATGGTGCCATTTTTACTGATCATCATAAGCTTTAACCATGGTCTAAGCCCACATGTCCATACCCTATGGTGCCATTTTTACTAAGCATCATAAGCTTTAACCATGGTCCAAACCTTGGTTAACCACCTTAACCCAAGATAAAGCCCAAAACCTTGAGCCCCCACATGGTTAAAACCCAAATTCATGCCAAGAGGCCACCTCAGCTCAAATTGAGCTGAGGNAATCCATAAAAAAACCCAAAGACTCATGAACTTCTCCATGAACATCTAAATGCATATTAACCTTTAAGAGAACATGTTAATCTTAGACAGATGAAATTCATTTAAGTATTTATACCACTATCATAGAAGCTAACACATTTGAATTGAAGCTTGATATCATCTAAATAGCACTGAACAACTAGTTTGTGGGAACCTTGTCTGAAGATCCAAACTTCATTTAACGAGTTTCTCCGAACACTGCACCACATTTTGCTATAATGACATTACTAACAACATTGTTAGGCTAAGGATTTTCCCTTTATCCTTAAGTTAGAAAGCGAAAAAGTAGTTAAACTAATTAACACCTTGATCAATTAGGACATGGAGTGACTTAGCCCAGAAATTCATAGCTAAATATTTCCCACCTTTAAAATGGCTAGACTGAGGAATGATATCACTTCATTTTGCTAGCATGAAGGTGAGTCTATTTAGGAAGCTTGGGAATGATTCAAGAAACTTCATAGGAAGTACCAACATCATGCACCACTCAATTTGTTGATAAATCACACTTTTTACAATGGGTTTGTAGGCTCTCCTAGGTCTGTCATTGATGCTGCTGCTGGTGGATCAATATGTCAAAGCCATTTGATGAGGCATATTCTCTGATTGAGGAGATGTCTACCAAAAAATTTTAATGTGCTTCTGAGAGTGTGAATCCTAGGAGGGTAGAAAGTGTATATGATATGAATTTCTTTCAATTCTAACTTCTTAGGTTGCTACTATATCTATGAAGCTAGAACAATTAGGGATGAACCAACCTTAAGAACCCCAAGGCATTGAGGAATATGCATTTGAGCAACACTTTGATGCTAAAGCTTCACCACTTAAGACCCTAAATGTGATCAATAATAGTACTAACAACCTATATTCTAATTATTAGAATCCCAGTTGAAAGAATCACCCTAACATAGTTGAAAAAATAATCAAGGTGTAGGAAACCATCAATGGGGAATAATCCACCTAAACCTTATTAGAATTGGAATAGTCAGAGCAGTTTTCACTTGACATCTTCTTATCCTCCTGGTTTTAATGCAAAACAATAATTTAAGGAAAATAAGTTATATTAGGAAGAAGTTGTATTACAAATGGGGAATCAACTACAAAGTCATGATGTGACTATTAGGAACATAGAGAACCAATTGGGACAAAATGAAAACTCACTCAGTAGTTGACCACAAGGAATTATTCCTAGTAACACCAAGGTTAACTCTAAAGAAAAGAATAGTGAGCACCTGAAAGTAGTCAAGTTGAGGAGTGGTAGAGAATTAGAGTAAGTGGTTCAAAAAGATCCTATAGTGGAGTAAGAGAACTTGGAACCTGAATGAAATATGGAAGACCATTCCCAAGGTTTAGGAATACTGGGTTCACCCACTAGAAATAACTTAGAAAAACCACCACCATCAATTTATTAAAGGCTAAAGATACAAAATATGGATCAATAACTTTCTCGGTTCTTGGAAGTATTCAAGAAGGCAGTGATCAACATTCTTTTGCTGAAGCTTTAGAGCAAATTTCTAATTATGTGAAGTGCATGAAGAATATCCTTACTAAGAGGAGGAATTTTAGATATTTTGAGATGGTAGCATTCAACGAGGAGTGTAGGGCTATCATTTAGAAGAAGCTTCCTTAGAAATGTAAGGATCCGGGAAGCTTTACTATTTTATGTGCAACTGGAGAAAGCTTCTAGGAGAAGGATCTATGTGATTTGGGTTCCAGTATTAACCTTATGCCACTATCTATTTTTACAAGATTAGGATTAAGAGAGGTGTCTCCTACCACTATAACCCTTCAGCTTGCTAATCACTCGATCACTTATCCAAAGGGGGTTATAGAAGATGTTACAGTGAAGGTAGATAAATTTATCATCTATGTTGATTTCATTATATTTGACATGGATAAAGATAAGGATATCTTTTTCATTACTAGGTAGAACTTTCCTAGCCACTCATAGATCAATGATTGATGTATAGAAATGAGAGATAACAATGACAGTGAATGATCAGGAGGTTACATTTAATGTGTTAAAATCTATGAAGCTTTCTTATGATTATAGTGAAAGTGCATGTTATAGGATGGATTTGATTGACTACTTGTGAAATATACACTTTTATGAAGAGTTATGAAGTTAAACCAGTGGAGCAAGATTTGAGCCAGGATGGTTCTAAATAAATTATGGGTGAATCTACTCTATTGGTTGAAGATAACCCCATAATTATTTGGAAGTGGTTTTAGATACTCGATACTACTGAAAATTATAAACCTATTGTTTCTGCCATTGAGGAACCCCCTGATCTTGAGATGAAGGTGCTTCCTAAATAGTTGAAGTATGCTTTCTTGGAGAAGTCATCCGCATTGCCGGTAATCATATCCTCATAATTGAGTAACTTACAAGTGGAAAAATTGATGAGCATTTTGAGAACTTTTAAGAAAGCTTTTGGATGGACCTTAGCACACATAAAATTGATTATTTTTTTGATATGTTTGTGTAGGAACTCAATGGAGGGAAATTAGGAAGATTCTCAAAGAAGATTAAATCTTGTTATGAAATAAGTTGTCAAGAAGGAGAATTTAAAGTTGCTTGATGCAGGTATTATCTATCCCATTTTAGATAGTGCTTGGGTAAGCCAGATTCATTGTATTCCCAAGAAAGGGAGAGTGACTGTGCTAGTAAAAGAATATACTGAACTAATCCCCACTAGACATGACACTGGGTGGCATATATGCATTGATTATAGAAAACTAAACTTTGACATCAGGAAATATCATTTCTCTTTACCCTTCTTAGATAAGATGTTGGATAGGCTAGCCGGCCACCCATATTTTTTACTTTTTGGAAGGGTATTCAGGGCACCATCTAATACCTATTTCCTCTAAGGATCATGATAAGACCACATTCATGAGTTCTTATGGGACTTCTACGTTTAGGAGAATGCTCTTTGGGTTATGTAATGTGCCTATGACATTTTAGTTGTGCATAAAGTTGATCTTCTTTGACCTGATTGAGAAAGGTGTAGAAGTATTCATACATGATTTCTCAATGTTTGGCCCTTCATTTGATTCCTCTTTAGATCACTTGGTCAAGGTACTGAGATGTTGTGAAGAAACCAATCTAGTTCTCAATTAGAAAAAGTGCCAATTTATGGTCTTTGAATGAATTTTTTTAGGACACAAAATTTCTGAGAGAGGTGTGGATGTAGATCTAGTCAAAGTAGAGATGATAAAAAACATCCCCCACCCACTTCAATGAGGAGAGTTGGAAGTTTTCTATGGCATGCTAAATTTTATTGACAATACATTAAGGATTTCTCTAAAATTGCTAAACCTTTATGCTGTCTGTTCGAAAAAAATTTTTCTATTTTATTTTGGACAAAATTTCTTAAATGCCTTTAACACTTTGAAGGGGAAGTTTGTCATAACTCCTGTAATTGATTCACTTGATAGGGGAAGGCCATTCAAATTAATGTTTGATGCGAGTGACTACGTTATAGAGGCAGTTTTAAGACAAAAGGCACAACAAAATGTTTTGAGCTATATATAATGGTAGTAAGACCCTTTTTGAAGGTCAGATTAACTAAACCACTCATGAAGAGGAGCTTCTAGCCATAGTATATGTGTTTGACAAATTGAGGTCATATTTGATTGGTACCAAGTGTACTGTTCATACTGATTATTATGTAATTCGATATCTGATGTCAAAAAAAGATGCAAAACCAAGGCCGACCAGTTGGATCCTACTGCTATAAAAGTTTGATATCAAGTTATGGATTAAAAAGGTACTCAAAATCAGATAGCAGATCATTTATCATCTAGATTAAAAGAATTCATGTGCATTTGATGAAGATATCAATAAAAATTTTCCTGTTGAACAACTAGTTATTATTATTGATTGGATAATTCTATTGTATGCTGACATAGTGAATTACATAATTAGTAAAGTTTTACCCTATGATCTGAAATGAAATTAATGGAATAAATTTTTTTATGATGCTGGATATTATTTTTGGGATGATCCATAACTTTATAAGAAGTGCAAAGACCGGGTGATTAGAAGGTGTTTACTTGTAGAAGAAACCCAAGATGTTATTATAAAATGTAATGATTTTGAATTTAGATGAAATTTTGGGGTGTATTGAACAACTGCTATGATTTTACTATTTGAATTTTATTTGCCTACTCTGTTTAGGGATGTAAATGAATATATAAAACTTGTGACACATGTTAGATAGTAGGCAATATTTCGAAGTGATATGAAATCCCTCTAACTTTTACTTTGGAGATTAAGATTTTTGATGTTTAGGGTTTAAACTTCATTAGACCCCTTATACCTTCTTTAGGAAATCTGTATGTTCTAATAGCTATGGACAATGTCTCAAAGTGGATAGAGGCAGTGACCCTGCCAATTTGTGTAGCTTAAATTATATTAAAATTTTTAAACAAGAATATATTTAGTGATATGGTATGCTTAGAGTTATCATTAATAATGGGGGGAACAACTTTAGTAATAGAAGGATTGAGACATTAGTGGGGAAGTATGGTATAAAGCATAGGATATCCAAAACATATGATCACCAGATGAGTGGATTGGGAGAAGTTCATAATAGGGAGATCAAAAGGATTTTGGAGAAGTTAGTCAATCCTAACATAAATGATTGGGCTTTGAGACTAAATGATGCTTTATGGGTCTACAGGATTGCATATAAAAAAACCTATAAGGATGTCTCCATATAGGCTCATATTTGTTAAAGATTATCTCTTGTCAATTGAATTTGAGTACAAAGCTTATTGAGTTGCGAAAGAGTTCAATTACAGCATGAAAAAGGCTGGTGAGAAACTTTTGTTGCAGTTAAATGAACTTGATGAGATTAGATAACGATCCTTTTAAAATGCCAAATTTTATAAAAAGAAAATGAAAAGATGGCATGATCAAAAGATTCTTAAATAAAATTTTGAGCTTGTAGAGGAGGTTTTATTATGCATTACACAATTGAAATTATTCTCAAGAAAACTTAAGTCTAGGAGGTCAAGACAATTTACTGTAGTAAGGATGTATCCTTTGGTGCAATTAATATTGAATATCTTAAGAGTGGTAGAGTGTTTAAAGTGAATGAATGGAGACTTAAACCATGCTTAGAGAAAGAGAGACTTGTGTTTAAGGAGGTTTTAATGTTGAGTCACCCTGATTAGAATATCTGTCACGAACAGGCTGAAGACGTAAAACTAAGCTCTTCTTGGGAGGAAGCCTAAGTTTTTTTATGTGTGTTATTGTAGTGTGCTTATATTTGCATTGTTCTGATTAATTAAAAGTGATTTTTAGTAGGATTAAGTGGCTTAAGTGTGATCTACTCTTGGATTAGGGCACCCATCCTCAGTTTTCTGTTGTGTCAGAACTCTAGTGTGTCTTTTGGTAGTTTAGAGGAGCATTTGCATCCTATTAAACCTATTTATAAATCTAACATTGGGATATACAAACGATATGTAGTGTTTAGGCATTAGACAGATCCATATCTACTCTCTACTTCTTATTCTTGGCTGAGTTCTTCTTTCAGGATGGACTATTGCATAGAGATTATAGGGGCTAGAGGATGACACCACCATTATGCAAAATAAGGTGTATGCCTTTGCAGATAGGGTTGATTAAATAGTTTGCTTCCAGGCCAGCTAGTGGATTGGAGATGACAATCTTATTGAGTTTTCAATTTGTTCTCCTTATTAATTTTTCAATTTTACTAGATACCATTGGAAGAGGATTCGATTAGTGAGGTGGAAGAAAAAAAGTGAGGTGAAGATGGAGTGGAAGAAGAAAAGGAAGAAGAGGAAGATGAACATGATGATGAGGAGGTTTATTGACTTTATTCTATTTTTTTTATGTCTAGGATCTTAGTTTCATTACTGCTAATAATTTATTATACTTATTGGTTCAGTTTTAGTGTAATTTTGGAACTCTTTATTCTTGTTGTAATATTTCAACATTCAGGTGCAATTTAATTTGATATGGTATATTGTTCATTTTAGTAGCATTCTCTATTATATACTTATTGATTCATTAAAAATATGAGCTTGTGGGAGGAAGTATTATTTCTATTTATCTCCTTAACTTAATCCATGTCCAAATTGTTGCATGTGGTCCAAATTAAGTTTTTTTTTTGGGTGAGGGGAGAAACATCATACTAAACTAAACTTTATTTGTCTTTGGTGAATTTAATTTAAATAAATGCTTTTGGTTCAATTAAGGAAATTGTGAAGCTATAGCACTAGTGGTGAAGTAAAACATAATTAATTAATGTAAACTTTAGTTAGATTAGGTTAGATTAGTGCTATGAAATTTTTGCAAACCAACATGTGCGGGGATGATTAACATTTCTACTATTGATAAGAATTGGTTATTTGTTAAAATTAGTGTAATTAGATAGTTCTATAACAAGAATTGAGTCTCCATAAAATTTCACTTTCATTCTAATAAACTCTTGACTTTTAAAATGATGAGTAGCAAAGAATTGTGGAGTGATTGAATTTAGAAAAAAAGTAGTAAGATTAAAAATCATTAAAGGTCTCTCTAGATATATTATTCCTCAAAAAGTTATGCTTAGGATTGAAAAAGTTATCCTAAAGTAAAAAAGAAAAGAGTATATAAGAAAAATATAAATTGAGGAGATGCTTAAGTAGAAGCCTTACCAAAAATTAGTTTTACTACTATGTCTTCCTAAATTAATAGAATTCCACAATCTTTCTCAACTTCCTATATGTTATGAATTATTATAATGTATTTAATGGACGTGCTCTATTTTTGTTATTTGATATTTATTTTTCACTTGTTGATATAAACTAACTTATTTTTGAAATGTATGTGAAATTACGCTTTAATTGTGGAGTGTACATTTTTTATAGCCTATGAAATGGACTTAGTGACTAGAGTAATTGCATTGATTTAAGTATGGAACAATTGAAGCAAGATTAAAAGTTTCTTTGCATGATACCTACTCCTTTCAGTTAGCTAAATCTTTATTTCCATTTAAGTGTTACTTGGAGACATGTAACATTTAAATTTTGGGGTTTTTTATGCATGAAAAAGTTAAGCAGAAGTTATGATTGTATTTATACACTTCTATTAATGATATTGCACTTTAATAATGATATTTTTTGTGTTTATGTTGCCGGTACAATAGATATTTGAACTGGGGAAACTAGGAGAGGACTTGGAGTTGGAAGGTGCAAAGTGGCATTAGCGCCTATGCGCCTAGACACTAATCCATGCCTTATTTACTCAAGTGGTTGGTGCCTAAGTGCCAACCATTATGCATCTAGCATTCGCGATGCCAGTGCATAGGCACCGGGCCTTTGGGTGCTTAGGCGCTCGATCATTCCACAATAAAGCGAGAGCCTACTGCCTAGGTGCCAACCTCTGAGCGCCTAGATGTCAACAATTGTTTTTGGCATTACTACAGTTCAAGTGCCAGGTCGTGGGGGATCATTTGCTGAAGAAAGGAGTCATGGATGCTAAGTATTGGAGCCTATAAAGAGTAATGTCTTGCAGGATTTAGAGGGGATTGATGCTCTTATGAGTACTGATACACCTAAAATATATAGCCTTTATGTACACATTTTTATACCTATTTTTGAGATATTACTCTTTAATGAAAGTTATTTGTGTATTTTTCTTTCAGGTACAATCAAATGGATGAGAATTGGTGAAAGGAGTGAAAAAAATCAAATTTGGAGAAAAAATGAAGAAGGTGTGAAATTGAACTGAGGTGCCTAAATGCCCAGGACTGGCGCTTGTGCACTACTGAAATAAAGAGAGTCGCGCCTAAGTGCCCAGTAACCTACGCTTAAGTGCCACAAGTAGTTACTTGATTATTCAATGAATTTGGATGAATTTTTGAACAGGTGTTTGAAGCAAACCTTGGTGAAAAAGTCGGAAATAGTTAACGGACGTGAAAATTCAATCAATTGGCTTTTGAGATGAGGCAACTTCTAAAAGATTCATTGAATATGGATACATTTTGAAGAGACACCAATGCATATTTTGGAAAATTATAAAAGAAGACTTCGATTGAAGGACGGGGATTGAAAATCTTCTATCTAGAGCCAACCACCACAGGTCGTCGTTACTGCCACTTTTCTTTTTATTTTAAGTTATAATTTGTATTGTAAGTGAAGGAAGAGATTCAAAGGAACTTCAAGGCTTTGGTGGAGAGGATTTTAGATAAGTTTTTATCTTTGTGACTACATTTAGTTTTAATTTAGACTTCTTGTTTGTGTGCATGATTTGTATTTTCAAGCTTAAGTGTGGTTGTGCTTTCTCAATTAAATATGAGTAGTTTTCTATATCTTTTTCCTTAAAATTATATGTGATTAATTATTGCATGGAAGTTGTTTGAAGTATTAGTCCTTAATGTTGGAATAAGTTGTGATGACTTTATACATTATACTTCATTTACTTCTTGATTTGACAAATTAAGATGTTAATACCTGCTGTGAGAACATGTAAAATCTGAGATGTTATTGTTTCAGTCAACAAATGGTGAGAATCACATGAGATTATATGGATGAGAATGTAATTCATATGATTGAGTGCAAATAAATAGGGAAATAAACTTTGAAGTGTGTAGAATTAGAGGACTTTAGAGTGACAGGCTAAAGGCCCCAATTTGATTTATAATTTTAGTTTTTGATACAAGTTGTTAGCCCCCAGGATGAGGGAGAAGAGGGAACTCTAGAGTGAGAGATATTATCTTCCTTACCTAACCCATCTTAAAGACTATTGAAACTTTAAATTAACCAATGTTCTTTATAGCATCTCTAGTAAGGGTAAAAAATATTATAGCTCCTTTTTGACACAACATAATTTGAATACTTCCAAAAAATAATTCCTGTACTTGTTACTGATTCATGATAATGAAAAAAATATTTTATTTATGTTGCCTTCATATTGCAAATATCTAGATAAGTTAGTTAGTTGCTTAGTTTATTTTTAATTGTTAAAAATTATAAAAAGAATCAAACTTTCATTCCTATTATAGTATCTAGAGTTTCAGTAAGAACATTTTGCTAAGTAAAATTTGTTATCTAATTTCTCTTATTATGTAGTTGCATATTGTCATTTTTCTTGTGGATTCGATATTCGGGGCTTAATCAAAAAGTCCTATATTACTTGATAATGATACGTATACTTGCATAGTTTCTTATATTAAATATAATAATTGTGTTCTTATTTGCTTCAAAGTCAAGTTTGTGCCTAGCTGTTGCTGGTGATCAAGTTTTTGGCACCGTTGTAAAGTAAGAATTATAATCAAGAAAAAATAAGAATATATATGCATACATCACATTAACATGTATAAGGAGTTGGGATCAAGTTTTTGGCACCGTTGCTGGGAAGAAATACAAAATTCTTGAAAAAATTTTTAGAAAGTAAATTTCTATTTTTGTAAAGTCTTATTTAAACTTTTAAATTTATTATAGAAATATCGTAATGTTGTTTTTTATATAAAGTTATTATTTGTGTGTTTTTATTTTATGCGTTTCGTAGTAATGAATGCATAGTTCAAGTTCTGGAGGATTAGTGCCCTATGATTCTGAACTAGAGAAAACTATTAGAAAATTAAGAAATTGAAAATTACTGAAAAAATAAAAAATTTCAAGAAATGGCAAACCAAAAAAATCAAATTGCTGAAATTAATCAAGAGGTTAGACCCTTAAGAGATTATGCAAACCCTACAGTAGATGAACTTCGCTGTAGTATTCAAAACCTAATGTAGTGGCTAATTCATTTGAACTTAAATCCGTTATTATCCAAATGTTATCAAATAATTATTTTAGGGGAGCACCAACTGAAGATCCAAATTTACATCTTGCCAATTTTCTAGAATTGTGTGCTAGATTTAAATATGATGGTGTATCAGATGATGCTATAAGTAGAATTTTTTCTTTCTCACTGAGGGATAAGGCTAATATATGTTTACACTCATTATCAAATGGATCTATGAGAACTTGGGGTGATTATGCGCAAAAATTTATTGCTAAATATTTTCCACCATAAAAAACTACAAAGTTTTGAAATGATATTATATCTTTTTTTCAATTTGAAGGAAATTCTATTTATGAAGCATGCGAACAATTTAAAGAACAATTGAGATAGTGTCCACACCATGTTATACGAGATTGGTTAATAATTCAAAATTTTTAGAATGGATTATCTAGATCTCTTAGATCTATTATCGATGGCGCTGCTGGTGATTTATTGATGTCAAAACCATTTCATGTTGCTTATACCTTAATTGAAGAGGCGAATACTAATAATTTTCAATGGTCTTTTGAAAGGGTAAATCCTAAGAAAGTAGCCAATATTCATGAATCTGAAGTTTTTACAATGTTAGCAAATCAAGTTACTGTAATTTCAAGGAAGTTTGACTAATTTGGAAAGAATTTTTCTCAACTAACAACAATTTTTGAGCTATTAAAAGAAAAATTAGTCACTGCACCAATTATTATTTCACCAGATTGAGAAAAACCTTTTCAATTAATGTGTGATGCAAGGGATTATGCGATTGGAGCTATTTTGTAACAAATGCATGATAAGATTTTTAAAGTAATCTCCTACGTTAGTAGAACTCTTAATGAAGCTCAAATTAATTTTACCACAACTAAGAAAGAGTTATTAACAGTAGTATATGCTTTTCATAAATTTTGATCATACTTAATTAGAACTAAATGTGCTGTGCATACTGATCATTCTGCAATTAAATATTTAATGAAAAAGAAGGATGCAAAACATAGACTGATAAGATAGATTCTTTTTTTGCAATAATTTGACTTTGAAATAGTAGATAGGAAAGTAGCTGAGAATCAAATTGCTGATCATCTGTCCATGCTTGAATTAAAAAAAATCACTCTATTTTGAAAAAAGAAACTAATGAACATTTTTTAGATGAAGAATTGTTCAGTGTTATTAAGTGGTGTGTTCCATGGTATGCCGACATTGTGAACTTCATTGTTAGTGATATTACACCCTATGAAATGACATACCAATAGAAGAGGAAAGTTTTATCTGAAGTTAAGACTTATTTTTGGGAAGACCCATTTTTATATAAACAAGGAAATGATCTTATTTTTTGAAGATGTGTGCCTTTAGAAGAAACTTATGAAATAATAAAAAAATGTCATAATTCTAATTTTGGGAGACATTTTGGTGTTGATAAAACAACATAAAAAAATTTACAATCTATATTTTATTGGCCTACAATCATTAGAGATGTTAATGCTTATATCAAAACTTTTGATCGATGTCAATGAGTAGGCAATATTTCTAGGATAAATGAGATGCCCCTTAAATATTTATTAGAATTTGAGATATTTAATGTTTGGGGATTAGATTTCATGAGACCATTTATAAAATCTTTCAGAAAATTATATATATTGTTAGCAGTAGACTATGTATCTAAATGGATAGAAGTTGTTGTTTTACCTCAATGTGATGCTTAAAGTGTTGCAAAGTTTTTTAGAAAAAAAAAATAATTTAATAGATTTGAGATGCCGAGAGTAATCATAACTGATAAGGGAAGTAATTTTAGAAATGAAATGATGGAGAAATTATTAAAGAAATATCATATCAGCCATCAAATTGCTACTTATTATCTTCAAACAAGCGGTTTGGCTGAGTTTTTCAATCATGAAATTAAAAAAAAAATTTTGAATCCAACTAAAATGAATTAGTCAGCCAAACTTGACTATGCTTTTTGGGTTTATAGGACTGCATATAGAACTCTTATAGGAATGTCCCAATACAGGCTAATATCTAAGAAAGCTTGTCAATTACCCATTGAACTTGAGCATAAAGCATATTAGGCTTTTAAAAAGTGTAATTACAATTTAAAGAATTCTGGTGAGAAAATACTTGCAATTAAATGAGTTTGAGGAGATAAGAAATGAATCTTATGAAAGTGCTAAGATTTATAAAAAAAAGATGAAGATGTGGCATGATGGGAGGATTTTTACAAAAAATTTTGTGTCAGGGCAACAATTTTTGCTATATAATGCAAGGTTAAGATTATTTCTAGGCAAACTTAAGTCCAGGTGGATGGGCTCATTTGTTGTGATAAAAGTTTATCCCTATGAAGCTATGGATATCAAAGTTCCTAGACCTGATAAAATATTCAAAGTGAATGGTCACAAGCTGAAACCCTACTTTTTAGGAGATCAACTTAAATTGAATGATCTTATGCTGTTGGGTCAACCAGAATAAGCGTTGGTTATGTTGGGCTAACGACGTTAAACCAAGCGCTTTGTGGGAGGCAACCTATAGTTATTTATGTGTTTGTTTTAAATGTTGTGTTGTTATTTTTTATTTAAAAGATTTTGGTAGTATTTTGAATATATAATGATTTATTCATGATTCTAAGACCTTAAAAAATGACCTAGACATGTTAGATTGAGTTTTTGGGCGTTAAGCTGACCTGCACTAAAGATGGAGAGGTAGCAGAGAAAATCACTAAAATTGAGGTTGACGTGGCTTAAATTGAAGCAAAAGTGATGGAAGTTAACACACATCTAGAGCATTTAGGATGGCAACTAAAGATGCAATTAGCCAAACTAGTTTTATTGAAGAAGCCAACAAGGCTATGTATTTAAAAAACAAATGGATTGAAGAAGTCTCAATTAGAGTTCTCCACCACCGTCTGTTCAGATTTATATTCCAAATTCCCAAGGCGAGACTAATGATAGGCTTGGGTTCGTTCCAATGGAGGGAGAGTGGAATTCAATTATTTGTTTTGTGTTTGTTTAAGTTAAGTGTTTGTTTTTTTAGTGTTAAGTTTGTTTAGTGTTTGTGTTAGGAACTATCTCATCAAAGACTCTTTGAATTGAGAAATTATGTATTGAAAATGTTTGTGAATTAATACATGTGTTTGTTTGTGTGAAATTTCTTGTTATTTTATGTTGAATCAAATTAGTTAAGATTGATGAATATTGAGGAAGAGGTGAGTTGAAAGGGAAAAAAATAGTTATTAAAAATTTATGAAACCATTTAAGAATGATGACTTAGGCTAGAAGTGCATGTTACTTAAAACCAATAATATCAAAATTTGTGCACTGGTGCCTAAGCACTAAGAACCTGCACTTAAATGCAGGCTAACTCGAGAGATTGTTTCCTAAGCACCAATCCATTCGCGCTTAAGCGTCCGTTCACATAAACCAGTTCGTGAACAGTTTAAAGTGAAGTATTGGGTTGAAAAACTCCATTTTTCCCCCAACTTCATCTCCTTACTTCAGTTTTCACGAGTTTGGGAGAAAGAGCATCATCTTAAGTGAAGATTTCTTGATGGTTTTAAGCAAAATTTGTTAGATTTGATCTTCTTGATGTAAGAGCTTCACTTCTATGTAAAATTTTTTTATTTTTACCTTATATTTTGAGCACATTATGGATTTGACCAAAAATCACTATTCATTGTGAAAAATTGAGAAAAATTAATGAGAAAGACATAAAATATATAGTTTAATCTTTTAGGAGTTATGTGTAATGATTTAGAGTTGAATTTTAAATTTATTGTGAATTTTATAAGATTTTTAGAAACGATGGAAAGAATGAAGTGGCGCAAAGGAAAAGCTCAGTTTAATTTGAACAAGTTCGTTAGTTTGAGAGCTACCTTGAACTAATGCAATCAAGAAAATTGATTCATGAGCAATGTTTTAAGATTCCAAGTGGAGCAGTGGAAAACTTGATTGTTCATCGATAGTGAGAGTGTTTTTGCTATTTTTTTGCTATGGTCGTTATTTCTATTGTTCAGGAATTCAATGCAAATTTTCCTGAAGCTGAGGATGATGGTGTCATGGTTCGAGGAAGACAAGTACATTCTTTCTCCCCAGAGGTAATAAATCTGTTCAATCAGTTGACGCCTAGTACATTATGTTTTTATTCAAACTTTAGTCTGAATGAGGAGGAGTTGGACGAGATTATAGCTCCATCGGCTGGTGAAAGAGGATTATGGAAGATTACTAATGAAAGAAGATCAACTTCCCCACATCAAAGTTGGATGACACATCAAAGGCGTGGCACTACTTTATTTCCGCTCGTCTGCTACCGGCAAACCACCTCAGTGAAGTGACCTTAGATAGAGCTTACCTTGAACTATTGCATTCAACAGATTAAGCCCATTGATATTAAAGCTCTAATTTTTGATACTATTATCAGTTCTACCATTGATGCTACTACTGCAGGTTTGGATTTTGCATCCTTGATCTTTTCATTATGCGAGCAGGCAGGTGTTAGATTTGATAGCTGGGAGGAGATACTGCAGCTACTGAAGATCATTACTAGTGTTAATGTGAAATCTTATTCACATCATTCAATCTTCAGCTCGAGAGGTGGATTTTCTAGTAGTTTAGGTGCCTCTACATCATGTGCTTCTACCCCAAGTACTTCAACATCACAAGGTCAGACTACTAGATTTAATTCATGATCACAATTATTGCAGAGGATATTGGACAACATCAACTATATTTCTTACAAGGTATTGAATTTAAAAAATTTTGCAGATTACATAGATGGATATATGAGGAGACATTGAGATTATGAGGAGAAATTCCACTCATATGTGGAATACATCATAAGAGGTGATTAGAGTGTAATTTTCCCTCAATATAAAAAATATCCATCATATGAGCCTACAACTATTTGACATAGTGACAATAATGATGTTGATGAGGATGAGAATGAGGATGATTTAGTTTTATTGTTTTGTTGTGAATTTTTGTGGTACAATTATATTGTACTGTTGTTTTGTTTTGAATTATACTTGTTGAGACTGTAAGTTTTGTTTGTATTTTATTTTGTTAGACACTGCTGTGATGCATTTATGTTTTTGTGAGTAGTTATATTTTGTTTTTTTGGTAGTAATTTTGTTAACTGTGTTGTTTAGTGTATTTAGTTAGTTAGTGATGAAATTAATCCTGAATCTTAGAAAGGTTTAGAATATTACTAACTTTTACTTAAGAACTTCATGTTTAAAATTTTCAATTTACTACCAGATATTTTCTTTATGTTAGTTGTGAATGTCTGTTATTGTGTTTGCTCATTTTTATGGTATCCTCCATTGCATGGAGGTCTAACGAATCTTTATATGTTAAGTAAAATAAAATTTGATCAGTTAATTTTTACTCCTATTTTTTATTTATGTACATGTATATTTAAGATGTAAAAATTCTTGTAAGCATGTTATTTTTAGTTTTCATTCCTACTTGTACATATATATGATGCTGAAATGTTTTATCTCATTAAAAATTTAAGTTTGGGGGCTATGAAAAATTTTTCTAAAACTTAAAATTTATTTGTTCTCAAATGTACTAAAATTAGTTGTTATTTTGATTTGAAAGAAATTTATTATGTATATGAAGTTATATTAGCAAAGTAAAATTTTGAATATAGAAATGAGTAGGAAAATTTAGTTAAAACCTATAGTAGTGGAGAAAAACTTGAAGTTAACAATTTTTAGTGTTGAAATGATAAATATTGTGTAACTATCTTTTGTAGGAGAAATTGTATTTTTGAAAAATTTAGAAGCGTTAGAATTTTATTTTCAATGCTTAAATTTCTTTTATTAATAATAGTTTTCAAAACTATTATTATATTTTTAAGTAAAAGATTTATATCAAAACTTTGCTTTAAGAAAAGAGGAGTGAAATTAAAAATCATTAAAAGCCGATCCATAAATAATAATCCTCACCTAAAAAAAAAGAAAAAAATATTGAAAAAAGGGAAGAGAAGCTTGAGGATTAGTGCCTAATTAAAAATTGGTTCCACCTCTGATCTTTTTAAAGTATAAGACTTGAGAAACTCTTAAGCTTAAGGATATAACATAGTAAGTATAATTATTATTAATAAATTTTTTTTTAAGTAAAGAAGATAGAATGCATAAACTCTATATTTGGAGAATTTACAACTTTTCTGAATCAGATAGGAACTCATATTTTCAGACTTCTTTACATTAAAAATTTATAAACTCTAAGTTGGTCTCATATACTAATGTTTTTTTCTAAATTGGACTGCTGTATTTTTAGATCAAAATTTCAGAATATCCTATGGAAAATTATTTAAATAATCTGCTTAATTTGGTTTTAAAGGATTGGAGTGTCACTTGAGAACAAATAAAATTTTAAGTTTGGGAGATTTTATTACTTCTAAAATATATAATCTTTATGTACACATTTTGATACCTATTTTTGAGATATTGCGCTTTAATGAAATATATTTGTGTGTTTTTCTTTTATGTACATTTAAATGGATGAAAATTGGTGAAAGGAGTGAAAAAGGATAAAATTTGGAGCAAAAATGAAGAAGGTGTGAAATTGATCTCAGGCGCTTAAGACTGGCGCAACCTCGCCTAAGTGCCGAGTACCCCACGATTAAGCGTCAGAAGTAGTTACTTGATGATTCAATAAATTTGTACAAATTTTTTAAGAGGTGTTTGAAGCAACCCTTAGTAAAAACATGGGAAATAGTTAATGGTCAGGAAATTTCATTCAATTGGCTTTTGAAAGGAGGCAACTTCTAAAAGATTCATTGAATATGGACACATTTTGAAGAGACACCAACACACCTTTTGGAAAATTATAAAAGAAGACTTTGATTGAAGAGAAGGGGATTTGAGTCATATTTGGTCATTATGATGGAGAAATAGCAAGTATTACAATGTAATTGTTTGTGTGTTTTAGTTGTAATTAAGTATTAGTGGATTTCTCTTTTGTTCAATACAGTTGTTTAATAATTTCTACAAGCTTCTTGGGTAAACCTTTAACTCTTTCTTGTGATGATTAGTTAGAATGAATGAAATGTAAAGTGATGTGTAATTTATTTATTTTTAAATAGTTATGAGTAACCTTAAGAAAATAATTTACTTTTCATTTTGGCCATGTGAATTATTAAAATATGTTGTGAACCATAAGACTTAGGAAAACTTTGGTAGAATCAACCAGGTTAATCGCATTAAACTTTGGAGTATATGTTTATATGCCTTGTAGGAAGATGCAAATTTTAGGGAAATATGCTTTGAAAAGATGCTATGGGATTTAAGGAATTAAAGTCATTCATTTCCAAGATTTTTTATGCATTCGAGAGAGGGTAAAGAATATAGTTTCTCCTATTTGTCACTAGTCATTTAGTACTTGCAACTTTACATTCCATTTAATTCACTTAACTCATTAGAAGGAAGATCCTCTTAAGTATTTGATAATTTTCAATCCAAATTGCTAAATGTTGGATTATTTGTGTAGGACTAAAATTTATTATTTGCTGTAACACAGTAGGTTTACTTTCAGACTTTAACATTTTCAAATTTTCAGGCTAGATCATAAAACTAGTAGGCTAGAACTTTTCCTAACAAAATTTACCTTGTTTCATGTGGGATTGACATTTTAAACTCTAAAATTTGATTTTAATGATGCAACACAAGCACTTGTGTGAGTCCTCGGTGTGCTGCAGTACTTGGAAGTAGTTTCAAGTAGGAATTGTAGCAACCGAATCACATGTTGGACTAACCACCATCTACCACATGATCTCTACCAGACTTACCACTTCTTTTAGTCATTATTGATTAGGTAGAGAAAAGCTTGGTGAATTATTTTATGGTGGAATACTTCTGGTTGAGTAGCTTGACCTGCATGAAATGATTGATCGATAGCTTTGTACCAAGTTGGAGGTGTTTGGCCTGATTATCAAAAATCTCCTTAAAAGTTTTCATTGTGATTACTTTTTCTAAAAGATAATCAGTCTCCTTAAATCAAAAACTGCCAACCCAACGTGTTTTCTAACTCTACCTCATCTTCATCCAACCAAACTTCTCCATTGGCCGCTTATTCCTTGGCTACCTTTTCTCAAGCCTTGGAAATCCTAGCCTTCTTCTTTGTCTTGTAGACTTCCTCTTTTGAATTGAGGTAGTTTAAAGTCAAATGCTAAGTGGATACAAGTTCCAATAGCTGGCTGCGATCAACTATGTTGCAAAGGTCTCAAGGGTTACAATCGTGCATATTATTTTTGATGCTTTTAACAAAAGGATTCACTAACTGAGGCCCCTCTTCATCTAGGGTTCTAGATAACTCAACATATAAATTAAAACTTCAGCTGCTCTTTTTCTTAGGGTTCTAGCTAACTGAGGCCCCTCTTCGTCTCTTTTCTAGAAATAAGGGAAGCTCAAAATCCAGCTCAATTGCAGGCTCCTTGCCTTTCTATGACTGGATTTATTGGAGGCAGTAGGTTTGGCCAGTGATTCAAACTCTACTTGAATATTTTACCCTCAGAAAGCCTCCCTACTCAAAGTAGATGGAAGCCAATGGGGAGTGCTAGTTCCCCCCTTCTCCTTTTATAGTGTAGTTAATGAAGCTTTGCTGGTCATCGAGGGGTCACCTACTGTAGATCCACCCTCTCCCTTTGATACTTCTTGATATTTTTCAAAAACAAGCTAGGGGTTCCATTGCCTTCCTTATGGACACACTCTAGAAACCTAAACCGATCAAATAAAGCTTTTTCTCAATCAAAATCAGTTCTCCGGGAGAGAATATTTGATATACAACTGTTGTCTCATAAATGGAATGATAATACAAATTTGGGATCTTGGTGTCAGTGATGTCGGCCACCTCCTCCCTCACTTCCATGGTAGGCTTTCATGCAGATTGCCTTCTTGCATGCTTTCTTCTGTGGTGTTTGGATTCTCCTCTACAACATTTGACGCTACAAAAAGCGATACAGTGATGGTGTCAAACGTGTCCTTGTTAAGAACTTTATTCACCACCTCGATGATGGTGTGAGGATGACATACAAATTCCTCCCTTCTTTTTCTGAGGCTAGGCTCTAAATCTAAAAAGGCATAGATTTCTTCTTCTTATAGATCCCAAAATTTGCTTGGCTCTGGATCCCCCAGTCTTTTGTCAACCTAGGGATGGCGTGATACTTCTAATCTTTGATTTTTTTTCTGACGCCATACCAGGAAACAAGTTTGGGCCAATCGAAAGACAATGTAATTGTTTGGCTCAACAAAAAATGAAAACTTATGTGAGAAGAGTTCCTACAAGTAAGGGATCTCCATTTTCTAGTACTAAGCCAATCGAAAGACAATGTAACTGTTTGGCTCAACAAAAAATGAAAACCTATGTGAGAAGAGTTCCTACAAGTAAGGGATCTCCATTTTCTAGTGCTAATTCAATTAATTCATCATAGTAGTAATCGAGTTGGTCTTGATCTGTGCATGGCTCAAACTAGAATTTTAAAAATTGATCGGAGTTTCTTGCAAAAGGAAAGTTGAAGGCCCCACTGAAATTGATCATGATAAAATATCAAATCCCTTAAGAAATTATCATTCTTTCAATCATTTAGGCTAACAACATCCAAATGGGTCTTATCATCAAAGATCCAGGCCGGGCAACACATCTTCTCCCTATGTATGGAGGATTCTCGGTCACAAGAAGAAACTTGAAGCATTTGGGTGAGTATTCGTTGGCCATTCGAGCAAACATAAGAAGATAAAAAAAATGACTTAAGGAAAGAGAGAAAGGAGGCAACATGCACAAAAGAATCCAACCCTTAACCCTTACATGTAAGGAGCTAAATGAAGTTGTAGCTTCACGAAAGAGATGCTCTAGAATTTCAAAAATCTAACTCATATCAACATAAAATTTGAGGGTAAAGTAATTATACAAATAGCAATTTTTCAAAAATTAATTAAAAAAATTATTGAGATAAACTATATTTTACAAGTAAATCTTTGGCGACTTCAACCAAAACAAGCCCCCACTAAAGCAACTTCTGATAGTACACACACCCCTAAAACCTAAACCTATCTATAGATCAGCTTGGGCTTGGACTTGTAGGACTGAGCAGGTCACGCAAATGTTCTCCAAATCCACTCAAAGATCTGTCAAATTCGCTAAATATTCTTTTCTCAGAGCTCTTTCATCTTTTCATCTCTTCAATGACTATTAGTTCCCATTTAGTGGTCTTTCTAAAGGCAGACTAGGATGTTGCTAGCTTCCTCCAACTCTGTTCCTAGTCCTAATTTCCCTCGGTCTCTTTGGGAGCAAGAACTCAGTCGAAGCATGGTAATGACAAATTAATGCCCTGGAAGAAACTCCTAATCCTATTAGAGCATCTCCATATATCCCAGCTCAGTTTATTTCATACCATCATAATGAAGGAAAACTCTTACCAAGTATCGATGAGGTCCCCACAATCTCTCTCATGAGGCCTGGTTCTAGATTAGTAACCCCTGATCTTGCAAGGTACCCATAATCATGCTCCTAATATCAGGTTCCAGAATCATAGTTCCATAATCTTTCGGTAGTCAATCTGTAGCCGCTCCTTTGAGAGGTTGTTCAACCACTTGTTAGTGGAACGCAGCATAGGAACACATCAACACACCAACAAATGAATTATCCAACTTTTTCCTCCTTTGGTCAGGGAATCATTAGTGAGTCAAATGATGTAACCTTTGAGAGCTACTTTAACTCATCTTGCAACCTCGAGCCTGCTCCCTTCTATTGATCTTTTTGTTTTTCTAGGCTTCTTTGTGCCCACAGGTCAAGTCGCTTCTGCTAAATTATTTGCACCATTGGGCTTTTGACCCTTGGGGTGGCTATCTCCCTCCGTTCATTTATTCTCCTTAATTTTCTTCTCCAAGTGACATCATGGTGTAAGAAGTCCAAAGACTTTTACCTGTGTTTCCTTGGTAAGGATATCGCCTATGATTTTCTTCCCACTTGCCATTAAAAATCTTGAAGTTGATCAATTGGGATTCTTACTCTAAAGCAATGTGAATAACAAAAGTGCTAATTACACCAAATTTAGAGGCCATGAGCACTAAAATTTAAGGAGTTCAATTAATAAAATACTGATTATGAAATAAAAAAAATTTACTTTTTATAAATATATCTCTTACTCTTATCACATCATAATTTTCGTGATACAAGGGAATAAAAAAATTAAATAAGACATCAAAAGTGCAACAACATAAATCTTGTGGAAATTTAAATAGACAAACGTGTAGTCATGGATGACCCCCAGAAGGAAGACCATTCTTGACCTTATTTTTTTTGTTACATTTCACACCCTACCCATTGAATTGACATTATTACGCCTAGCCTGGGTATAACCACACTCAAAATTATTCTGATATGATAGTGCCTCGCTTCAGCGTGGTCAAGCCCACAAATGCTCCAGTGTGATCACACCCAATTTGGGCATGGTTATGCCTTGAAACTCCTCAACGTGTTCACACCTAATGACATTGTAACTACATCTATGATCTACACTTGTAATCCAAGGCCTTCCTCCAAGAATACAGTGATGAATTGTATTGTCGCTTCATCGACAATGAGCCGTGGCATGTCCAACCGCTGTAATGTTCCGTATCATCAACTCACCACTTAATTAATGGCCATGGAGGTCTCTGTCATTGCCTCACTAACCTATAAACAGGCATTGCTCCTCAATGCCACAACATTTTTGGCCTCTTCTTCCTTCATTCTAGTACAGAGAAAAGGACAAAGAAGATGGAGCCTCCTCCTTGGGTGAACCACCACAACCTCCTCACCGATAAGCTTCCTCCCCTTTCTCTGTTATTTTAGTTTATTTCCAAGTTATTTAAATTTTATATTCAGGTCAACCCAAATCAATGGCCTTGGATTAAGCTTGGGTTTGGGTTCAACTCAGATAGACCAATACCTAGCCTAACCCTAATCTAAATCGTAGTCCAAACCCAACCTAAGTCAATCCTAATATGGCCTAGAACTAAACTAGGTCAACCTAAGTCCAACCTAGGTCCAACTGGGTCTCATCCAAGTCCAACCTAGGTCCAACCCAAGTCCAAACAAGGTCCAACTTAGATCTGACCATACTCAGGTCATACCTATGTCAAACCATGGCAAACCCTAGTCTAAAAAAGGTCCAACTCAGGTCCAACCTAGGTCCATCCCATGTCCAACCTAGGTCAACCCAAGTCCAAGCTAAGTTCAATCAAGGTCCAAGACAGGTCAACCTAAGTCTAACCTTGGTCCAACCTAGGTCTAATCTAAGTCTAACCCGGGTTAACCCAGGTCAATCTAGTTCCAATTAAAGTCAACCCAGGTTACATCTAGGTCCAGTATAGGCCAAGCTCTGTCTAACGTAGGTCTAATTAGGTCAAACACAAGTCAAAACTAGGACAACCTAAAGGTCCAACTAAGGTCAATCTAAGTCTAACCAAGTCCAATCCAAATCTAACCCAGGTCTAACCTAGGTCCAATATAGACATAGCTCAGATCAAACTAGAGCCAAACCAACTGAACCGATATCACGTTTGAACTTAATTTTGAGCTGAAAACTTAGCTTAACTCCACTCAACCCTAGTCGAAGTCTAATCTAGGCTTAATGCATGTCTTTTTACATGTCATTTCATATCTAGTTTTATATCTTTTAATTCATGTGTAGCTTTTGAAAATAAAATAAAAATTATAAAATATATACATAAAATAAAAAGAAGCATGATAACAAAACAAAATTGAAAACTTAGGAAAAGCTTGATTTCTCAACACGACTGAAAAACCATGGAACTAAAATAAAAATATGAATTAAATATTGAGCCTCAAGTAACATTTAAAACATGCTAAGATAAATAATCAAACTTAGATAGATCTGACATGGACCCTAGATTTGCCAACTTATACATGAAAACTGAGGATCACATACATATTCTAAGTTAATATCAGCAAAAACCTAGGTTAGTTTAATAGGTGCCCTAGTTATTACTAAGGATTACATAATAAATAGATAGCCTACCTCCTATGGCTAATGGAAATAGCTTAGGATAATGCAGCCCATGGTTACTAATAAAGCTATTGGCTTTACCTGGCCCATTCAAATGCACTATCAGGTCATTCCAAATTGTATGAAAACCACTCTTCAGATAGATCTCCTCTCTTTGATGGTTATATCCCTTCACTTTACCCGTTTTATCAACACACCATCATCGATTTGTAATTCTCATTCTATTGTGCTTAATTCTTTAAATTTGGATCCTTTCTTCATCTCAAATGCTCAAATTATGAAAGTTCAACATTTTGATAATCAAACTCATCACACTAATTGAGATTTTTATTTAGGGATCAAAGATCTAAAGATTTAATTAACTAGAGGCCTTACCCTTGTAGGGAATGAGACTCCAGAGTTAAAATAAACCTTCTCCTACACTTGAAAGACAAGTGAAAAAAAGTTGGTTTTGAAGACATACGAAGATTTGCATCATCTGAGTGGCCAAACCCATTAAGGTAATATTTTCTTTCTTTGGGAAGATATGTTATTCTTTAAAATTTTGTTACTGGTCTTCTAGATGGAAGCCTTCCATAAAAAATTTTATGGTATGTGGTAACACACAAAAAAAGCTTTTTTTTCTGGCAAATCCAGTGAGGAATCTGTCCTACTCTCAATCTTTTATAATGTGCTAGTTTATTATTCATCAACATCTTCTGTATTCTTTATATATGCAAACAATCCATCCCTCATTGGACTTTCAATTTGTATTGGGTCTATCAAGCTTACTTGACTTTTGGGTCCTAACCTGTATCCTTAATCACATGTTTTTAACTATTGCTTTAAACCTTGGGCATTAAGGACATTCATTATCATCAATTCTCCTTGTTGAATATTTTTTTTATTAAAATAAATTCAATCTCAGTTTTATTAAAAAATTTTGAAGATTCTATAGTTGACTCTCTATTGATGACTTTTCTATACTTTGTTATAGGAAAGATGACGCTTAAACTCATATTTTTCATTAGAAACATAAGTAAAATGGCCTTCAACCCACCCTAAAGTTACCAAATTTGACATCAAATCTGTAGAATATTTTCTGCCATTGAAAAAAGAAACCTGTTAAGATTGCCACTGTTGTGATTGCTACTATTGTTCTTCAACATCCTGAAGAGGTAGAGACCAGAAAGACTCCTGACTTGAAATACTCAAAATACTAATAATCTTCAAGATTGGACCATCTCACAAAATAACTCTTGCACTAATAACTAATGATGAGATTGGAATAAGAGAATTTGTAAGTGAGTTGCACGGGTGACGGAAGAGATGGAAACTTGTGAATCTGACCCACTTGAAACCTCTCCTTTTCTAAGTAGGAGCAGGTTTCATTCACTTTCTACCATGCAAAGAGAAAAAAATAGATGTAATATAGCTAAGCCACCTCCACCTCTGTTCAAAAATTAAAAACTTAGTCAAAAAAAGAGAAAAATCCTGTGTAGCCAAATTTGTATATTATTTGAAAGTTAGCAAAGTCAAATCCCCAAAGTCATGAGATATCTTGTATTCTAAAAAGAAAGATTAAAGTTTCTAAAACATAGAGGAGCTACGATATACAAAGAGATGGGATCCAAGTAATTAAGGCAGATCTTCACATGATTGACATTGTATTCCTCAAATTGATTATCACTTAAAGCATCTCCTTTCATCTCAAGCATCTTCAAAAGATCTAGATTCTATGTTAATTATCACCTGAAGCTTCCCCCTATATTTTATAATTTCATCAAAATGCTAAGAAAGAAATACCCAAAATGGTTATTTAGCAATGACCTGAACTTTGTGTAGCACCTGTTTAATCAAATGATGTTGGAGTAAATACATAATTTCTCCTCACTTCACCTTTTTTTTTTTTAAGAAGGAACCATAAATTCAAGAACTAGTAGACACTAAAGTTGAGCCCGTCTTAGAAGTCATGGAGATCAAAGAATGAAATATTATCAAAATAAATACATTGTTTGACCAAGAATATGTTAGGAAGGAAAATCATGAAGAGGATGAAGTTTGTATTGATCGAGGGTCTGAGTATGTCCCAGCTAAGCTCTACACCATTGATGACAGTGAGATGGAGGTAGAGGACAATGAAAAGTAAAAGCATAGTGGATGCTTTTTTATTTGTGATATATTTGTGTTTGTGTTGTTGTATTAGGTCGTGCTTATACATTCTTATTATAGACTATTTCTGTTATGAGATGATGTAATACATTATTCACTTCATTTTTATATCCTTATTTGAGATATGTTGTGAACATGAGATTGGTATTTTCTGTATTATTATTTCTTTTTGTGATATATTTCTAGCTTTGTATGTCATGCTTGGGGAATGAAATTTTGCTTACTTACTCGCTCTATATTTTTCAACTCAGTTGTGAAATCCTAACAATTTGATATGGTGTAAATGCTCATTAAAAGGAATATTAGCATTAATTAAAAAAAATAATATTCTTCACTTTAATAACATTCGTTTGAACCTAAAAATATCTCAAAATAATTAAAAGTATATAATTAAAATATTATATGATAACTTAAGGCTTTTTAAATCTTTTTAAAACTTATTAACTATTAGCTAAGCCAAATTAATAGAATCTTAACTTTCAAATGAACCTTAAAATGCTAGGATATCACCTTAATAAAAATTTGAAAATAATCAATTAAGAGAAATTAGGCATTTAAAATCCTTAAAAGAAACATGCTCAACTAAATATAGCAATTCTCAGACTACTGTGGCAAAAAAAAATCAAAAAATACAAAAAAAAAGTAGGCGAAAGCCTTGATTCTCAAAGTATATGACCCACCTCATTGAGAAGAAGTTCAAGGTGTGCATAAATAAAAAAATTGGTGTCTAACATATAGAAGTTAATGATGGCCAAATTAGANATATATATATATATATATAAGCTAATCTTTTAGAGGGAATGCCGAGAAGATGACAGGTACACATTTACAGTTATTTATTATTACTGCAAAATATTACAACTGTTTGGTTGTGTACTTTACTTTATTTGCAAAAAATCAATACTATTTTTAAAAATTAATCAACATTTTCAAAAATTTCAAATAAATTCTTTCAAAGGTAACCATAAATTCTTTGAAATATTACTAAACTTAAAATGTCCTTTTGAATGTACGGGAGTCCCTCAGACTAGGTAACCCACAGTTGCTAACGAGATCTCCCTGGTTTAAATACATGTAACAACTTGTTTAAGCTAAGTAAGTTCAAAAGAAAATAGTAGTACCAAAATGAGGGAACTTTGGGATCCTAACCAGTGTTGCTCTAATAACCTTTAACCCCCCCCCCCATAACTTTAAAACATATGGTAAAACCTTTTGGAACACAGACTTTAGGACTGCTACTTCATCGAGGAGCTTGGAGCTAATTCAGTGGGCAACAATCTACAATAGGAATCTATGACAGCATGACGATCCACAACATCACATCTTTCTTTAGAATTAAATAAGTAAGGCATAAGACTTCGAGGTCGTCTGCATAGTGCAACATAAATTCTCACTTTTATCTTTAGGCCTTTGTATAGCTCTGCTATATAATTTAAGCCCTAAATCGCATTAGGCTTCGAGATTGTCATTCGTTATGACATAAATCTCCCTATCTTCCATGTTATTTGTATGACCGTGTCAAGCAAATATAAGTCATAATTAAGAAAATTGATAGGATGTAACATTTAAATGATTTTTCTTCTCAAAATTGAAGCCAAACCATAGGGTAGTTTGAGAAGTCGCCGAGGTTCTCCTCAGGATCTGTGACAACTCATTGTTTCTCTTCCTTTAGATTCCATAACAATGTTCCAAATTTGAGTCATTCTCCTTTAACACTCATTTGGTCCGACCTTTTGAAAAGTCCTACACCTTGAAATCCTTGAAGACAATATTCTCTGATATAAATCGAGAGTTTGCTTAGGTGACTTTGATTATCTAAGATGTAATTAACTATAGAGGCTTGCCCTTGTAAGAAATTTTAAATAACCCAATATAAAAATCCTATTTAATTTTTTATATTAAATAAGGGAACTTGTCTGTCAACATAAAAAATGATTTTTCATAGAGTTAAAAGGATGTCGTAATATCTTTAGTTTATTTAATCGAGCCTCGCCAGTAAGTAATGTGTCTACCCCTCATGATAGATGATTTGCTTGTGATATTAGGCTCGTTTATTTAAACTATTGTTTATATGAGATCGATTCGGTCTCATATTTTCAAAATTTAAAATATTATTTTCAAAATTAAAATTATATATGTATATATATATATATATTAAATTAATTTTTTTTTTTTAAAAAGGGCAACCGACACCTAGGCTTTCTCACAATGATATAGCATGTGATAAAAGTCATAACATTCTGATAAATCACTCAATTATCAAATAATTTTTTTTCAAAATTAATAAAGCCAAATAACATGATAGTTGAGATATCATTGAGTTTTTCAATATCTACAACATCTCCTACTTTTGCTACATTGGGTTTCACAAATCACTATTCCACTTTTGAGCTATCACATTTATATTCTTTATAATCAATTATCACATTTATATTCTCTATAATCAATCATGAAAACTTCAAAATTTTTTGAAGATAGAACCACAACCTTAATTTTCTTAAGGAACATTATTATTTGAGATATAACGAACTATGGAAGCTTGCCTTATAGGAAGTTATCACCCCAGACTAATCTAAACCATATTTATTCATTGGATTAGAAAGGAGAAAGATTTTATAACTCAGACAATTTAAATATTCAAAATTTTTTCATTTAAATAATTAAGCCTATTGTAAAGTGATTATTCAATCTCTTGAGATGGTATATTACTTTTGATATTGTGTTTGATTATTTAAATAAATAAATGTTTGATATCATATTTGGTCCCTTAGTTTCTAAGATACAAAATTTAAACCAACATAGATGAATTTTCCATTCTCTAATTGTCAACCAAATGCTAATCCATAAGGAAGGTTGAACTCAATAGTGGATGAAGTTATTAAAAACAAATATTAAAGTGATTATATACTATGACAATCTATCCAACATTAATATTTCATGGGTTAGCCCCATTCACTATCTACATAAGAAAGACTCAATGACTTTGATAGAGAATGAAATAAAAAATTAATTCCAAATAAGATAGTGATTGGGAAGAAGATATATATAGCTTATAATAAATTAATTAAGGCCACTTGGAAGGACATTTTCCATTCCATCTATTGATTAAATATTTGATAGTTTGGTAGAGCATGATATATATTACTTCCTTGATGGATATTCTTGATATCAACAAATTCTTATAATACTAGAAGACTAAAATAAAATAAATTTCACTAGTCCCTATGACACTTTTTTTTTCTTTAAGAAAACACCCTGTAGTTTGTGTAAAGTTATTTCTTAGAGGAGTTTCATGATTAACTTTAATGTTTGATTAAAGCATTGAGGTTTTTATAGATGATTTTTTTTTATTTATTTAGCTCTACTTTAGATAGTTACATGAGCATTTAGTATTGATATTGAAAAGATGTGAAGAAACTAATTTATTACATAAGTGAAATAAATATATTAATTTATGGCTATTGAGGGCATTATCTTAAGAAATAAAGTTTTTATGAACACTGGATGGAGGTATGTTAGACAAAAATTTTGGTTATATAAAATTTACCACCATCACTATTATTTAATATATTTAGGGCTTTGTAGGAAGCACAAGATTCTAAAGAATATTCATAAAAGGTCTTCTTTAAAATTACTAAGTTTTTCACTTGTTAGAGAAGGATATACTTTTTATATTTAATAAGAAATCCTTATAACCTTTTAAGATTTATTATATTAAGTAGTGTGATAGATCTAGATGGGTAGGAAACATAAATAGATGAAATGAAATACTCTTATACTATATTTTAGAAGTTGAGATATTTAATGTATAGATAATTGATTTTATGGGATGTTTTCTCATTTTTTTTGGTATGGATTTACATTGTTAGCAATAAATTATGTTCTAAATTGATTGAGGGAGAAAAGAAGGAAGAAAAGAGAAACAATGTGGATTGAGGGAGTGGTTGTACATAACTATTATTTTAATGATCTTCTTTAACTTTCAAAGAAGAATATCTTTTCTCTATTTAATACTCTTCAAGTTATTTTTAATGATGGAGGTGACAACGACTTTATATATGCTTAAAAATACAAGAATTTGATTCTTTTGCTAAAATATTTAAGTCCCCAGCAACGGCTTCAAAAACTTAACAACAGTTATAGATTTGATAAAAATGTGTATAAAATATTCAATAATTTCAAAGTCGTACTTATCAACGCAAGTATGCGTATCGCTCAAGTAATACAAGGTTCTAATGGAGTCCTGGATATCGATCCCACAGGGAGTAATAATAGAGGCTACAAACTAAGATTTAGAAAATCAATACTTAATCACAACAATACAATTCAAATTGCTTATTTGTCACTAATAGACAATTGAAATAAATATGTAATTTTAATAAACTCTTAATTAACTAATTATACTAATAAAGTTTCTAATGTGAAATTCAATATATAAGAAAGCATCTTTCTCCTTGTCAAGAAATTAAAGTGAATGGATAAAGTGAATTAGTTCAAATTGTATTGTGCCAAATAGGAGCATACCTATTCTTTACCCTTTGGTCCAGGCATAAAGAACATTGACTAATCCTATGCTTGGTTACTGAATCTACGGTTAGGCTGGGAGGATACTGGCTCTAACTTCGGAGCTCCCACGTTCCCCTCGCCTGAGGGCTAACATCTACACTTCAACACTCAAATGATAGGACCGATTTGAGGATTTTAGTCTGTCACTCTAAAATCTCCATTTCTACACCCGATAATTTTATTTCTCTATTTATTTGCACCCAAATTTCAAGGACTTTGACCTCCCTAAATCTTGGATGGAATCTTCACTTTAGTTGTAAGACTCAACATATTTTAACAAATCAATTGGCCAGAATGAAAGTAAATTAAGATTGAAGTGAAAAGATCATCACAACTTCTTTAACATTCTCATAGCTCAACCAATTCAAATCACCATTTTACAAAATCTCAAGACAAAGAGAAAGACAGAGAAAACTACCAGAACTCATGGAGAAGATACGACAAAACTTAAAACTTATATATAAAACAAAGTCACACAAACTTCAATAAGTAAATGCCACTTATATCTAATTCATCCACAAGCAAACTCCTCGAAGTTCCCCTGAATCTCTTCCTTTCTTAGCAGCACACAAAATTTTTCTTTGAAGGCTCCTCGAAGTTCCTCTGAATCTCTTTCTTTCTTTACAGCACACAGAATTCTTCTTCGAAGTGGAGGAGGAAGAAATCTCTCACTTTCCCTCCACTCTTACAATCTCTCGAAGAATTCCTCACAATACAGGAAGAAATCTCTCACTTTCCCTCCACTCTTACAATCTCTCATAACCCTAAATTAAACTCTCTACACTCTACAAACAACAAAAACTCAGCGGACACCACCACGGGGCTCTTCCTTTTTTTTCCGGCCCAAATGTTTCTCTTAAAGTTGTAGAAGAGTTTTTCAAGAGTTGCCTAAGCGTCCCTTCATTCAATGCACCTATTAAGAGAACCGCCATTCTCACCGTCGTCGGCCTCGATGGCGTCGTTGGCGGCCTTTTACAATATTTGATTCTGGACTCTTAGGGAAAAACCCACCGTCGGTGCCGTTGGGCTCGTCGTCGGTACCCTAGTTCAAATCTTCATATTTTGGTCCCTTTTGCTCCAAAATTGCTCCTTTTTTGCATCTTTTTGCTCCAATTACCATATTTCAACATACCTGCAAAAAACATCAAAAATACCCTTCTTTAAAGTGCAATATCAGCAATATTAGTATAAAATAGGTATGAAAATCTAAACATATTTTTCTTTGATCAAAATCCCTCAAACTTAACTATTACTTGTCCTCAAGTAATTTTAGTACTTCATAAAAGTTATGATCTATTGTAGTAAAGTTTTAATTTAGAAATACTATAAGTTTGATTTAAGTAAATACAATAGTGAGATTTTCAGAGATTTCAAGTAATTAAATTAACTCTGTAGGTACAAGACTATCTAGTCATCAAGTTTAAGAGTTTAAGTATTTNAATGTATTTAGGTTTTCCCTTTAGATAGGTCCAAGTGAAGCCAATTTTTGATTAGGCATCTCCTCAAGCTTCCCCTCACTTATATATTTTTTTCTCTTTTTTTTTCATTTGGATTGCTTTCAATCATATATATATATATATATTCTTTTCTTTTCAGGAATTATAATCAATCCTTTCTTTTTCTTTTTCAAGTAAGGATTACTATATCTGGATAGCCTTTAATGATATTGAACATCACCTTTCTTTCCCTAAATTTGAAACTTAAAGCATTCCTTTACCTTATACGTATTTCATAGCTTTTACCNTATTGAACATCACCTTTCTTTCCCTAAATTTGAAACTTAAAGCATTCCTTTACCTTATAAGTATTTCATAGCTTTTACATCATTGAGCCTCGATCTTTTCTTCTCAAATGAATTTCTAAGATTCTTAATATTTCAAAATATTGTTTTCTTTACTTTAGATAGTTAATTATAGTCTTATTCTCTTATACTAAATAACTTAATCTACAAAATTAATTTTCCTTACAAAAATATTCCTTTAAATCTACCATAATATTTAAATATCTACAAAATATAGTTATCTGAATTAAATTCACTATTAAAAATCACATTAATAATTTTTAAAAATATTAAAATGGAGAACATCTAATAGTTAATCTTTGTCTTCCCTCCCAAAAACTTAAATTTTTCAATATGAATGATATAGGTGGAAAGAAAATTCTAAATATAAATCATACCTTAGTACTTTAGCATTTTCATCTTTCTGAAATTTTTGCAATTCCTTTTCAAAATTTTTACTTCAACTGGTCTGTAGTATTAGGAGCTTTCTATACATATAAATCATTAGAGAATTTTGCTGGGTAATGAAATTTTGAAATAAGTACAAAACTAAATATTATACAAACACAGTATTTCACTAACACATCCACAATACTAATTTTGAAATAAGACAAAACTAAACATTATACAAACACAATATTTCGCTAACACATCCACAATACTAAACAAAAATATACAAACACAATATTTTTCCACAATACTAAACAAAAAATAATTACAAATATATTAAAATGCAAATAAAAATCACATCACTTTACAATTTCACACAGTATTAATCAAAATCTATTATAACTACACAATAAAATTTCAACCACCACACTAAAAATTTATAACAATAATTAAAAATTATCCAATTGCAACATAAAAATAAAAATAAAAGTATACAAACACAAACATCTATCTCTATTACAAAATTACAAAAATAAAAGTACATCAATTACTATCATATATCAAAATCTCATACTATATCCTCGTCTCCCTGGTCAGCAGGTTGATTGGGCTGATACTGAGTATAACGAGGGCATTCAAGAAAAGTAACATCAGGCTCACCTCTGTAGTGTCAAGCCTGAGCTTCATAGTAAGATATCTCAAAGTCAGAATGCCTCTGTAGGTACTCAATATCATAATCATGTCTACATTATAATCCTTCAATTCTTTCATTTTATTGCTCTATACTCTTCTGCTGCAAGGTTAACTCATTCATTAAATCATTCAGGGTAGGGGAGCTAGAGGAAGGAAGGTCATAACTAGTAGAGGGGATATGTCTACTAGTAGAAGGTTTTTGACTCCTACTCCCCGATTTCCATTTTTCATGGGATTCATATGTCTTCAAATTGGCTTTACTAATGGGTTTCATAGGGTAAACCCATTCTTCATTATCTCCAGCTTCAACTCTAGAAAGTTGGCAAAGTGCATAAATGAGGCCAGGATGTCCCAGACCTCCACTAGATTCACTTTTTGTCGTGGTCAATATATTCTTATAAATAATTCTCCCCACATTTATAGTTTGATTATTCTGAATACAAAAATTCAGAATAGCTCTATCTCTTGTTACCTCACTATGGTGATAGGTAGGTAAAGAGTAGAGGAAATAAAATAGTGCCACGCTTTAGATGTGGCATTCAACATGGAAGCAGAAAAATTTACCCTTTCTTATTGCTTTATCTTCCATGTCCCTTTCCCATCAGTGAGAAAGTTGATGAAATCGTTCAGTGGGCCTTCCATTGTACTGAAGGTTTCATAATTGCAGTTATAGGAGTCTGGGACTTCATAAAATGAGCTAATGCGGGCGACACTAAACTCAACAGAAAAACCCCTTACTAGAATGGTTCCGTCCTCAGAATAGAATGTATTGGCATAAAATTCTTTCACAATATTCATAGGTGCCTTATTGGTGGTATAATAGAAGTTTTCCCACCTCCGTTTGGTAATAACTCGCTCAACTTCTTCTCTCGGACTCTCAAATACACGATCTTGTACACATTTCTTCCCTTCAAATACTGAAGTAAATCTTGACAGAGCCTTCGCATTGACGAAGCAGACTCGTCAAACTCAAGTCACTTCTTTTGTCGTGGAGCCATGTCAATCTAATCAAAATTATGAAAAAAATTCCAAAATACACTTCAAATACTCAAATAATGGCTTCCAACAGTGACTCTAAGAGTTCAAATCTAAATTCCATGAATTTGTTCCAAATCTTTTTTCCACATTCTCAATTTTTTTGGATCTTCTCAATGTAGAAGAAATTCAAATTAAAAATCAAATATTTTTAGTTTGAAGTGAAGCTCTTACCAAGAGATGATAAAATTTGGTGTCTAACTGCCTTGAAATCGCCCTAAATCCAAGATCTTCAAGCCCTAGATCAAAATTTTTGTTTTTCAAGAGGAAGGGGATGATGATTAGTGACTGTTGGCTCGTCAAAATCAAAGTTAAAAGTGTTTTTTTCAGGATCTCACCATCGGTGGGGTCTTCAGCGCTGTCAGCGAGCTTTATTGAATTAAATAGCCTAAGTCTCGGGAAAAATCCGCCGTCAGCGGTGTCGATGGCGCTGTCGGTGAGATTTTCAAAACTAGTTCAATTTCGAGATTTTTGTGATTTTGATCAATTTCAAGCATCGACGACATCCGTTCAATCATTCTAGACATAAACTTTAAGTGATTAAATGATGTACTAACCGAAATAAACATTCACAACACAAAATCTTACAATTATCTATAAATTCCAAGAGTTATAGTACACGTTACACGACACATAAAAGTTTGGTATTTTATCAACCTTAATACATCAATTCAGCGTCGCAATCTAAGCCACAACACTCTAAGCTGAAAACAAACATCCTATGCTCAATCTCAACTATATTGAGATCTAAAAAAAAATTTAGAAAGTGACCTAAACACATAAGTTCAAATCAAATCACACACTTAGACATACAGGTGGCTAAGTAAATCTACTACTCTTTCGATTCTGTGCTTGTTTCTCCTATGATGTCACCCATTGATTGAACATGAACGAAGAGGTTATAGAAGGTTTGGTATGGGAATTCTTCAGTAGAGTCCTCTTCTATCAATCCCATCTTCCTCATCAATTGTATCAAACTTCCTTCGATATGTCCAAAGTGATCAAAATGCTCTTTCATCCTCCAGTCTAGATGATCGAAAAAATCAGAGATATTATTAATTGCATTCATAAAATTTTGTACCACTTTCTCCAGTATCTTGATTATGTGAAGGATCACTAGTGTCTTGTCCAGAACTAAAGGCTGAATAGGAAGTGAATTTTGAGATGATTGATCCACAATAATAGTCATATCATTCTCATCTCCATTGGTTGGGAACTTCTCGGTTGGGTCCAAAGGCTTCCAAGGTAGAAGTACTTTTTCTCAATTCTCATAAGATACTTGGAACTGACTGCAAAGTAAGAAAATTCTTGAAGGATGTCCAAGCTCATAAGTTGATCAATGAACGATCAGGCCCAAAACAATCTTTACAATTATCGATCCAATATTGATCGGCAGTCCCATTTGGATGCAGTAATTCAGAATAGCACTTTCCTTAGTAACTTTACCGATCCTCATTGTCAGTAATAGTTTTGCAGAAATGAAGAAGTACTAGTGTTTAGAAATAGGGTTTGGAAGTGTCGTAGAAAAACTAACATACCCGTTTTCTCTCATTTCCCAGTCTTCAGTCTCATCCGTCAAATATTGGTAGATCTCATTCATTAGGTTTCTTATCGAGACGAAGTTGGAATAATGGCAGACATGAACATTCTCGGTCATATATAACTCATTAATCCATGGAGGAGTAAAATTTGTACATCTACCTCGCACAAAGATGACTCCCTGGTTGATTCCATGCAAATTAACATAAAACTCTTTCACCACAGGAATGACTACGGCGGCTGTAGTGTAGCACAACACTTCCCATCATCATCGTACAATCATCTCTTCAATTGTTGTCGAAGGATTGTTCAATCCTCGATTCACAAATCCTCTTTCTTTAATTAATCTCCTCTCTGTCAACACTTTGTTGAAGATTTGCTGCGCCTCAGAAGTAATGAACTTTCTCTAGTTAAACACTCGGAATCTAAGGTTTTCAGTCAAATTGGACATCATAGGGATGAATTTGGTGGACTTTCAATTTGTTTTTTGGGTAATACAAACTTAAGAACCAAATTTGGAAGTTTATATGGAGTAACTCCCGCCTAAAACTGCCAAAAACCGTCATTTCAAACTCCGGAAACCGTCATCCCACTGTTCTCGCCATCGGAGGTAGTGATGGCGCCGTCGGAGAGCCTTTAGAATTAATTGAAAACCCGTTGTCGATGCCCAAGGAAAAAAATTCACAGTTTTGCTCTGATCCGAATGCGTTCCAATTTTTTCTATGTATTCAATTTTTATGATGATTCAAGGGTAAATATGAGTATTATAGTTCAATACTACCAAAAATTAATGATAATTTCAAATAAAAACACTATAATTGCAATAAAATAAAGATAACTATAGGTTGCCTCCCATAAAGCACTTGGTTTAACGACGTCAGCCCGACCTATTCAGGTATTACGCAGGTTGACTGAACATTAAAACCTCTTTAAAATTTGGTCTTTTACCCTCAAGATACTGCTTTAATCTGTGTTATTACTTTAAATCTATTCTTCATTAAAACCTCTTTAAAATTTGGTCTTTTACCCTCATAATATGGTTTTATTCTGTGTCCATTTACTTGGTCTTTTACCCTCAAAATATGGTTTTAATCTGTGTCCATTCACTTTAAATCTATTTCCAATTTGGTCTTTTACCCTCATAATATGGTTTTAATCTGTGTCCATTTAATTTAAATCTATTTCCTTCCGGATCTTCAATTTCAACAGCTCCGTAAGTATAAACTCGAGTCACAGTAAAGGGTCCTAACCAATCAGATCTCAATTTCCCAAGGAATAACTTCAGCCTTGTATTGTAAAATAAAACTTCTTGTCCTGGTTCAAAATTCTTCTGGTTAATCTTTCGATCATGCCATAACTTTAGTTTTTCCTTATAAATTTTGTCGTTATCATAAAATTCATTTCTTAATTCTTCCAATTCATTCATTTGTAACAATCTCTTCTCGCCAGCATTTTTCAAATTATAATTGAATTCTTTAATCACCTAATATGCTTTATGCTCCAATTCTACTGGTAAGTGACAAGTCTTTCCAAAAATCAGCCTGTAAGGAGTCGTTCTAGTATGAAGTCGTTCTAGTATGAGTTTTATAAGCAGTCCTGTAAGCCCATAATGCAGTATCCAGTCTAGTAGACCAATCTATTCTACTATGGTTTACAGTCTTCTCAAGTATTTGTTTAATTTCTCTATTAGAAACTTTAGCTAACCCACTAGTTTGAGGTTGATAGAAAGTAGAGATTTTTATGAATAATATTAAACTTTTATGCTAATCTCTGAATGTATTTATTCCTAAAATGGGATCCTCCGTCAGTAAAAATCACCTTCGGCATTCCTTATCTAATGAAAATATTTTTCATTAAAAATCTTGAAATACTTTTAGCGTCACAACGAGGTAAAGCTTGTGCTTCAATCCACTTTGAAATGTAGTCTACCGCAATTAATATGTATAAGTTCCCAGATGAAGGAATAAATGGTCCTATGAAATCTAATCCCCAAACATCAAAGATCTCAACTTCTAATATGAAATTCAGATGCATTTCATTTCTTTTAGATATATTGTCTGCTCATTGACATCGATCACAAGTTTTTATATATCTATAAACATCTCTAAATATGGTAGGCCAATAAAATTCAACTTCTAATATGAAATTCAGAGGCATTTCATTTCTTCTAGATATATTACCTACTCGTTGACATCGTTCACAAGTTTTTATATATCTATAAACATCTCTAAATATAGTAGGCCAATAAAATCCAGCTTGCCATGAAATTCAGAGGCATTTCATTTCTTCTAGATATATTGCCTACACGTTGACATCGATCATGTTTGTATCTGTAAACATCTCTAAAGAGAGTAGACCAATAGAATCCAGCTTGTAAAATTTTATAAACAGGTATCTGTAAACATCTCTAAAGAGAGTAGGCCAATAGAATCCAGCTTGTAAAATTTTATAAGTAGCTTCATCAATCCCAAAATGTCCTCCAAATTCAGAATCATGACTTTTCTTAATGATTAGTTCAGTTTCTTCATAAGGTACCCATCTTCTCATAATAAATTCCATACATTTTTTATATAAATTAGGTTCATCCCAAAAATGTGCTTTCGCATCATGAATGAATTTTCTTTGTTGTTGTAATGTCAGCATAGGTGGCAAAACATCACTTACAATTAATAATATCAGCATACCATGGTATTTTCCACTCATTAATATTATAAAGTTGTTCATCAAGAAAACTGTATGTAATTTCATTGTCGGTGTGAGATAATTCATGATATTCTAATCTCGACAAATGATCAGCAATTTAATTATCAGTTCTCTTTCTATCAATAACCACAAAATCAAATTCTTACATCAAAAGTATCCATCTAATTAACTTTGGATTGATATCCTTCTTTTGCATCATATATTTAATAGCAGAGTGATCAGTGTGCATAACACATTTAGTCCCAATTAAATAAGATCTAAATTTGTCAAAAGCATACACAATTGTCAGTAACTCTTTTTCTGTAACAGTATAGTTAATTTGAGCATCATTAAGAGTTTTACTAGCGTAGTATATAACTTTAAAAATCTTTTCATACCTTTGTCCAAAAACAGCTCCAATAACATAATCACTAGCATCGCACATCAGTTCGAATGGTTTCTCCCAGTTAGGTGAAACTATAATAGGGGTTGTGATTAGTTTTTCTTTTAATAACTCAAAGGCATTTAAATAATTTTTAGTAAATTCAAATTTCTTGTCCTTTTCTAAAAGTTGGCATAGAGGTTTAGTAATTTTTGAAAAATCTTTAATATAACGCCTGTAAAAATCAACATGTCCAAGAAAACTCCTAACCCCTCTTACATTAGTAGGAGGTGTTAATTTAGATATAAATTGAATTTTTGCATGGTCTAGTTCCATACCATTTTTTGGAGGTGTTAGTTTAGATATGACTTGAATTTTCGTAGGGTCTGCTTCCATACCATCTTCCAAACTAGGAGGTGTTAGTTTAGATATAACTTGGATTTTTGCAGGGTCAGCTTCCATACCATCTTCCGAAATTTTATGCCCTAGCACAATTCCTCCTGCAACCATAAATTGGCATTTCTCCCAATTTAGAACTAAATTAGTTCTTTCACATAACTCCAAACATTTTTCAAGATAATTTAAGCATGCATCAAATGATGTTCTAAATACAGAGAAATCATCCATAAACACTTCTAATCCATCATCAATTAACTTACTAAATATAGACATCATACATCTCTGAATGTTGCAGGTGCATTACATAATCCAAAAGACATTCTTCAAAAAGCAAAAGTTCTAAAAAGACTAGTAAATATTGTCTTTTCTTGATCCTCAGGAGCAATAAGAATTTGATGGTAGTCGATATATCCATCTAAAAAACAAAAATATTTGTGTCTAGCAAGTTTATCCACTATTTGGTCTAAAAATGGTAAAGGGAAGTGATTTTTCCTAGTAGCAGTGTTTAATTTTCTATAATCAATGCAAATACGCCTCCAGTAACTTGTCTGATATGTATTAATTCATTATTCTCTTTTTCTTCAATAGTCACTCCTCCTTTCTTAAGAACACAATGGATTGGACTTACTCAAGCACTGTCTGAAATAAGATATATAATTTCAGTGTCCAACCATTTCAAAATTTTCTTCTTGACTACTTCTTTCATCATTGGGTTTACTCTCCTTTGTGGATCAACTCTTGGTTTATATTGTTCATCTAATATAATTCTATGCATATAGATCAAGGGACTGATTCCTTTAATATCAGCTAAGGTCCAACCAAAAGCTTTCTTATATCTTTTTAATGCATCTAAAAGTCTTTGCTCTTGCAAATCATTTAACTCTGAAAATATAATAACAGGTAATGTAGATGAGTTTCCCAGAAACACATACTTCAAGTAGTTAGAAAATATTTTCAACTCAAGTTCAGGTGATTTTATAATTGACGGAACTAGAATCTTATTAGCATTTCCTGTAATATCCAGCATCTCAAATCTTTCCTGAACATAATTTAATTCTTCATTTTCTATTTTGTCCAAAATAACTTCATTTTTGTCTTCAAAATGTTCTTTCTCTTCAAAATGTTCTTTAAAATGTTTGTACAATAGATGTTCACTAATTTCCATGCGAAAACATTCATTATCTCTTTTAACAGCAGGGTATTTCATAGATTTTGCAATGTTAAAAGTCACTTCTTGATCGTTAACTCTCATAATTAATTCTCCCTTTTGAACATCTATCATAGCTTTTCCAGTAGCTAAAAAAGGTTTCCCTAAAATTATAGGTATTTCTTTATCTTTATCTTCCTCAATTTCTAAAGTAATGAAATTCACAGGAAAGATACATTTATCAACTTTTACTAACACATCTTCTATAACTCTCTTAGGATATGTAACTGAACGATCTTTTTATCAACTTTTACTAACACATCTTCTATAACTCCCTTAGGATAAGTAACTGAACGATCCGCTAACTAAAGAGTTTATTTCTTTATCTTCCTCCATATCTAAAACAATAAAATCCATAGGAAAGATAAATTTATCTATAATTTCCTTATCTTTCTCCATATCTAAAACAATGAAATCCACAGGAAAGATAAATTTATCAACTCTTACTAACACATCTTCTATAACTCCCTTAGGATATGTAACTGAACGATCCGCTAACTGTAGAATTACTAACACATCTTCTATAACTCCCTTAGGATATGTAACTGAATGATCCGCTAACTGTAGAGTTACAAAAGTACCACATCTTCTATAACTCCCTTAGGATATGTAACTGAACGATCCACTAACTGAAGAGTTACAACAGATAACTCCCTTAGGATATGTAACTGAATGATCTGCTAACTGAAGAGTTACAGAAGTAGGTGAAACTTCTCCTAATCCTAATCTTTTGAAAATTGATAGAGACATAAGATTAATGCTGGCTGCCAAATCACATAAAGCTCTTCCATAAAATTTTTCATCGATAGCACATGGTATAGTAAAACTACCTGGATCTTTTAATTTTTTAGGAAGCTTTTTTTGAATAATTGCAATACACTCTTCGCTAAGTACAACGGTCTCATTATCAATGAACTTCCTTTTCTTGTTCAAAATATCTTTCATAAATTTCACATAATTGGGCACTTTCTCTAAAGCTTCTACAAAGGGAATATTTACCATTAATTTCTTAAGAATTACTAAAAAACTTGGAGAATTGTTTATCCTTTTTATGTTGCTTTAATCTTTGAGGAAACGGTGATGGAGGTTTCTCCACAGTAATTTTCATTGGTGTAAGTGGATATTCTAAATCAGGGTATTCATGATCCTTCTCTTTCTCTGTATCCACTTTCTCTTTTTCAGTTTCCATTTCTTTCTGCACTCTTGTTTCCAATTCTTTTCCACTTCGTAATTGCATCACTTTTATCTGTTCTTTTCCTTGATCTTTAAGATTTTGTTCCACAGTACTAGGAAAAGTTCCCAATGTTCAACTAAGCGCAGTAGCGATATGCCCCAATTGGTTTTCAATATTCTTGATAGCAGTTCCTTGATTTCGTAACTGGTTTCCTTGAATTTGTAATTAATTTTCTTGGTTCTGCAATTGTTGACCCATATTTAGTATCATCTCTTCCATAGACAACTTCTTTTCCTTAAATTAAGTGTTACTGTTAAATTCTAGAGGATAAGAAGGTCTATAATTAACATTTCCTTGGTTAGATGAATTTTCCAATGGGTTCACTGGGTTGTTTGCCCATTGTTAATTTGTAGAAGAATTGTTATTCCAACCAAAATTAGGATTATTCTTCCAACCTGGGTTATAATAGTTTGAATAAGGATTATTGAGTCTATTGTTAATTNCGCTTGGTCTTATATATATATATATATATATAATTTGGAAAAATTATTATTTTAATTTTTAAAAATATAAGACCAAACTGACCTTATACCCTACAATAGTTTAAATGATCGAGCACAACACCACAAGCAATATATCTATCTCGAAGGATAGATACACTACTTGTTGGTGGTGCTTGATTAAATAAACTAAAGAATTTATGACATCCATTTAAAAATTTTATGTTGACCGACAAGTTCCCCTATTTAATATAAAAAATTAAATAGGGTTTCTATTAAGCTGGATTCTTAAAGTTCTTATAAGGGCAAACTTCTATAGTTAATCACATCTTAGATAACTGAAGTCACCTAAGAAAACTCTCGATTTAGATCAGGGAATAATGTCTTCAAAAATTTCAAGGTGTAGGACTTTTCAAAAGATCAGAATAAATGAGTGTGAAAGGAAAACAACTCAAATTTGGAAAGGAAAAGGAACTAGGGGTTGTTATGGATCCTGATGAGAACCTCGATAACTTCCAGAGTTATTCTACGGCTTGGCTTCAATTTCGAGAAGAAAAAATATTTAACTGTTACATCCTACAAATTTTATTAAGTTAGGACTTACATTTATGTAAGGTGGTCACACAAATAGCCTGGAAGATGTGAGGATTTAGGTCGCGAAGAATGACAATCTTAGAATCCTAAAACAAGTTAGGGTTTATATGGCACAACATGATTGTGCAAAGGCCTAAAGATGAGTTGAGGATTTATGTTGTACTAGGCGGACAACCTCAAAATCCCATGGCTTGTTGTTTAATTCTAAGGAGAGATGTGTCATTGTAGATCCTCATATTGTTGAAGATTGTTGTTGTAGAAGGCTGCCCACCAAATCAGCTCCAAGCTTCTCGGCGAAGTAGCAATCCTAAATTCTAAGGTATAAAGTTTTAAATTTAATCATGGGAGGGGGATTAAAGTTGATTAGAGCAACATTGAATAGGATTCTACGGTTCCCTTGTTCCGGTATCTCTATTTTCTTTTGAATTAACTTAGCTTAAATAAGTTGTTACACTTATTTAAATTGGGAAGATCTCGTTAGCAACCGAGGGTTACCTCGTCCGAGGGACTCCTATAAATTCAAAAGGACGTTTTAAGTTCAATGATATTTCAAAGGATTTATGGTTAACTTTGAAAGAATTTGTTTTAGACTTTTGCAAATGTTGATTAATTTTTTTAAATATTGTTTTGATTTTTGTAAGTAAAGTAAGGTGCACAACCAAGTAGTTATAATATTTTGTATCAATAATAAATAACTGTAAATGTGTACATGTTATCTTCTCGGCATTCCTACTGAAAGATTAGCTTTTGCAACATGACATCTAATTTTGCAAGAATTTAAACAAATTGCAAGGGTAGATGAAGTGTAGCTACCAAACCCTAAGTCATAACTTGGTGAATCCCGAAAGATCTATGAGGATGATTTCCTAAGACAAAAATATAATAGGTTCAATCTTCCTTCAAAAAACCGAAGAGATCTTAAAATTCTTGGGACACGACCTTGAACAACTTTTAAAATCCCTTAAAACGTTTCAAGTTCATTTTGAACTTACTATATTGTCCCATTAATCATCCAAAATTGAATTATCCCATTGCTCACTGAACCTTGATATTTCAAAAATCCCAAGAAGTGAAGGAAGTTAGATAGTCGCTTAACATTTCATTTGACAGTTATATGAATGGGAACCCCAAAGGGCAAGTCCAAAGACATTAAAGATTTCAATGTCAGAGTTAAAGTAGGGCCTAAAGTGTTTGAAAGTGTTTAACAATTATTAAGTCCATATTTTCTAATCCCAATTAAGAAAATTTTTACATATCAAACCTAGTTCACTATTAGACCCTCTTGATCTTAATATTTTTTTTAAGTAGATTTATATTAAATTAAATATTAAGTAAAATGAAGTCCTAATACTCATTAATATCAGAGTTAGCATTCAATTAGTGGGCTTTAAATGAGTGGATTATTATTTTGATAACTTAAGCCGAATACCTTAAGATCATCTTAATTGAATTATCTACCAAATCATGAAAATTATCAAAATTACAGTTTTACCCTTATCATGAAAAGGATGTCAAATTCGTTCCTACCTCTTAGCCCCTTATATTTCAAACACCCAAGAGATTTTATTATAATCAATAAACACCCTTGGAGACTCAATCATGACTTAACTAAAATATCAGAGAAGAAGATGTGGTCTTTTAGATTTTTATTTAATCTATAAAATTATTTTAATTCAAAAAAAGGATTTCTCAATATTAANTATATATATATATATATGTATGTATGTATGTAAGAAATTAAATAAGAATGGAAAGACCAGAATAGTTGATGGTGTAGCTAACAAGCCTCAAACCATGACTTAGAAAGTCCCGAAAGATCTTAGTGGGTGATTTCCTAGAACAAAAGAATAATAAGTTCAATCATCTTTCAAAATATCCAATAGATCTTAAAATGTTTGGGAGACGACCCTGAATAACTTTTGAAGTCCCTTGAAAAGTTTTGATTTCATTTTGAACTTATTATATTATTCCATTAATCATCTTAAAATTGAATTATCCATTTTCCCGTTGAACCTAGATAATTCAAATATGCCAAGAAATGAAGGAAGTTAGATAGTCACTTAACATTTCATTTGACAGTTATATGAGTGGGTACCCCAAAGGGAAAGTCCCAAGTCATTAAGGATTTTAATGCCTAGAGTTAAAATAGGGCCTAATGTGTTTGAAAGTATTTATCAGTTAATTAAGTTCAACTTTTCCAATCCCAATTAAGACAATTCTTACATATCAAACCTAGTTCACCATTAGGCCCTCTTGATTTTAATATTTTTTACTTATTTATTTTTTAAAAGAAATTTTTCAATAATTAAATATTAAGTAAAATGAAGTCCTAATTCTCATTAATATCAGACTTAGCATCCAATCATCAATTGGTGGGCTTTAAATGAGTGAATTGTTATCTTCATAACTTAAGCCCAATACCTTAGGATCATCTTAATTGACTTATCTTCCAAATCATGATAATTATCAAAATTATAATTTTACCCTTATCATGAAAAGGATAGTAAATTGGTTTCTACCTCTTAGCTCTTCATATTTCAAACACCCAAGAGATTTTATTATAATCAAAATTGCTCATTTACCCTTTGATTAATCCTAAAATTTAATTAAAGTTTTAAAATTCCAAAATTAACATTTGGCTCTTGGGGCTCCCTATCCTATAACTTATTAAATGAAACTCAAGTGACCTTAAAATTTCCATGGAGACTCAATCATGAGTTAATTAAAATATCAGAGGAGAAGATGTGGTCTTTTAGATTTTTATTTAATTTATAAAGTTATTTTAATTCAAAAATAGGAGTTTTCAATATTAATTTATTTAATTAATCAAAATAAGATTTTTGGTCATGAGAGAATTATTAGAGGTTCACCTATGTTAGAGGAACATTGGGACAAAATTCCATGATTTTATTTATTTTTATTTTTTAAAAATTATGTTTTAATGATTTTTTGTGATTATTCAAATATTAAATAAATTTAATTTTGAAATTACCTTTTATATTTTTATCATCTCTCTAAGTTTAAGGAACTCACAAAGAAAAATTTCATATTTTATGACTTATATTTCATTTATTAATAATTATTTTAATGAGAAAATAAGGAAAATATATTTTAGGCTTTTAAAAAAGTTGTAATTAATTTAGAAAGATTAAGAAAAATATTCTAATGAGTCCTAAGTAATCAGAGAACATTTTAGACTATTTTCATATTTTTGAAATTCTTAATTGTTTTTAATTATTTTCAATCAAAAGTATAGTTCAAAAATGAAATATTTTCTTAAAAATATTTTTTTTAATTTTTTTCTAAATGCCCTCGTCACAAGGAACCCATAAAACTACTTTTCATAATTATTTTAAGTGTATTTAATTTAATATAGTTATTTTTTGTACAAAAATACAATTTTTATTAGAAAATCAACTTTAGTACTTAAACTTAATCAAATAAATTTCAAATGTTTTACAGTGAGTTAACATGATTTTTATTTACAATGTGGAATTGATTTTAATATTTTTTAGATAATATTTAAATCAAATAAATTAATACAAGTTTTAGGCATTTAGCTAGCTATAGAAATATACAAAATTATCCAAACTATCCTGATATTTTTCCTAAACTTCTCTAACCATAGGGAACCTAATAAAATTTATCCCATAATTTTACAAATGATACTTTAATTTGTATAATTATTTTAAGACAAAATAGCCATCCAAGCTTGGAAATTAGTTTTACATGCATAGAGATGCTCTCTAACCTTGGAAAAATCAGAGAACATCCCCTCTGTCATGAGGAATGAACCCGAAAAGTTTCAAGCTTTGATGAATAATATTTATTCAATTAAAATTAAAACACATTAGAGGCTATTTAATTAATTAAAAATCAGAGACTCATCAAATAATTTTTATTTTTGTTCCATATTATTCTCCTATGTTCATTGAGTTATTTTATTTTCATAATTTTTTTATGCAAAGATATGAATTTTCTGAGTTTTGGTGTGTATTCAATTCATTTGAACCCTATTTTCTGACTTATCCATGCGACGCTAATTAGATTCTATGGTACTCCGAAATACCACACGTCGCTCTATCATTTGATGCTGCCTTCTGACTCAGCTGCTATGCGGCCCACAGTTTATTTTATATTTCTTCATCCGGCTTCATCGCGAGCGTCCATCTGATACACACACAATCAGATGGCTGTGGGTCATCGTCCTTAATGGCCAGAAACAGTGAACCGTTCAACTTCGAACCTAAGATCTCTCTCGATACTCAACCAAATCACATGGGGTATGTTACTACACATTCATCTACTCAAGAAAAACACATATATATGGTTACAAAGCTATGAAATAGAAGTTCCCTTTACAATTAGTGAAATGTGAGCTCAAAATTAGGATTTGTGAGCTATACCTTTGTCTGTGAGGAGAGACCTTAATCAGATGCTTGTGGAAGCTTTAGTGGGGTCCAAATGCGTTAGTATGCATGTGTAGAATATAGACNATAATTATTTATTGAATTTAATGATTCAATTAAACAAAAAAATGTGTTTTAATTACAAAAATTATTTTTTTTTATTTTTATTAAATCTTTGTGAGTCCAAAGAAATGAGAGAAAACAAACTCTTCATTTTTATGATTTTCAATTTATTTATTATAATTATTTTAATGGAAAATTCTAAAAAAATACATATTTAGCCTTTAAGATTTATTTTTTAACTTAGAAAAATTAGGAAAAATATTCTAATGAGTCCAAAGTAATCAGGGAACAATTAGGCATATTTTAGAAAATTTTCCTTTTTTTTGAAATTCTTTATTATTTTTAATTTAAAATATAGCTAAAAAATGAAGTATTTTCTTAAAAATAAGTTGCCTTTCCTAAGTGGCCATGTTCACAAGGAACTTAGAGAACCACTTTTCATAAATTTTCTAAGTGTATCTAATTTAATATAATTTCTTTTGTATAAAAATTCAATTTTTCTTAGAAAACCAACTTTAGTACTTAAACTTAGTCAAACAAATTTTAAATTTTTACAGTGAGTCAACATGATTTTTCTTTATAATGTAGAATGGATTTCATTAATTTTAAATATTACTTAATTTAAATAATTTAATACAAGTGTTAGGCATTTAACTAGCAATAGAAATATATAAATTTATCCAAACTATCCTGATATTTTTCCTAAGCTTCTTTGACCATAAGGAACCTAATAAAATTCATCCCATAATTTTTTAAGTGACATTTTAATGTGTAGAATTAATTTATGCTAAAATAGCCATCTAAGCTAGGAATATAGGGTTACAAGCATAGACATGCTCTCTGACCTATAAAAAATCAGAGAACATCCCCTCTACCATGAGGAATGAACCCCCAATGTTTCAAGCTTTGATGAATAATATTTAATCAATTAAAATTAAAACAACTCAGAGGCTATTTAATTAATTAAAAATCATAGACTCATCAAATAGTTCTTTTCATTCAAATTATTCTCCTCTGTTCACTGAGCAAGTTGATATCTTTATTTTATTTTTATGATTTTTCTATGCAAAGATATGAATTTTCTAAGGTATGTGAATTAAATAAATCTAGAAAATCCCTATTTTTTATTTACCCCAGTCAGCGCCACATAATCCTCGCCCTACCCGAACTTTCCACATGTCGCTCTGTCATTTCATACTGCCAGCCACCTCCGGCCATGCGTCTTGCGGTTCATGTTCTACTCCCTCATCTGGCTTGATCTTGAGCGTCTACCTGATACACGCGTAATCAGACGGTTGTGGGTCATCACCCCTAATGGCCAGAACCCATAAATCATTCAACTTCAAACCCTAAGATCTCTCTCGATACTCAACCAAATCACATGGGGTTATATCCTACACCTTCAACTACTCAAGACGAACACATCTATATAGTTACAATACTATGAAATCAAACTTTCTTCACAATTGGTGAAAGAGAGCTCAAAATTAGGGTTAATAGTCTATACCTTTCCTCATAAGGTGAGGCCTTGATTGGGTTATTGTGGAACCTTTAGTAGAGTCTGGCCAACCTTTTGGATGTGTCACCTTGCTTTGGTATGGAGTCCAAGTATGAGTTCTATGAAAAGGTGGAGCGATCTTGGTCTAGAGGTGGTTTAGAGTGCTCGAGACTAGGGGTTTTTTATGGTAAAATTGTTCATTTAGCTTGGGGAAGCTAAAGGAAGAGTTAATTTGAATTTTGGTGGTTTTTGGATTGAGTGGCAGAAATCCCCTAGATTTTGAACTCAAAATTGAGCATTCACAAAGGGATTCAGAGGGGGGAAATGGTGTGCTTGAGCTTAGAAGTTCTTGAAGAGCCTCTAGAAGCAGATGGACAAAGTCTCCCCATGATAAATAGTGATCTCTCTTCTTGGCAATAGGAGAGGGAGTTTAAATAGAGGGGAAGTTAGGGCTCAATTGGCCCAACCAGTGGGTGAGTTTTGATGCTTAGGTACAGGAGAGAAAGGGGCAAGTAATCAATTAGGATGAGCCATCTTTGATGGGTGAAATGGGCTTGATTTAAAACATAGTATCTCTCGATTTAGGGGTTTTCCAGCGAGTAGACTAGCTGGAAGGGACAAGGTTGGTAGTTAGAGGAGTCAAGGGAGCTAGAGGGATGCTAATGATGATTAACCCTTAATGGTTAAGGCTGATGACAAGTGCAACATGGTTTAACATAAATACGAGAAGAGATCTCCTAAATCAAGGGACCATTGATCCATGGCTCATATAAGGTGGGCTAGGTGGGTCTAGCCTGGTCACTAGGATCTAAAGGGTGGTTGTGACAGCTTTGGCTTGATCAATTTGATTTGGTTTCGTCAACTTTAGAGCATGGGTTTTGAGCATTTTAACTTGAAGTTGGGTTTGGGTCAGGCTAGTCATGGCATTAAGGTCAGTTGATTAGTTCAAATGGTGTAAATGATTGTCACAAGGAGTACAGAAAAAGAATTGAGTGGTTTTGAGTTGATTTGGAAGCTCAATTTGATGAAGTTAGGCTCATGGCCAATTTTGGTACAGTTAGGTTAACCTTAAGTTGGATTGGGCTAGGGCTTTGGTTAGACCCAATTAATGGTTCAATTTAGTGCAAGGGATTTCCATGAGGAGTTTTGGATACCAATTGAGCGGAAACTTTGGGGTTATCAAGTTCAATTTGGTGGAATTTTAGAGTTTGCGGTAAAGTTGGGGATTTTGGTCCAAGTTGAATTTGAGTGAGATTTGGGCTTGACTAAGGCCAATTGAGGGTTCAATTTGATGTGGTCCAAATTGGTTTTGGGGATATTTGAAAAGATTTTGAAGGTTTTGGGACAGTTTGAGTCATCAAGGGCATTTTTGTAATTTTGGCAAAATCAGGGTTATTTTGGTAATTTTAAAAAATTTGGGATGTCTTGGGCAATTTGGGTGGTTTCAAATGGTTTGAAAGGATTTTTGAACAAAGTTGGGTAGTTTGGGTAATTTTTCAGATTTTGGTCAAAATTGGGGTTTCAAGGGTAGTTTAGTAATTTCGATAGATTTTGGGTGCAAAATGCTAAATTAGGTATTTTAGTAGTATTGGGGTTGCCAACCAGACAAACACCCTACTTGAGCCATGGACCAATAGAATTTCATACTTGGGTCTTCCATGTACTGGTCTCAGCTAAACTCTAGCCTACTGCTAGTGGCTCAAGGGATCATCTACATGAGTTTCCCAAAAAGTTAAGGGACCAACTAAGCATATTTGACTAAAGCCTTAGGTTGTGAGTGTAAGTGGGGGGGTATCAAGTGTGTGTGTGTGTGAAACTGACCAAGACCGCACCACCCAGGGTCCACCCTTAGGCCAAACAGTCCTATGGGGACTCTCCATGAGCTCCGCCATACTGACCCCACCTACTAAATTTTAGATGTTAGGACCAATATGTGGAACTTCAAATTGAGAAAATAAGAGTTTAGAATTTCTAATGGATAGGGTTCCTTTACTAGACCTCTAGGAATAGTCAACAGAAAAGTCATATGGCTAGACCCTAGGCTACTAAGGAGGAAACTGACCTCAACCAAAAGTGAGTTCACACATATTCTATAATTCATAAAACTTAACTTTTTTTAAGAAATTTTTTGGGATATTATATTCATGAGAAATGTTGAGTTAAATTGAATTGGATAGTTAAATTTTATTTGATTTAAAATATTCTTGTATAGTGGAAATATATTGAATATAAAAAGTAAATTGTTTTAAGATCTGCTCAGATTCAAGTGCATGGGAATTAAAGAAAAAATTAAGTTATTTGACATTAATGAAAATTCATCCTAAAATGATATTTACACTCATATAAATCAAGAAGTCCCACTTGAGAACTATATACACAATTTAAGTCTTAGCTTGAATTGAGAATTTAATTAGACAAATAGTAAATCAGTTTAAGTATATCAATGTGATATGAATATGCAATATGTCGTTCCATTTCGAGTCTCATTTAAGTATGAACATTATGCCTTATTTTATCTGTCACCCTATCTCCATTTGTGCTAAAAAAATTTTATTAATGAGGTTCCTACTAATTAGTGGACTGCAGGGGGTAAATTTTTGATGCTTTGATCCAAGGGAAATGCTTAAGAGATGTTATAGTTGTTAGGATAATATGTCCAGAACTCTATGGTAGTTTAATTACTGATGAATCTTTGAAACTTATCCATCTGCTTAATTTGTGACCTGATTTTTGTTGGATCCATCCTAATCAATTTTTTGTACAATCTTAAAGCCTACCATCATCTATAAATTCATAAAACAAGAAAGAAATCAAAACATTCCATTCAACAAAATTCACTTCTAGGATTCTAATAAGGGTTTAACAATCACTGAACTCCGAATCTTTCAAAAAACCTTTGGTTAGTAAAGATCAAACTTGAATGAAATTAAACTCAATTAATCTTTCAAACCTTAAACATTAACTTTCTTGCAATCCAATAGAATCATAAAACCTAAAAATGAAGACTAGGTTAGAAACTTGAGATAAATACAAAACAACAAAATTTTCAAAATTTTCATTCTTCCAAAATTTATTCTTTATTTCTTTTGGTTGTTATTGGGCAAGGTGTAATTTCCCCTTCGGTGTCCTATACCTAGCACAACTTGGGCTCATTTAAACAAAAACAAAACTAAGAAAAAAATGGAAAAACTTATCAGTATTTAGGACTTTATCCTTAGAATATAATTGAAAAAATAATCAAATTTTAAACAAAATAATAAAATTTCCAAAAGAAAATAATAATTAAATTTCTAACAAAAGTAATCAAATTCTCAAACAAAACCTTTGAGGAATAGATTTTCGAAATCAAACATCAATCAAATCAAGCTCCTTTAGATCTAGCATGATGTCCCCTCGGGTTACCTTTCAGTTTGATTAGCTTTCAGGATAGAAGCAAGTACATATGTTTTCTTACTTGATCTAGTCACCATATTAACCTCTTATTTTAGATGTGAGTCCCAATGTTTTCCATCTTAATGAGTTCAGGTTAATAAAACCATAAGTTTCTTTGATAAGCTCTCAAGTTAGATGTGAGTCACTGTTCTTTTAAAACTTGATCTAACCTCTCTTTTCACCCCTTAGATTGGATTTGAGTCCTCATGCTTTCCATCTTAATTTTTTTTTAAATTAATCAAGTCAAAATTATAATTTCGATTCAAAATCATAATTCTAAAATCAATCCACAAAAAACGTAAACATTCTGACTAATCATGAAAACCCCAAAATCTCTTTAAAATAAACATTTAACTCAACAATAAAAATTGAAATGATAATAAAATCAAAAAAACCAAAAACAAAAAAGATTTTTTGTACTTTAAGGTCATCATTCTTAGACTATCCCAGTTGTTATTTAGACAAGGTGTAATGTCCCACGCAGTGTCTTATATCCAAATACAACTTACAAAGTCATAATGGCCCAAAAATGGAAAGTCTTCTTCAACAAACTAACAAATCAACTCATCCCAGGCCAGTGAAGGTTAGTTTTGTGGATTAATCCTTTAGGTTAGTAATTCTGAGTTAAGGTAAGTCTCTTTATAAACTTTCTCTTTCTCTAACTTATCACACACTAATGAGATATTTTGTTCCTTCCTTCAAAGGTCGTTAGTTTTAATTAACCAAGATCCAACCCTAATAAAACTAATGCATTGACTGAATAAAACTAGGATAGGGTTATATCTTTGTAGCTAGTACATAGAGTCTATCATTTCCTAACTCTGTTTTGAAACACCGTACTTGAAGTTAGGGTGTACTAACTTATAAAGTAAGAGGGCTAGCTAATGCTGATGAATTTTTGGGTCAAATTAATTCAGCACTTTAGACATTGATCCCCAAAAATATAGTTGTGTAAGATTTATAAAGCTGACTCCGCTTTACACAGTGCCAAAATCTTGATGTGGTATTTTATGAATAAGAATGTTAAGCACTTATTGTTGGATTCTACTCAAGTATATGTATTGTTATCAAGTAATATATGACTTTCTATTTAAGTCCCAAATATCGATCCCATGGGGAAGGTTTAAATTTGAAATGATAAATTAATTAGGAAATTCACAAAAATAAAACAAAATTACTGTCACTAATTTTGAATATTTGAGATACTATCAGAACTAAATTATTAACTACTAGTAAAATTTAAATGCAAAGTTTAAAACAGTAACTATTAAACTATATTTATGTGATGAAGTTTTCTAATATAAAAAAACGTATTTCCCACTACAATGAGTTTTTGGTAAAAAGAGATGAGGTATATGGTTTGAATATGTATTGTTCCAAATATCAGCAATTTTAATTCTCTACCTTGATTTAGTGTTATAGAAAATCATTGGCTAATCTCAAGTTTAGTCCCTAAATCCGTGGCTAGGCTAGGAGGATACTGGCTCTCACTCTAGAGCTCCCTCTTCCCTTCCCTTGAAGGCTAACTCTCGCTTTAGTTCTTAAACTCTAAGACCGAAATGGGGATTTTAGTCTATCACCCTAAAAATCTCCAATTCTATGCCTAGAAAAGTATATTTCCTTATTTATTTGCACTTAATTCCATGAACGAAATACTCCAACATGGAATTAAATATGATTCTCACTCTATTCTGGAACTCATACTCCATTTCCTGGATCATATGTTTCACAACATATTTTAACAATTCAATTGATCAGATCAAAAAGTAAATTAAGAACGGAGTTGAAAAACCATCACAATTTATTTTATATTTTAACATTGGTACATCCAAATTTTCTCTTCATTTCACCATATCTCATAGTAGGAAAAAAGATAAAGGAAACTAGTCAGGCTTCATGAGAAAGATGCAACAAAACACAAATTTCATATATAAAAGAAAGTTCATACATCAATAATAAACAAATAACACTTATTTGAAACTCTTTCTCAAAGCAAATTATTTGTAGCATCTCTTAGGAAATGTAGGAAGAAGAAATCTCTCACTTCTCTCCCTCTCCAACACTCTAGAGAAGAATTCCCACTTAAACTCACCACAAAATCTCAAAATTGTAGAGAAAATAAAAGTCTAATGGACTCTAAGTGGTTGTAGGGAATTTAAAATAGCATAAAAGAGAGTGGAAAGCGGTTGAAGGGTGTGAAGGGGCGTGAAGGGGGTCTTATCTTATCAATTTCAACTCTAAATAGAGCCTAATGTCAGTTTTCCAATAAGTGCATCCAAAAACTCTTCAAAAAGTGACCAAATTTGTCAAATCTTCTCGAAATAGGGCCTGCACAGACATTGGTGTCGTCGACGCCCATTCTGGTACCGTCAAAGCCAGTAGCCATTTAAATAAATATGTGCTCTCTATCAAATGGTGTCGTCGGTGCCCAGTCTGGTGCCGTCGACGCTGAACATTTCTTCTAAAGCTCCATTTTGACTCCAAATTCCATCATTTTTGCTTTCTTTTTGCTGTAAGTCCTAAAAATCAACAACCTATAATAAAACATGAAAAATACATTTCATTAAAGTACAATATCACCAAAAATGAGTATAAAATATGAGTCTAAAAATGCATATATTTTTTATGTATTAGACATGTAAATCCAGATTTTTCAGTGGACATGTTTCCATTGATATAATCTATTACATGTCTATAAAGAGCATTTTCCTTTCCCAGGCCCGTTTGCTATTAATCAAGAAATAGTTGGTCATGCAATTTTTGCCTTGACTAAGTAAACCTAGACTATAACCACTTTCCTTTATTATAGTTACTAAACACCTTGAATTAAGGAAGTTAGATCTGATTAGGCCTTGACCATTCCCTTTCATAGATCTAACTGAGGATCCATCAAAAGTTGGAAAATGCCCCACGTGGCACCATCATGATAAGATCAAGTTAAATAATCTTTTCACCATTACAGCTAATTATATAGGTTAATACTTTGAGTTACTTATTATGAGTTAAAAATATTCCCTTGTCCTTTCTCAATTAAACTCATCGAACACCAAAGATATATCATGCCTTCCTCAGGTTAGTTATTTTTTTTAACACATTAGCCTCAATAAGAATTGGCGTCTTGGCTTTATAATTCTAGGATGGGTTCTAGTATAGTTATTACACAACATCAAATTAGAATTGCTATGTCTATCTAGTGTGAAATAAAAGAATATGCTGACATTAGCTCTCTATTTTTGGGATGAAGCCCTGACACGACCCCTGCACTGAGCAATTAAGCTCATTGATTTTTGAATATTTTTGTGTATAATATAATAAAGCCTTAGCTAATCTAAACTAAATCTAGTGCAGGTGATATTCCTACTAGAAAATCCTCTTACCTTTATTCATTGAACACCAAAACAAAAAAATAACACAACCGACTCAACAATCTTTCCTAATTCTTTGTTCATTAATCTCAATCTTTGCACAGAACTTGATAAGTAAATTTCTTGACTTTATAAACCTAATAGAGTATTTGAAGCTCTCTAGTATAGTCATTACACATCGTAGAAGCACTCATAGAAGCCCAAAGCCTAAGGGTTCACTTCTAAGACAATCGGGTTAAAGCTTAAGGTAAACAATAGTCCCTATACTATCTATTTTAAGCTGGCCATCAAACTTCTATTCAGTTTAGATCCTCATATTATCTATCCTGATCAAGTCACCCTGTGCACCACTAAGATAGAAAAAAATTCTAATTTTTATTTTCTATCGTGTTCAAGCATAGCACAAATTCACATAACAAACACAACATGAACCTTCAAAATTTTCCAGCATAATTGAGACAAACTCCTAAAAAAAATTAAACCAACTTCTCCATTAATCACATGGGTCTTTCCTTTGACAAGCTCTTAGGAGGAAAGATAATTACAATGTTGACCTTCCAGATCTAGTCACTTCATCTATTTCCTAGGTTTGATGTCAGTCTCCATGCTTACCTTCCTAGTGTAGAAACATTCTCAGTTTCCTTTGACTAGCCTTAAGGATGAATGAATGTTCCAACATTAGTCTTCGTAACCTGGTCACTTCATGTATTTCCTGGATTGGATGATAGTCCTGTGCTTTCTTTCCTAATGTAAACATATTCTTTATTTTCCTTGACTAGCTTTTAGGATGAATGAAAGTTCCAGTACTTTCCTATTTGATTTAGTGATTTTGCCTACTTTCTAGGTTAGATGTTAGTGCCTACTTTCTAGCTTAGATGTTAGTCCCCACATTTTTTTTGAGTATAGATAAATTATTAGCTTTCTTTGACTAGCTCTTAGGATGAATGATAGTTTAAGCGGTGTCCTTCCTTATCTACTCACTTCTTTGATTTCCTAGGTTTGATATTAGTGCCCACGCTTTCCTTCTTAGTGTAGAAACATTCTCAGTTTCCTTAAACTAGTTCTCATGACTAATAAAAGTTCTAGAACTGCTATTTTTAATTTTTCTCTTCTTTTATTTCTTAGGTTGGATATTTGTTCTCTCACTTTCCTTCTGAGTGTAGTCACATTCTCAGTTTCCTTTGACTAACTCTCAGAATGATTGATAGTTCCAGCATTTCCCTTTGTGACCTACTCACTTGATTTGCTTTTTTGGTTAGAAGTTAGTCTTCGTGCTTTGCTTCCTAGTGTGGATCAATTCTCAGCTTTCTTTGACTAATTCTCAAGGTGAATGGTAGTTCTAGCATTATCCTTTCTGAGCTAGTTACTTTGTCTACTTTCTAGATTAGATGTTAGTCCCCACATTTTCCTTCCCAGTGCAGACACATTCTTTATTTCCTTTGACTAGCCCTTGGGATGAATTATAGCTCCAGCACTATCATTTCTAACCTGGTTATTTCATCTATTTCTTAGGTTGGATGTTGGTTTTAGAACTTTCTTTCCTAATGTAGTCACATTCTCATTTTTTTTTAGATAGCTCTCATGATGAATAATAGTTCCAGAACTGTCCTTCTTGACTAGTCACTTCGTGAACATTCTATGATGGATGTTAGTCCCCGCGCTTTCATTTCTAGTTTGGAAACTTTATTAACTTATTTTTAGCTATCGCATTGAATTCTATTTCCAACACAATCCTTCTTGTTCTAACCACCTTACCTTTTTCCTAGGATGAATGTTAGTCTTTGTAATTTCCTTCCTAGGCTGGTCAAGTCCTGCTTTCTCTATAGTTAGCCCTCAAGATAGATGTAAATCCCTATGGTTTTCTACTTAAACTTAATCATCAAGTTTTCTTATTTATTTGATTATGAATCCACATAGTCTTCCACCATAATATGTCTAGGAAAATTTAAAACCCCTAGCAGATCACAAACGTCACAATTGACAAACCCACAATTTCAACTCTTTTAAAAAAACAATCAAAACTTGAAACTAAAATCAAATTTAATCCTCAAAATTTTATTGATTAGGTCAACTCCAGTATATATCTCGTACTTTGAACATATCATCATACATATTGGGGGTTTCTTCCTTGACCACTTTTTTTGTCACATTTCACTCCTTGCCCATTGGCTTATCATAATCACACCTAATCTGAGTGTACCCACACATAAAAATGTCCCGACATGATCAAAATAATGGTATTAATTTTTGATGTAACACCCATTGGATGTCCTTTCAAATGATATTTGGTCATATTATGTTCATTATTAGCTTCTCGTAACTCAAGGAATCCATAAGAGCATTTTGCATGGAAATTGAGCTCAAATTGGCTCAATCATTGATGAATTTTTTTGAACAATAATGAATCACAAAATGGACTACGCAAGGGTGTCTGAAATTTTGAATTTACCTAGGGAGGGCATCCATCTTGCTGGAACTTCACACATTGGATAAAATACACAGATCAAGACATATTTAAAGCTAAATATTAAAAAAAATAAAATAAAAAAACTTTCAAAATCCCTAAATCCTCCCCTATTCTTACTTGATGCTCCAACACCCCCATCTGGCGATCGATCTTATGAAAGGTCGGCGCCATCCTCAAAAACTTCATGCACCGCTCAGCCGTACCGGCACTCCTGCAATAACCTCACGCTGATGTTCTCAACATCCTAGTGTCCTACCTTTCGTGTACCAAACCGCCACCATCCTCCTCTCACACACTCAACCACCCATTAGAAGCCCTAAAGACTACCCTTTTATCTTGTAAACCCCTTAGTGCACATCATCCCTTGCTAGGCCACACTCTCACAAATCATCTCCATGTGTGTGGCTCTCCATGTCGCACGTAATCCTGACCTTCTATACAGATGTTTATTGAGATGTATGCGATTATATGCTTAATTTCCTTAATAATAATTCTTACTTTGCAACAAAGCCAAAAACTTGATCCCAAGCAAAAGCTAGGAAAATTCCTCGCTATGACGCAAATAAAAATGAAGTTATAACATTTAAATATGGGATACTACGCATGTATATCGATCATTATCAAATAATATAGGACTTTTTGATTAAGCCCCGAATATCGAACCCACAAAGATATATAGCAATATGCAAACTAAAAAATAGTAGAAATTAAATAACAAAATTTTACTTAGCAAATTATTCTTACTTAAACTCTAGATGCTAAAATAGCAATGAAAGTTTGATTCTTTTTTTTTGTAAATTTTTTATAATTAAAAATAAAGTAAGCAACTAATTAACTTAACTAAATATTTGCAAGATGAAGACAATTTAGATAAAACATCTTTTTCTTTATCATGAATCAATAACAAGTATTGAAATTCTATTGTGGAAGCATTCTAATTGTGTTGTGTCAAATAGAAGCAATAATATTATTTATCTTTATGAGAGATGTTATAAAGAACATTGGTTAATCTATAGTTTGAATAGTCTTCAAGCCTGGTTAGGTAAGGAAGGTACTAGATCTCACGCTAGAGCTCCTTCTTCTCCATCCACATGGAGGCTAACATCTCGTATCAAAACCTAAAACTATAAATCAAATTTTGGGCTTTAGCCTGTCACTCTTAATTTCTCTAATTCTACACCCTTCAAAGTTTATTTTCCTATTTATTTGCACTCAATCCCATGAACGACATTCTCATCCATGAAATCAAATATGATTTCTATCATTTGTTGACTGGACAATACCATCTCAGATCTTACATGTTCTCACAAGAGGTATTAACATCTTAATTGGTCAAATCAAGAAGTAAATGAAGTACAAGGTTTAAAATCATCACAACTTATACCAACAATAAAGTTTAATACTTCACAAAACTTCCTTTCAATACTTAATTAATTATCATTTTTAGGAAATAGATAAATAAAACTACTCAGAATCCATGAAGAAAACACAACCAAACTTGAGTTTAAAAGTAGAAATCAAGCACACAAACAAGAAATCTAAATTAAAACCAAATGTAGTCATAAAGATAAAAAAATTATCTCAATTACTCTCCACCAAATGTGTTGAAGTTCCTTTGAATTCTCTTCTTTCACTCATAATACAAATTAAAACTCAAAATAAAATAAAAGGTGGTCGGCGGAGTCGATGGCAATGAGCGGAGGCAACAATGGTTACTTGGATGGATGATGGTTGTTGGCTGGGATTGGCTGGCCCCTTAGCAATTTCCTTCGATGATCCAAGTCTTCTTTTATAAAAATCCCAGGGGTGCCTTGTTGACTCTTCAAAATGTGTCTTCACTCAAAGAATTCTCTAGAAGATGCCTCTTCAAAAGCCAATTGAATGAATTTTTTTATCCATGAACTATTTCCCACATTTTTATGAAGGGTTTCTTTAAACACCTCTTCAAAAAGTCATCCAAATTCAATGACTCGTCAAATAACTACTTCTGGTCCTTAAGCATGGGGTACCTAGCACTTAAGCGTGGGGTACCGGGCGCTTTGGCGTGGCTCTCTCAGAATAACTGGCGTGTAAGCACCAGTCCTGGGCGCTTAGCTGTCTCAGTTCATTTTTTGTACCTTCTTTTTTTTTGCTCCAAATTTGAATCTTTTTCACTTCTTTTAACATTTTTCATCCATTCAATTGTACCTGAAAGAAAAACACACAAATACCTTTCATTAAAGAGTAATATCTCAAAAATAGGTATAAAAATATGTGCAAAAAGACTATATATTTTAAGTGTATCAAAATCTCCCAAACGTAAAATGTTACTTGTCCTAAAGTGACACTTCAATATTTTTAAAACTAAATAAGTAGATTATGTATATGAGTTTCTTCAAAAGTTTCTTAAACTTTGATGTAGAAATATAGTGGTCCAATTTAGAAAATAATATTAATAAACGAAACCAACTTAAAGTTTAAATATTTTTAATGTAGAAAAGTTTAAATTTATGAGTTTTTATCTAGTTCAGAAATATTTTAGATTTTCCAAATATAGAGTTTAAGCATTTTATAATCTCCACTTAAAAATTTTTATTAAGCATAATTTTACTTACTAAATTATATTTTTAAGCTTAAAAGTTTCTCAAGTCTTAAACTTTAAAAAGATCCGATGTGGAACCAATTTTTGATTAGGCACTAATCCTCAAGCTTCTCCTTTCTTTTCAAGTTTTCTTTTCTTCTCTTTTCTTTTCTTTTCTTTTTTTTCTTCTTCTTTTCAGGCAAGGATTATTATATCTCGATAGACCTTTAATGATTTTGAATTTCACTCTTCCTTTCCCAAAGCAAAGAGTTGATATATTTCCTTTACTTCAAATCATAATAATAGTTTTGAAAATTATTTTCAATAAAAGGATTTTAAGTTTTGAAAATTAAAGTTTAACTCTTCTTCATTTTTTAAAAATACAATTTCTCTCACTAAATATAGTTACACAATATTTATAATTTTCATACTAAAAAATTTTTAACTTTAAGTTTTTCTTCATTACTATAAATTTTAACTAAATTCTCTTATTCATTTCTATACTCAAAATTTTACTTCCCTAATATAACTTCATACACATGATCATTTTCTTCAAATCAAAATTAAATTTATTTGAAATACATTTGAGAACAATTA
>JXCR01143123.1:63880-77320 GCA_002079205.1 Phalaenopsis hybrid cultivar | reverse complement strand
CCCCCCCCCCCCCCCCGAAAACTTAAATTTTTATTAGAATTAAACATTTTAGCATCATCTATAAATATTAGCAGGAATGAAAATTTAAAAATAACATGCTAACTAGAATTTTTACATCCTAAATATGCAAGTACAAAAATTAAAAACAGGAGGAAAAATTAAATTGATCCATTTTTAATTTACTTAACATATAGAGATTCATTATACTTCTATGCAGTGGAGGATAACATAAAAGCAAATAAACACACTAACATAAATTCACAATTGCAACATAAAGAAAATATCTAGTAGTAACTTGAAAATTTAAAGCATAAATTTTTTAAGTGACAATTAGCAATATTTTAAACTTTCCTAAGATCAGAATTAAGTTCAATACAAACTAACTAAACACACTAAACAACACAATGAACACAATTACTACCACAAAAATTAAAACAAAAACATCACAACAATGTCTAACAAATAAAAACACAAACAAAACTAACAGTCTCGACAAATACAACTCTAAACACAAAAAAATACAATATAACTGCACCACAAACAGTTTACATCAATACATAAAAAGAAAACTAAAGAACCAGTCGAATCATCATGTTCCTCAGCATCATTCTCATCACTATGCCAAGTAATTGCAGGCTCATATGATGGATATCTTGGATATTGAGGGAAAACTACACCCTGATTACCCCTCATGAGGCTTTCCATAAATGAGTTGTACTCTTCCTCACAATCACTATGTCTCCTCATATATCCATCTAAATGCTCTATTAAATTTTATAAATTTAATACCTTTTTGATGGTGTAAATGACATTGTTCAAAATCCTTTGCAATAGTTGTGACTGAGAATCAGATCCAAAGTCTGACCCTGTGATGTAGAAGCACGTGAAGTGGAAGCTCGAGATCTCGAAGCAGCTGAACTATTGGAAAATCCACCTCTCCGGTCAAAAATTGAATGATGTGAATAAGACTTAACTTTCACACTAGTAATAGGCTTGAGTGGCTGCAATATTTCTTCCCAGCAATCAAATCTAACTATAGCTTGCTCACATAATAAAAAGATCAAGGATGCAAATCCTAAACCTGCAATAGTGGTAGCAACGACATAGATAGTAATAACATTATGAATCAAGGCTCCAATGTTGATGGGCTTGAACCGCTGAATATAATAGTTCAAAGTTGCTCGATCACGGGTCACTTCACTAAGATGATTTATAGACAGAGACGAGCAGAAATAAAATAGTGCAATGTCTTTGCAGTGACATCTAACTTTGAAGTGGGGAATTTGACTCTCCTCTCATTAGTGATCTTCCATAATCCTCTTCCTTCAGTCCACGATGAAGTGATCTTGTCTAAATCCTCCTCATTTGGACTATAGTTCGAATAAAAACATAAAGTACTCTGGGGCAAATGATAAATCTAATTTATTACCTCAGGTGAAAAAGGCATTTTCTTTCTTCTAACCATGACTCCTTCTTCAGCCTCGAGGAGATTTGCATAGAACTTCCGCACAACAGAAATAACTGTCACAGCATAAAAACAGCAAAACCACTCCCACTCGTGGCAAACAACCAAATCTTCTACAACTCCTCCCAGACTTTTGAAACAATGCTAAGGAATTAACTTTCTTTATTGCAGTGCATCATTGTATCGATCCTGAGCTCTAGCACTAACAAACTTGCTTGAATTAAATTGGGCTTTTCCCTTGCTCCTCTTCATTCTAGGTATCATTTCTAAAAATCACATAAAAATCACTATAAATTCCAAATTTAATTCTAAATCATTAAACTCAACTCTTAAAAGCTTAGACTACCAAATCTATGTATTTTCCATAGATTTTTCTCAATTTTCACCATGAATAGTGATTTTTGGGTAAATTTATAATGTGCTACATGGTGAAAATAAAAAATGTCTACATAGAAGTGAAGCTCTTACATCAAGGATATAAAATCTAGCAATTTTTTCTCCAAATCACAAAGATATATTCAAAATATGATGTTTCCTCACTTCAAACTTGTGAATGCTAGAGGAAGGGGATGAAGTTGAGGTGCAAAAATGGTGTTTCTTGGACCGATTTATCACTTTAAATCGTTCGCAAACCGGTTTACATGAACATACCCTTAAGTGAAAATGGTTCAGCGCTTAGGCGCCTATCTCTCAATTTAGGTAGCACTTAAGCATGGGGTCTTAGCGCTTAGGTGCTAGTGCTCAAATTTTGATTTTTTCAGTTTTAAGTAAAGTGCACTTCTAGCCTAAGTCAACCAGCCCTACGAGGTCTCATAACTCATTAATAACTTTTTTCTTCCTTGACAACTATCCTCTTTCTCAAGATTCACGAATCTTAACTAATTTGATTTAATATTATATAACACTAAGTTTCACACAAGCAAACGCTTATATTTATTCACAAAAAATTACAATCATTTTCAATACATAAAGTCTCAATCCAAATAGTTTTGGATGAGAAAATTCATAGCACGAACACTTGACAATCTTAACATTAAAAACACACTAAATACTAACAAAAAAACACTAAACTCACAAAACAGTAACAAAGCACTTAATTCCACTCTCCGTTTGGTGGAGCGAATCCTAGCCTATCATTAGTCTCTCCATCTACATTTGGAATATAAATCTGATAAAACAAACGTTGATTGATAACTCTGGTTGAATCTTTGTCAATCCACTTATTCTTCAAATACATAACCTTGTGCACTTCTTCTATAAAACTGGTATGGCTAAACTACAACTTAAGTTGCTATCTCATATGATCCAGATGTGTGTTAACTCCCATCACTTTTGCTTCAATTGAAGCCACGTCAGCCTCATATTTAGTGATTTTCTCCGTTATTCCTTCAATACTAACGGCTAGGAAATTTTTATATAACTCTTGCGCACTCTGACTAAAAAACTTCTTTCTTATTGCCTCCTCTTTTTTCTTCAAATCACTCTCCCAAGATGACATTATTCCAAAACTCTCTCTTCTTACTTAGGATTTAGAGTTAATATTTCACTGTGGTAAAAATACTTACATAACCCTTCTATTTATGGGCTCAAAACTCCCCTATAACTCCTAGGCATGTCCTAGAACTGCTATCTCACATTAAAGCCAACCAAATCATGATTAAAACTTCTAGAAACCAAAATTTGCACATGTTCTTAACTATCGCGCTTAAGCGCCAGTGCTCAATTTAGCACAGATCAACTTAACATCCAAATACTCATTCTAACATGTCTAAGTCATCTTTTAAGATCTTAGAATAAATATTAAATTATTATATAGTTAAAATACTACCAAAATTTTATAACTCAAACACAACAACATAACATTCAAATCAAACACAAAAATAACTATAGATTGTCTCGCATAGAGAGCTTGGTTTTACGTCATCAGCCCGACGTACCTAGTGCTTATTCTGGTTGACCCAACATCATAAGATCATTCAATTTAAGTTGGTTACCTAAAAAGTAGGGTTTCAACCTATGACCATTAACTTTAAATATGTTATCAGTTTTAGGATCTTTGTTATCCACAGCTCCATAAGGATAAACTTTTATCACAACAAATGGGATCATTCACCTGGACTTAATTTTGCCTGGAAAAAGTCTTAACCTTGCATTATAAAGCAAAACTTGTTGCCCTGATACAAAATTTTTAGTAAGAATACTCCAATCATGCCACATTTTTATCTTTTCTTTGTAAATATTACCACTTTCATAAGATTCATTCTTTATCTTTTCAAGCTCATTTAATTGCAATAGTCTTTTCTCACTAGCATCCTTTAAATTGTAATTAAATTTTTTAATAACCCAATATGCTTTATGCTTAAGTTTAACTAGTAAATGACAAGCTTTCCTAAATATTAGCATGTATGAGGACATTCCTATACGGGTTCTGTATGCAATTCTATAAGCCCACAAAGCATAATCAAGTTTGACTAACCAATTCATTTTAGTTGAATTCATAGATTTTTCTAATATTAATTTAAATTCACGATTGGGTAATTTAGCCAAACCACTTATCTAAGGATGATAAATACTAGCAATTCGATGGTTATGATATTCCATTAATAATTTGTCCATTATTGTATTTTTAAAATGACTTCCCCCGTTAGTTATGATCACTATCGACATCCTAAATCTACGAAATATGTTTTTTTTCAAATAATTTGCAACACTTTGAGCATCACATCAAGGTAAAGCAACAGCTTCTATCCATTTAGATACATAATCTACTTCTGACAATATATATAAATTTCCAAAATATAGTATAAATGGTCCAATAAAATATAATCCCCAAATATCAAATAACACATAATTAAGGGGCATCTCATTCTTCCTAGAAATATTACCTACTCGTTGACATCGATCACAAGTTTTGATATAAGCATTAACATATCTAAAGTATGTAGGCCAATAAAATCCAAATTGTAAAATTTTATATGTTGTTTTGTCAACACCAAAATGTCCCCCAAAATCAGAATTATGACATTTTTTGATAATTTCATAAGTTTCTTCTAAAGGCACACATCTTTGAATAACAAGATTCTTTCCTTGTTTATATAAAAATGGGTCATCCCAAAAATAAGTCTTAGCTTCAGATTTCAATTTCCTCTTCTGTTGGCAAGTCATTTCATAAGGTGTAACTATCAATGAAATTCACAATGTCAGCATACCATGGAGCACGCCACTCATTAATATTGAACAATTCCTCATCTAGAATATATTCATTAATTTCTTTTTTTTAGAACATAGTGGTTTCTCTAATTCAAGCCTGGACAGATGATCAGCAATTTAATTCTCAGTTCCCTTCCTATCTAATATCACAAAATAAAATTCTTACAAAAGAAGAATCTATCTTATAAGTCTTGGTTTTGCATCTTTCTTTTTCATTAGATACTTGATAGCAGAATGATCTGTATGCACAATACATTTAGTTCCAATTAAGCTTGATCTAAATTTATCAAAAACCTATACTACCGCTAATAACTCTTTCATAGTTGTGATAAAATAAATTTTAGCTTCATTAAGAGTTCTACTAGAATAGGAGATAACTTTGAAAATGTTATCATGTTTTTTTCCTAAAACAACTCCAATAGCATAATCACTAGCATCACACATCAGATTAAAAGGTTTTTCCCAATCTGGTGAAACAATAATTGGTGCAGTGACTAATTTTTCTTTTAATAATTCAAAAGCTTTCAGGCACTCTTTATTAAAATTAAAAATTACATCTTTTTTAAGGAAATGACATTGAGGCTTAACAATTTTTGAAAATTCTTTAATATATAGGCTGTAGAATCTAACATGTCCTAAAAAACTCCTAGTTTCCTTCACTCTTGTAGGGTAAGGAAAAATAGCGATCACTTGAATTTTAGCTCGATCTACTTCCATACCATTTTTTGAATTTTGATATCCCAAAATAATTCCTCCTGCTACCATAAATTGACATTTTTCCTAGTTAAGGACAAAATATGTTTCTTCACAACACTTAAGAACTTTTGATAAATATTCTAAACATGATTCAAATGAAGTTCGAAACACTGAAAAAATCATCCATAAGAACTTCAATCCCTTTTTCAATTAAATCACAAAAAAAGCCATCATACATCTTTGAAATGTAGTAGGGGCATTACATAAACCAAAAGACATTCTTCTAAAAGCAAATGTACCATAAGGACTGGTAAAAGTTGTTCTCTCTTAATCCTTAAGAGCTATTTGTATTTTGTGATAACTGGTATATCCATCTAGAAAACAAAAGTATTTATGCCCAGCTAGTCTACCCAGTATTTCATTTAGAAAGGGTAGTGGAAAATGATCTTTCCTTGTAGCAAGGTTTAACTTTCTATAATCATTCCATATTCGCCATCCTGTGACTTGTTTAGTTGGTATTAACTCATTATGTTCATTCATAGCCACAGTCACTCCTCCTTTCTTACGAACGCAGTGAGCCAAACTAACTCATGCACTATCTAAAATATAATTCCAGCATCTAACCACTTTAAAATTTCTTTCTTCACAACTTCCTTCATAATAGGATTTAATCTCCTTTGAGGTTCAACCCTGGATTTACAGTTCTCTTCCATATGAATTCTATATATATAGATTGAAGGACTGATTCCTTTTATATCAGCAATTGTCCATCCAAAGGCTTTATTGTAACTCTTCAATATTTTCATTAAACTCATTTCTTCTTCTGAAGTTAATTTTGAAAAAATTATAATATGTAATATTGAGGAATCACCTAAAAAGACATACTTCAAATGTTCACAAAATACTTTCAACTCAAGCTCAAGAGGTTTTTCAATTGATGGACAGTAAGATGTATTTTTTTTTGTCGTGTCCAAAACTTCAAAACTTCCTTGAACATATTTTGAATCTTCCTTGTAAAAATTTTCACATTAATCTAATTCCTCTTCTTTATCATGTTCCAACTCTTTCATTTAGATTTCTCTTCATAAGTTCTTTTGAAATGACATTCATTTAGATATCTTATCACATCCATTCTATAACATTCATCATCTTTACCATTTGTAGGGTATTTCACTGGTTTAGAAAGATTAAATGTAATTGTCTGATCATTGATGTGCATAGTTAATTTTCCTTTCTGTACATCTATCATTGCTCTTCCTATAGCTAGAAAAGGTCTCCCTAAAATGAAAGGTATCTTCTTATCTTCCTCTATATCTAGCACAATTAAATCAACAGAAAAGATAATTTAATCCACTTTCACTAAGAAATCTTCCATAACTCCTTTAGGATATTTTATTGAATGATCTATTAATTGCAGAGTTGTAGTAGTAGGGGATATTTCTCCTAATTCTAATATTTTAAATATTGATAATGACATAAGGTTGTACGTCACCTAAATCACATAAAATTTTCCCATAAAATCTATCTCCTATTGCACATGAAATTGTGAAGCTACCAGGATCCTTAAGCTTTTTAGGAAGCTTTTCTGAATTATAGCACTACACTCCTCACTAAGTACAACTGTCTCGTTAACTTCAAACTTCCTTTCTCTGTTAAGAATATCCTTCATAAACTTCACATAGCTTGGCATTTGTTCTAAGGATTTAGCAAATGAAATAGTAATTGTAAGCTTCTTAAAAATTATTTGTAGTATTGTCTTCAATTAAAGCATAAGCATCATTAAATGATTTTGACATGAACGAACCACCACCAGCGACATCAATAATAGATTTAAGAGATCCAACTAATCTATTGTAAAAGATTTGAATTATTAACCAATCTGATATAGCATGGTGTGGACACTTTCTTAAGAGTTTCTTAAATCATTCTCATGCTTCATACATAGATTCCCCTTCAAACTGGTAAAAAGATGTAAGATCATTTCTAAACTTTGTAGTTTTTTTTTGGAAATTATTTAGCAAGGAGTTTTTGCTCTATGTCACCCAAAGTTCTGATAGATAATGAATGTAACCATATCTTAGCCTTATCCCTCAGTGAGAAAGGAAATAATCAAATTCTTATAGCATCATCTAATGCACCATCATATCTAAATGTAGCACACAGTTCTAGAAAATTGGTAAGATGTAAATTTAGATCTTCAGTTGGTGCTCCCCTAAAGTGATTATTTTATACCATTAGGATAATGCGGGTTTAAGTTCAAATCAATTAACTACTACAGCTAGTTTCTGAATACTACAATGAAGTTCATCTGCTATAGGGTTTGCATAATCTCTTAAAGGTCTAAACTCTTCAACATTTTAATTATTTTGATTTGTCATTTTTTGAAATTTTAAATTTTTTCAGTGATTTTTCTTTTTTAATTTTTTTAATAGTTCTTTCTAATTCAGAGTCATAAGACACAAGTCTTGTGGAACCTGAACTACGCATACATTACTATGAAACACCTAAAATAAAACATAAAATATAAAAAATAAAAACACACAAATAAGAACTTTTATATAAAAACAACACTACAATATTCCTATAATAAATCTTAAAGTTTAAATAAGACTTTATAAAAGTAAAAATTTTGCTTTCTAAAAATTTCTTGTAAAAATTATTGTAAATATCCCTGACAACAGTACCAAAAACTTGATCCTGCCTTTCTATATAGATATTTATTAAAATGTATGCGATTATATACTTAATTTCCTTAAAAATAATTCTTACTTTGCAACAAAGCCAAAAACTTGATCCCAAACAAAAGCTAAGTGAATTCTTCACTATGAAGAAAATAAGAATAAAGTTACAATATTTAAATATGAGATACCACGTAAGTAGACGTATCAATATCAAGTAATATAGGACTTATCGATTAAGCCTCGAATATCAAACCCACAGAGATATATAGCAATATGCAAATTACAAAACAGTAGAAATTAGATTACAGAATTTTACTTAGCAAAATATTCTTATTTAAACTCTAGAGGCTAAAATAGGAAAGAAAGTTTGATTTTTTTTGTAAATTTTTATAATTAAAAATAAATTAAGCAACTAATTAACTTAACTAAATATTTGCAAGATGCATGCAATTTAGATAAAATTTCTTTTTCCCTGTCATGAATCAATAACAAGTATAGAAATTTTGTTATGAAAGTATTCTAATTGTGTTGTGTCAAATAGAAGCAATAATATTTTTTACCTTTACTAGAGATGCTATAAAGAACATTGGCTAATATATAGTTTGAATAGTCTTGAAGACCGGTTAGGTAGGGAAGATACTAGCTCTCATTCTAGAATTCCCTCTTCTCCATCCACTTGGAGGCTAACATCTTGTATCAAAACATAAAATTATAAATCAAATTGGGGGCTTTAACCTGTCACTATAAAGTCCTCTAACTTTACACTCTTTAAAGTTTATTTACCTATTTATTTACACTCAATCCCATGAACTACATTCTCATCCATGAAATTAAATGTGATTTACACCATTTTTTGACTAAGACAATACCATCTCTGATCTTACATGTTCTCAAAATAGTATTAACATCTTAATTTTCAAATTAAGATGTAAATGAAGTACAAGGTTTAAAATCATCGAACATTAAAGTCTAATACTTCACACAACTTCCTTTCAATACTTAATCACTTATCATTTTAAGTAAAAAAATAAATAAAACTACTCAGAATCCATAGAGAAAACACAACCACACTTGATTTTAAAGGTAGAAATCATGCACACAAACAAAAAATATAAATTAAAACCAAATGTAGTCATAAAGATAAAAAATTATCTCAAATCCTCTCCAACAAATGTCTTAAAGTTCCTTTAAATTCTCTTTCTTCACTCATAATAAAAACTAAAACTCAAAATAAATAATAGGTGGTCGACGGTGGCGGCAGCAATGAGCTGCGGTGGCGACGGTTACTTGGATGGATGATGGTTGTTTGTTTGGATTAGCTGGCCCCTTGGTAATTTTCTTTAATGACCTAAGTCTTCTTTAATAAAAATCTAAGGGGTGCCTTGGTGTCTCTTCAAAATGTGTCTCCATTCAATGAATCTTCTAGAAGTTGCTTCCTTTTAAAAGCCAATTGAATGAATTTTTGTTAACATGAACTATTTCCCACCCAAACACCTCTTCAAAATGTCATCCAAATTCAATGAATAATCAAATAACTACTTACGGTGCTTAAGCGTGGGGTACCTAGCGCTTAGGTGCGGCTCTCTCTGAATAACTAACACGTAAATGCCACTCTTGGGTGTTTTTGTGCCTCAGTTTATTTTCTTGCACCTTGTTCATTTTTACTCCAAATTTGATCCTCTTTCACTCCTTTTACCATATTCATCCATTTGATTGTACCTGAAGTAAAACACACAACTATCTTTCATTAAAGTGCATTATCTTAAATGTACGTACAAAAATGTGTACAAAAAGACTATATATTTTAGGTGTATCAGCACCTGCTTTTTAATTTTGAGGTGATTGAAGCCCTAAGGGGCTGAAACTCACATTATCCCCCATTTTGGTCTAAAATTTTTGAAGCCTTTAAGTGTTGAACTCGAGCTGAAACGATGGAGGCAAATGAATAAAGGTAAACTATTAGATCTATAATCAAAATTATCTAATTCATGCCCTAAATCTATTATGAGTCACCAATGATATCACAACACTCCCTCTATCATGCAAAAGGAGACTGGTGACTCATGTGTGCTCCCTCTATCTTATAGCCTGCTCACCCTCCTAACCCGACGGTGACCTCTTTTACTAATTTGCTATAGAAATAGAATGACCCCCCTCCTAAGGGTACATTTCGATCAGATTCTTGCATGATATAATCATTTACCAAAGGTATTTTTATATCATATTCTCTGACTTGTTCACTTGCTTTCTCGTTCTCTATAAATTTTGTGAGGTATGTCAGAGCATGGCCCAAATACCAACAGTTCATAGTAGGTAATAAGATTGCAGCTGCAATCATCATGAAGGTATAATTATTCTAAAACTCAATGCTTTTTTTTTCTAGAAGGCCTTTTAGATTCTGTGTTATAGTTATGGAACTTAGGCTATTGTTAGAGGAAGGCGCCATAGGTTAGGAATCATTTCTTTTGTTTTCCCTACTCCCCACAAGTGGTTTTACAACCCTAACAGCTAACATATACAACTGAGATTATGATAATCCCATGATTTTTTATGACTTCACCCTGATGAATGGTTTGAAGCCACTTCGACCTAGAGAATGTCGAATTTCTTTTATCCTCATTCCCTAAGTCATGAAGGCTTTGTCCGTAGAGGAAAGCTTAAATTTCATGAGATTTTTCTCGTGTGGAAAAGTTCCTTCACATCATTCCATATAGTTAGAAGTAGGCCTTTTTTTATGTTTTGTAATGAATGGTAGCTACGACTTTACCTCCACATAGATACGAGCAAGTGACCCAACCTGCAATTAGGTAGTAATTTAGCTTCCAACTAAAAGCAAAAAAAAAACTTGGCTTGAATTTATATTTAGCAGCTACTGTGTAAAATTGAAATGTTATAAAACTTAGAAAATATATTACACACTAAGGGTACTATGCACACATATGTATCATTTTAAGTAATATAGATTTCTCTTTAATATAGTATCGATCCCCCTGAGAAGCAAGGTAAGAAAGCCCTTAGGTAAAATCCTAGTCTTCTACTATCAAGCCTTAGGTTGGAAGGTCGATTAAGATGGTGTTTTATCTAGCAACTACTTCTAAATGCAAATATTAAATGTAAGGACAACAATTATTCCTAAATGCAAATATTAATACTTAAGATAACTTATCTAGATAAATTTGTTCGGATAAATTTGAGAGGTAAAAACTAGCATTCTCAAGTGCAACGATATAGAAAATGTGAAGGAATGAAATGCATAGAATTTAATGTAGTTGTTACAAATAACAACATATGTGTTCTTTACTTCTTTTGATGAGTAAAGAACGTTGATTAATCTAAAGATGGTGTCGGCATGCATAATAGTGTTGGGTAGGTTCTTGTCTCTCACTCCTAAATTACCCACTATGCCCTCTCTATAGGACCTACCAGTGGCCATTAGTTCTAATCTCTAGACCAAATTGATAAAAGAATCTAGTCTATCACTTTAGAAACATCAATTCTATGCCTATCAAATCTTATCTCCCTATCTTTTTGCACTCCCCATCAGACAATCGCCACAGGTCTTTCAAAAGTGAAATGTGGCTCTAATCAGTTGAGAATTACATCACCCTCCAGATTCTTAATGCAATTACAATAGATTTTAACATTACAATAGGCCAAAATTGCAATGTAAGTGAAGTTCAACCGAATTCCATCACATTAATAATAAAAAAAATTCTAACATGCCTTCCAAAACACTTATCCAAATCATAACAAAAGAAAATTAAATGAAAATATTGGCATAAGAAGTAAAAGGATTTTATAGAATTTTGTGCCAACAATGAACATATGTCTACCTACCACTCATCCAAGTGTATAGATACAATTAGAATTCTATTATTTGAGTAACTATCTATCATTTAGAAACTCTTAATAGAAATAGATCCTTAAAGTATATTTCCTTAAAAGTGTCATTGCCACCCAAACTACTTCATCATAGCCAATCAGATAATGTGAATTCACTGAATTTGTAAGATCACCTCTCTCCCGAGTCTTAGTTTCAATTTTAACATAACGTATTGCCACTTAAGTTATGTCAATAGAGTAAAGGAGATATTACTCATCAGAAGAGATTGAAATCATTCTACAAGAAAATGAATTTTCCTACACATGCCACTACTTCAAATCAAAAGAAAAGATTAAGGAAAACTACTCACGAAGCCTGAAGAAAATGAAACAAAGAATTTATTAAATAAAAAAAATACATTAAAAAGTATTTACAGTAATTACAAGATAATGAAGAACATAATACTTTAGCTTTTTCCCTCTAAAAGAAGGATGAAGATCTCCCCAATAAAGTCTCCTACCAATCCATGCTCTGCTCATTCAATTTCTTTACACATTTCTCTTAAAATCCCTCACCAATCTCTCCAGACATGACGAAAATCAATATCTACATCAACTCACTCCAAACTCTCTATAAAATCCTTCTGAAACTCCTCATAATACTCTCCTAATTACTTCTCATGAGAGGCGCCGACCCCCTTATTTTAAGAGACACAAAAACCCCTCCTTTCTCTAGGAGACACATCTCTTCATCCAAAAGATACATATCTTCATTCAAGAGCTTTTCCAAGTGTCTAGATTCATTTAACCACTCCATGGGGCATGCAAGCCATCCAAAACCTTCCAGAGCATCCTGGAACCAGAAAAAACTGTCAAAAACCACCCCTGGACATTTTTTGGTGCCTAGACAACATTTTGAGTCCCTAGGTGCCATTTTCTTATTGTCACTACTGCCTGGGTACCACCCTACAAGTAGCTCCACCGTTTTACCTCGCTTTGCTCTGTTTCAACTCTGTTTCACCCCGTTTCAGCTCGGTTTAGCTCCAAATTGTTATACCTACAAAATAAGCATTAAAATAATTTTTCTTTAAAGTGTAATTTCATTCAAAAATATTTGATAAGTGGAAGAAAAATTAAGCATAGAAAGTCATATCAAAATGTGCCAGGTCAAATTTTCTTCCTTGCTTGTTTGGACTCCAAATTGCACCATTTTTGCTTTATTTTCTCCAAAAAAACTATTTCTTGTACCTAGAAATAAAAAGATGCAAATATCTTCCTTTAAAGTGCAACATCACAAAAATGTGCATAAAACAAACATTAAATGTATATTAAAATAGGTAATTTTTAGGTGGATCGGCAAGATAGAGACGAAGGAAATAAATAGATGGCATACATCGCCGATGGCCTTAGGATGGGTGCCGACTGTGCCAGTGTTTGTGTGGAGCCTATTTCTAGAAGATTTGATGAATTTGGATGCTTTTTGAAGACTTTTTGTATGCATATATTGGAGAAACAATCTAGGCTCTATTTAAGGCTGAAATTTGATCAGAAAGCCCCCCCCCCCCC
>JXCR01143123.1:18220-63843 GCA_002079205.1 Phalaenopsis hybrid cultivar | reverse complement strand
CCCCCCCCATCGCACCATTTCAACTTCTTCCACTCATTTCAATTTTACTCTTCACACACCTACATTCCACACCATTTCACACCATTAGTGAGTTATTTTCTTATAGTTTTGAGTTATTTTGGTGAGTTTACTTTTGAATTCTTCTCTCAAAAGTGTTGGAGAGGAAGTGAAGTGAGAGATTTCTTCTTCCTACATTTCTTAAGAGAGGCTACAAAAGATTTGCTTTGAGAAAGAGTTTCAGATAAGTGTTATTTGTTTATTATGATTGTATGAACTCTCTTTTATATATGAAATTTGTGTTTTGTTATATCTTTCTCATGAAGTCTAGTTAGATTCCTTTATCTTTCCCCCTACTCTGAAATATGGTGAAATGAAGAGATAATGTAGATGTGACAATGTTAAAATTTAAAATAAATTGTGATAGTTTTTTAACTCCATTCTTAATTTACTTTTCAATCTGACTAATTGAATTGTTAAAATATGTTGTGTAACATATGATGTGGGAAATGGAGTATGAGTTCTACAACAGAGTGAGAATCACATTTAAGTCCATGAAGGAGTAATTCATTCATGGAATTAACTGCAAATAAATATAGAATTATACTTTGTTGAATGTAGAATTGGAGATTTCTAGGGTGACATACTAAAAATCCCTAATTTAATTTTAGTGTTTATACCCTAAAGCGAGAGATAGCTTTCAGAAGAACGGAAGTGGGAGCCAGTATCCTCCTAGCCTAGTCATAGATTTAGGGACTAAACCTAAGATTAGCCAATGATTTTCTGTAGCACTGAATCAAGGTAGAAAATTAAAATTGCTCCTATTTGGCACAATAAATATTTAAACCTTTTATCACATCTCATTTCACCAAAAACTCATTATATTGGGAAAGATGCTTTTACATATTAGAAAACTTCATCACATAAACATAGTTTAGTAGTTATTAATTTTAAAACCCGCTTTTAAATTCTTTAGTAGTAAATAATTTAGTTTTGATAATATCTTAAACTTTTGAAATTAGTGTGAGTAATTTTGTTTGATTTCTGTAAATTTCCTAGTTAATTTATCATTTTAAATTTAAATCTTCTTTGTGGGATCGATATTTGGGACTTAAACAGAAAGTCTTATATTACTTGATAATGATACGTATACTTGTATAAAATCCAAACTTTAAGTGTTTAACGTTATTACTCATAAAATATCACATCAAGTTTTTGACACAGTTGCAAAGCGGAGTCAACTTTATAAATTTTACACAACTATATTTTTTGGGATCAAGTTTTATGCGTCGTTGTCAGGGAAGGTAACAGTAAATTAAATAGATTTGGTAAATTAGGAAATTTAGAGATAAAAATATACAAAATTCAAAATATAAAAAATTTATAAAATCCAAAAATATATAACTATATATTTAAGAGTATTTTTAAGAAATTTTTCTTTATTTTTTTTTAATGCAAAATATTGGTTTAGAAGGTTTAGTAAGTTACAATTCAAAGTTATAACGTACTATTAGAAAAAGTCGAAAACAACAAAAAGAAATTAAAATTTTGAACAAAATGGTGAATAAATTAAATAACCAAAAACTAAAAATCAACAAAGACCTTTAAAAGTTTATGTTAATCCAACAGCAGATGAACTTCACTTAACTATTCAAAATCCTAATGATACAAAATAATCAGTTTGGAGAAACACCTATTGAAGATCCTAACTTACATCTTGCTATTTTTTTCTTGAGATTTGTGTTATTTTTAAATATGATGGAGTGTTTAATGATGTTGTTAGGCAAATAATTTTTTCTTTTTCATTAAGGGATAAAGCCAAAGCTTGGTTAAACTCATTAGCACCTGGATCCATTAGAACTTGGGGAGAACTATCACAAAAATTCTTGGCTAAATATTTTACACCCTTGAAAACGGCTAAGCTTAGAAATGATATTACATCTTTTTGTCAGTTTGAAGGGGAATCGATATATGAAGCATGGAAAGGATTTAAGGATCTCCTTAGAAAATGTCCATACCATGCTTTACCAGATTGGTTAATAATTCAAACTTTTTATAATAGATTACTAGGATCACTAAGATCTATTATAGATGTTGCTGCAGGTAGATCTTTAATTTCAAAACCTTTTGACGAAACATACTCTTTAATAGAAGAAATGGCTACTAATAATTTTCAATGGCCCTCTAAATGGGTAAATCTTAAGAGAGTAGCTAGTATTCATGAATCTAATTCAATGTCTATTTTATCATCTCAAATTGTTGTTATATCAAAAAAGATTGATCAAATTGGAGTGAATTATTCTCAAATACCATCATTATTAGAGGAAAATTCACTATGACAGATAATTGATACTCAATCAATATATGAAACTTTGAATGCTAGTAATAATCAAAATAACAATCCTTACTCTAACTATTACAATCTTGGATAAAAAAATCACCCTAATTTTAGTTGGAATAATTATAACAATTCAATGAACCCCTTAAGAAATTTAAGTAAACAAGAAAATCCTAATTATTAACCTTATTATCCTCCTTGATTTAACTCTAACGCTAACACACAAGTTAAGAAAAAGAAGTTAACAATGGAAGAGTTAATATTGAATATTGGAATTCAAATACAATATCAATTGCTATTAGAAATATTGAAAATCAATTAGGACAAATTACTATTGCACTAAGTAACAGACCTTCAAGAAATCTTTCGAGTACGGTAAAAGTTAATCCCAAAGATCAAAATAAAGAATAAATTAAAGCAATTCAACTATGAAGTGGAAAGGAAGTTGAAATAAGAATCCAAAAAGAAATAGAACTTGATGAGGAGAAGGAAGAGATGGAAAGTAACTATATACAAAATGAACAAATACAAGTTCCTTTGGAAAAACCATTACCTATGTTTCCTTAACGACTAAAAAAGAAGAATAAAGAAAAATAATTTACAAAATTTTTTAAAATCCTTAACAAGTTAACGATAAACATTCCTTTCATTGAGGCTTTGGAACAAATGTCAAGTTATGGGAAATTTATGAAAGATATCTTAAACAAGAAAAGGAAGTCTGCAGATCATGAGATTGTTGCACTTAATGAAGAGTGTAACGCTACTATCCAGAAAAAGCTTCTTGAAAAGTTAAAAGATCATGGTAGTTTTATTATACCTTGGGCAATAGGTGAAAAGTTTTATGGAAAAGCCTTATGTGATTTAAGAGCAAGTATCAATCTTTCGCCTCATCAATTTTTAAACGTTTAGATTTATGAAAGAATTCTCCTACTACTGTAACTTTTTAGTTAACTGATCGATTGATCACTTATCCTAAAGGAGTTATAGAAGATGTATTAGTAAAAGTGGATAAATTTATTTTCCCTTTAGACTTTATAGTATTAGATATGGAGGAAGATAAAGACATTCCTATTATTTTGGGAAGACCATTTCTTGCAACAGGGAGAGTTGTGGTAGATGTGCAAAAAGGAGAATTAATAATGAGAGTTAATGATCAACATATAAAATTTAATATTACAAAAGCTATGAAATATCCTGTAATAGAAAAAGATGATGAATGTTTTAGGATGGAAGTTACTGATTATCTAAGTAATGAGCAATTAAAGAAAGAGTTTAAAGAAAAATTAAAGCAAAAAGAATTTAGTGAAAATGAGGATCAAATAAAGAAGAAAATTTAGATTATATTCAAAAAAAATTTGAAACTTTAGATTTGTTGAAAAATGATAATAAAAATCTTATTCCTTCAAGTATTAAACCACTTGAACTTGAATTGAAAGTATTACCTGCCCATTTAAAATATGTGTTTTTAGGAGATTCATCTACATTGCCTATTATTATATCTTCTGAGTTAACTAAAATTCAAGAATAAAAAATAATAGAAATGTTAAAAAGATATAAAAAGGCTTTCGGATGAACTTAAGAAGATATTAAAGGAATTAGTCCTTCAATTTATTTGCACATAATTTTATTAAAGGAACAATAAGAACCTAAAGCTAATCATCAGAGGAGATTAAACCCCATAATGAAAAAAGTTGTTAAATAAGAAATTTTAAAATTTTTAGATGCTAAAATTATATATTTTATTTCAGACAGTGCTTAGGTAAGCCCAATTCACTGTGTTCTAAGGAAAGGAAGAGTGACCGTTGAAGTAAATGAGAAAAATGAATTAATTCTAATAAGGCAAGTTACTGGTTGACGAATTTGTATAGATTATAGAAAATTAAACTTGGCCACCAGGAAAGATCACTTTTCTTTACCCTTTCTAGATCAAATGTTGGGTAGATTTGCTAGAAATAAATATTACTATTTTTTAGATGGATATACCGGTTATCATCAAATTCTAATTGCTGCTGAGGATCAAGACAAGAGAACATTTACAAGCCCTTATTGAACATTTGCTTTTCGTAGAATGCTTTTTGACTATGTAATGCACCTGCAACATTTAAAAGATATATGATGTCAATATTTAGTAATGTGATTGAGCATGGAATGGAAGTTTTTATGGATGATTCCTCTGTGTTCGGGACTTCATTTGAATTATGCTTAAATAATTTAGAAAAATTTCTAGAATAATGTGAAAAATCAACCTAGTACTAAATTAAGAAAAATGTTAATTTATGGTTGCAGGAGGAATTGTACTTGGACAGAAAATTTCTGAAAATGGCATAGAACTAGATCCTACAAAAATTCAAGTTATTGAAAAATTACCACCACTGACTACGGTCAAAGGGGTAAGAAGTTTTCTGGGATATGGTGGTTTCTACAGATGTTATGTAAACAATTTTTCAAAAATGACTAAGCCATTATGCCAACTTTTAGAAAAAGATACAAAATTTGATTTTAATGAGGAATGCATAAAGGAATTTGAATTATTAAAAGATAAATTAATCGCTGCACCTATAATAGTATCACCTGATTGGGAAAAATCATTCAAAATAATGTGTGATGCTAGTGATTATGCTATTGGAGTTGTGTTAGGACAATGGCACAACAAGGTTTTTAAAGTAATATATTATGCTAGTAAAACTATGAATGATGCTCAAATTAACTACACTACTATTGAAAGAGAATTATTAGCTATTATTTATGCCTTTGATAAATTTTGACCTTAATTGGAACTGATTGTATAGTGCATATAAATTATTCTACTATTAAATATTTAATGCAAAAGAAGGATGCTAAACCAAGGTTAATTAGATGGATACTTTTATTGCAAGAGTTCGATTTTCTATAGTTGATGGAAAGAGAAATGATAATCAAATGACTGATCATTTGTCTAGACTAGAAAAAGAAATATTAACTAATTTTTCAAATGAAATTTTAGAAAATTTCTCTGATGAACAATTATATATTTTTGATGAAATAGATACACCGTGGTATGTCGATATAGTAAATTATATTGTAAATGATATTCTACCACCAGATATTAAGAATCAACAATTAAAAAAATTTATATATGATTCAAAATTCTGTTTTTGGGATGACACCTATTTATATAAACAATGTAAAGATCTAATTTTTAGAAGGTGTGCGTCTTATGAAGAAACTTAACAAATAATTGAAAGATGTCATGATTCTGAATTTGGAGGACATTTTGAAACAAATAGAACTGCTTATAAAATTTTGCAAGCTAGCTTTTATTGGCATGCTCTTTTTAAAGATATTAATGAATATGTTAAAACATGTGATCGATGTCAGTGAGTAAGAAATATTTCTAGAAGAAACAAAATGCCTCTAAATTTTACATTGGAAGTTGAAATTTTTTATATGTGGGAATTAGATTTTATGGGACCATTTGTGCCTTCATTTGGAAGCTTATATATATATTACTTGTTGTTGATTATATGTGCAAATGGATTGAAACTGTTGGTGTACCAAAATGTGATGCTCGGAGTGTTTTTAAATTTTTAAATAAAACATTTTTACAAGATATGGAATGCCCAGAGTAATTATTACTGATGGAGGATCCCATTTTAGAAATAAGAGAATCGAGAAATTAATAAGAAAATATGATATTATGCATGGATTCTCTACTGCTTATCATCCTTAGACTAGCGGTCTAGCAGAAATATCGAATCGTGAAGTAAAAACAAATTTTAGAAAAAGCTGTAAATCTCTATAAATTGGATTGGTCAGCTAGATTGGATACATCTTATAGGACTCTTATAAGAATGTCCCCATATAGACTTATTTTTGGAAAAAAATATGTTACTAGTAAAATTGGAGCATAAAGCATTTTGGGCCATTAAGGAATTTAATTTCCATCTAAAAGATGCTGGGGAGAAAATATTACTGCAACTCAATGAATTTGAGGAGATTAGAAATGAAGCATGTGATAATGCAAAAATCTATAAGGAGAAAATAAAAATATGACATGATCAGAAGATTATTAATAAGAAGTTTGAACCTGGACAAGAAGTTCTATTATATAATACGATATTGAGATTATTTCCAGAAAAACTAAAATCCAAATGGTTAGGACCATTTAAACTGAGTAAAGTCTATCATTATGGAACAATTGCTATTAAGGATCCTAAAACCGGAAAAATATTTAAAGTTAATGGGCATCGATTGAAACACTATTATGAAGGACACATACCACAATTTAAAGAAGTTTTAAGGTTAAGTCAATCCAACCAAACCAATAGTATGTCGGGCTGACGACGTTAAACCAAGCGCTTGTGGGAGGCAACCCATATATAAATCTATATATATTTATATATTACTAATTTGTTCATAAGAGTCCTTATGTATTAGGAAATAATAGTATTTTTTAATTCCTACATAATTTTATATATCATAAATTAAGAAAAATATTAGTATTGGAGGAAAAATTGGAATCAAATTGAACAAAAAAATTTTCAGACGCAAATTTGGCCTTTAGCGCAGACAGTGCCATCGGGAGCGCCAACGGTGTCTCAAGTATTTTTCACTTACTAAACAGTTATGGAGAACTTTGGCGAGATTTCGCTCCATAATAACTGCCAAGAGGTGTATTTAAAGTCGTAAAAACTGACTTGGACATCTGAAAACTTCCTAATTTAGAATTCCATGGCTTCTAGTTCCAGAAATACTTCAAGGTATGGAGTTTTCAATAGAAGAAAGTTTATCAGTTTTGACGTGTAGAGATTATACAAAGTCATCATGGAGAAGAGACTAATCAAGGAAAGAGGCTTTATCAATCATGGAGTGAGTAACGCAAGTTCACATATCAAGAAAATCATTATACAGAGGCGTTAGGAAGTTCTGTGCTACACTACTACTGAAGTTGTAGTACCCGTAGTAAAAGAGTTTTATGCCAACATACATGGAATTAACCAATGAGTTGTCTTCATTGAAGGTAAGCCTGTACTATTTACTCCTGCTCGGATCAATGATTTTTATATAATAGAAAACGTTGCAATCTGTCAATATACAAATTTTATCCCGACGAAAGATATGATGTAAGAAGTATATAATTTTCTGACGGATGAACATGATAATTGGGAAATCAGAGATGAGGGATACGTTAGTTTCTCTGTGTTGTTGCTTAATCTAATTTCAAAATAATGGTATTTCTTCATATCTGCAAAACTACTACCTACCATAAATATTAGTAGAGTTACAAAAAAAGTGTCATTCTAAACTATTGCATTCAAATGGAAAAACTCATTGACATAAGGTCAATTATTTTCAAATCTGTTATGGGCATTATCATAAATGGGTCAATATATGGACTTGAGCATCCTTCTACACTTTTCTTACTTTGTAGTCAATCTCAAGTTCCATATGAAAGTTGGGAAAAACTTTTAGTACCTTGGGAGCCCATGATTCCTATTGATGAAAATTATATAGGGAATGGAAAAAAGCATTAGATTGTATTTTGGATCATTCATCACATGTTTTAACACCATTGATGCCACTAGCAGTTGGAAGTTCAATATCTTTGGAAAAGAGAATAAAAAAAAATAGAAAGAGAACTACATAGTATTACGAATGCAATAGAAAATCTTAACTACCTTTTTAATCACTTAGATTAGAGAATGAAGGAGAACTTTGCTCATACAGGAACAGTGGAAGGAGGATTGTATAGATGTTCATGAAAAATTAATGGATCGATAAAAATTTGACTGATCAATTCCCGTACCGACCTTTCTACAATTTATAGTCCATTACCAGTCTATGGGAGATATTAGAGGAGGAGAAAGCATTGAAGAAGAGGCAGATTAATTGAAGAAGTTAGACTCTCTACTATTTTAAAATAATTATGCTTTAATGTAATTGTGTGGATTTGATTTACTTTAATTTGCTTTAGAACTTTGATTATGTGTATAGTTTTGTGTCAGCGTTCTAGTATTGTGGATTGATTTTGACATTGAATTATAATTTAGTTTGCTTTGAAGAAGTGGAAATGTGATTAGAAAAATGTATTCGTAAGAAGTGTACTTCCATATATAAAAGTTACTTTGCTGTTATTTGTGAAAATGTTTGTTTGTGAATTATTTTTTGATAAAAAATTGTGTTCGAAAAGACTAAATAAACTTTGGAGTAAATTGAGAGTAAATTGAAAATTGAAAAAATCAAATAAGTGAATTTTTGGTGACTGGCACCGACGGCTCTGGATGACTGTCGATAACGCCCTCGACCCGAACCGACCCTAATACCTTTAAAATTTCACGCTTTGCACAGTGAAATGTCATTTTTACCCCTTGAGTCACCTTCAACCTCTGGTTTTCGCACCTAGGGCTTGTTATTGCTCGAATTTGAGGCGATTTTAAGGCAAATAAAGTTTGGATTTCATCTTCTCTAGGTAAGAGCTACACATTGAATTCAAAATTTTTTATTTTCACCAAGGATTTATCTTAAATTACCGAGATCCAAAATTTTGAGACTTTTTTTTGAAGATTTTGAGAAAATCCTTTGGTGAAGAACTCTTACTTAGTAGATTTAAGTTTAAAATGTTTCACATTGTGATTTTTGGAATTTTTTGGGAATTTATTTGGATTTTATCAATTTTTTATAAATTTACCATGGCACCTAGAATAAGCAAAGGAAAGAGTAAAGTAGATTTTGATGATCAAAAGTTTTTCAATTACAAAGCGGACATTTGCTTCAATAGTCTGCGTGCAACTAAAAAAGTGATTATGGATCAAGGATTTAAAAATCTGGTAGGAGAAGTTGAGAGAATAATCAATGTTCGACAATGGGAGAATTTCTGCTACTTTACTATCGAGACGATTATTGGTGTAGTGATGGAATTCTATGCCAATTTCAAGGTGACTTCTGAAGACTTTGTGTTTGTTCGTGGGAAAATGGTGTAGTTTACTCCAAGGAAGATTAATGAATTTTATCAGTTGGAAGATGCGTATAGCTGCCAGTACAAATTTTTTTCTACTATGAATGAGGCCTTGGATGAGGTTATTTCTTTTCTTATTGATGGAAGAGAAACTTGGAAGATGAAGAATGGAGTTAAGGTAAACTTTCCTCTTTCTATGTTAAATGTAGTATCTATGGCCTGACACTATTTTATTTCTGGAAGAATGATACCAACAAATCATCATAGTGAGGTTACAAGGGATAGAGCCATCTTGAGCTTCTGTATCTATCAGATGAAAAGGATAGATGTGGGCTCTATTATTTAGAAGAACACTCGATCTATTACTTTTGGAGACACTACTGGAGGTTTAACATAGCCTGCCCTAATCTTCACAATATGTGAACAGGCAGGAATTAATTATAGACCAGAGGAGGAGAGGATTGAACCTTTCATACCTATTGGGCCTGCCAATATAATGACTTATGAATCTCATGTTGGATGAAGATCTGGAAGTAGGACAAAGGATATTCCTTCAACTTCAAGTACTTCTAGTACTCCTACTATCTAAGAACTTATGGAGTAGATGATGATCCAATAGAGAGATATTTTGAGAATGGATCATAGAATGAAAAATATGGAGGGTAAAAATGTTCACTTTGATGATTTGATAAGACAGAAGTTTGAATATGATGTTGCTTATGATGATGTAATGGTCAAATTCATGAAGGGTGAGCACTCAGTTTAGTCTCCTACTCACCCTATTTTTACTCCCTATCAGCAGCAGAATTTGGATGTGGAAGAAGAAGAAGAAGAAGATAATGATGATTGGTGATGCTTTAGTTAGGTTTTTGATTAGTTTAAATTTAATTGTACTTTATTTTTTAGACTATTTGGTTGTAGACTGTGGTACTTTATTTTGTTGTATGTTGTGTTGTGAACTGTGGATTTGTGAGACTATTTTTGATACTGTTATTAGTTGTTAGTACTTTGTTGGATGTATTTGTAGTTAACTCTTTCTTAGCAAATTTTTTTTATATGTATTATGTTTAATTTAAAGGTTTAAGTTTTGTAGCTTTTCATATTAGCACCGGCAATATTTCAGAGTTTTCAAATCAGAACCATCAACAGGTTTATCTCATTTTTATGTATAAATGTTTTCTTTAACCCTTAATTTTTCAGTTCTTCATTTAAAATCTTTTAAAAATTTAAGTTTGGGGGGAAGAGAAATTTCTTTTTAGAAAAGAGACTTAATTTTATTTGTCCTCCATTAGTTATATTTTCAAAATATTTCAGAAATTTTTAACATGACCTTTGGTATTAGAGGGTAACTTTGGATAACTATATCTATGTTTCTAAATATATAGTAAACTTAGGTAAAATTTTTAAATAATAAAGGTTAATTTTAGAGATTAAGATTATGTTGTATGGAAAAATAAGACTACGTTTTTCTATTTTTAGTAAAGGAATTTATATTTTTAAAGTATTAATAATCTTAGAGAATCATGTAAGAAGAAAAGATTAAAACTTTATAAAAAATCATTAAAGCTAATATAAATTTATAAAGTGAAGAAATGTGAAAATTTTTTAACTTTAAGAAGGGGATAGTGAAGTTCAAAATCGTTAAAGGCTATCTAAATGTAGTAACCATCACATGAAAAGAAAAAGAAAAGAAAAGAAAAGAAAAATGATTGAAAATGATCCTGAAAAGAAAAAAAAAAGAAAAGAAAAGAAAAAAAGTTGGAAGAAGCTTGAAGAGATGCCTAATTAAAAATTAGCTTCACCTGAATCAACTTAAAGAAGAAGGCTTGACTACAGTTTCTAAACTTATATTTCAATATAAGCATATTTACTAGTAAAGTTTCATGAAGTTCCTTTTCATATGGACTATCTAAGTGGCTTTAATATGAATAATTTGTAATTTTCCTTGAAAAGAATAGAGAATCAAAAATCATAGACTTGATTGCTAAATATTCTTATACATTTAGTGTTAACTATAGTTATTTAGAATTTTTCTTAAGTGATGCTATTATATTTAATGAACTAAGATATGGAAATTTAGAAGTAAATATTTACCATAAATCAAAATTTTATATAGAAAAAGAGTTACTTGAAGACAAATAACATTTAAGTTTGGGGGATTTTGATAGACAAAAAATATATGCATTTTCATACCCATATTTTATACTCATTTTTTGTGATATTACACTTTAATGGAAGGTATTTTCTATGTTTTATTGTAGGTTGTTGATTTTGAGGACTTGGAGCAAAAAGGAAGCAAAAAGGACTGAATTTGGAGCAAAAATAGAGAAGTTAATAATTTGCTAGGTGCTGACGGTGCCATTTGATAGAGATGAAGGAATTAAATATATGGTATATGGCGCTGACGGTGCCAGTGTCGGTGCAGAGCTTGTTTTTAGAAGATTCAACGAATTTGGATATTCTTTGAAGAGTTTTTGGATGCACCTATTAGGGAACCGACTTAGCCTCTATTTAGGGCTGAAATTTGATCAGAAACCCCCCCCCCCTTCGCACCATCTCAACTTTTTCCACTCATTTCAATTTTCCTCTTCACACACCTACATTGCATGTCGTTTCACACCATTAATGAGTTATTGTTTTTATAGTTTTAGTTTTTGTGGTGAGTTTAGGTGTGAATTCTTCTCTAAGAAATGTTGGAGAGGAAGTGAAGTGAGAGATTTCTTCTTCTTACATTTCTTAAGAGAGGCTACAAAGGATTTGCTTTGAGAAAGAGTTTCAAATAAGTGTTATTTGTTTACTATTATTGTATGAACTCTCTTTTATATATGAAATTTGAGTTTTATTATATCTTTCTCATGAAGTCTGAGTAGCTTCATTTATCTTTCTCCCTACTTTGAGATATGGTGAAATGAGAGATAATGTTGATGTGTCAATGTTAAAATTTAAAATAAATTGTGATGGTTTTTCAACTCTGCTCTTAATTTACTTTTCAATCTCACCAATTGAATTATTAAAATATGTTGTCAGACATATGATCCGGGAAATGGAGTATGAGTTCTACAACAGAGTGAGATTCACATCTAAGTCAATGAAGAAGTATTTCATTCATCAAATTAAGTGCAAATAAATAGAGAAATATACTTTGTTGCGTGTAGAATTGGAGATTTCTAGGGTGACAGACTAAAAATCCCCAATTTAATCTTAGTGTTTAAGAATTAAAGCAAGAGTTAGCCTTCGGGGAAAGGGAAGTGAGAGCTCTAGAGTGGGAGCCAGTATCCTTTTAGCCTAGTCACGGATTTAGAAACTAAACCTAAGATTAGCCAATGATATGCTATAACACTGAATCGGGGCAAGCAATTAAAATTGCTCCTATTTGACACAATACATATTCAAACTTTTTATCTCACCTCATTTCACCAAAAACTCATTGTATTGGAAAAGATGCTTTTTCATAATGGAAAACTTCATCACATAAACATAGTTTAGTAGTTATTAATTTTAAAACCTGCTTTTAAATTCTGCTAGTAGTAAATAAGTTAGCTTTGATAATATCTTAAACTTTCAAAATTAGTGACAGTAATTTCGTTTGATTTCTGTAAATTTCCTAGTTAATTTATCATTTCAAATTTCAACCTTCCTCTTAGGATTAATATTTAGAACTTAAACAAAAAATCTTATATTACTTGATGACGATACATATACTTGCGTAGAATCCCAACTTTAAGTGCTTAACATTATTATTCATAAAATACCACATCAAGTTTTGACGTCGTTGCAAAGCGGAGTCAATTTTATAAATTTTACACAACTATATTTTCTGGGATCAATTAACCATCTTTTGTGGACTTAGTTGATCAGTTTACACAAACTAGAATGATCGATCGATCATCTTCTATCGACCCGATTGAGCAGCTGCCATTATCACAATCGATCGATCGATCGACCATCTTTTCATTGACTCAATCAATAAAGCACCCTAACCCAATTGATCGATCGACTATATTTTGGTGAACTCGATCAATCAGTCACCACTGACATGATTAATCCATTGACCCAATTGATTGGCAGCTATTGGCTTGATTCTATCGATCAACTATATTTTATCAACCCGATCGGTTTGCCGCCATGAACTTGATCGATCGATGAATCATCTTCTGTCAACCCGATCAATCAGCCATCACCAACCTAATCATTTGATTAACCATCTTTCCATTGACCCAATCAATTGATCGACTTCTATTCAACCCAATCGATTAGTCTTCACAGGTCTGATAAATTGACCATCTTTTTTTAATCCAATTGACAACCATCACCAATCTGATTGATCGACCGTCCACCTTTTTTTTGATCAACTGATCGGCCACTACCGACCCGATCAATTGATTGACCACCTTCTACCAACCCGATCGACCGACTGTCATTGGATTGATCGATTGGCCATCTTTTGTCGACAAGATAGATCCGCCCCCGCTAAGCCATGTGATTGATGCATTACCATACATTGAATGGATTGATTAGTCTCCTCCAGCTCGATCGATCGACCGACCTCTTTCCATCGAATGATTAATTGCTCACCTCTGACCTGATCGATTGATCAACCATTTTTTGTCAATTAGCCACCCCAACTCGATCAATCGGTCCTTTTTTCTCCACATTGTTGCATGTGTTTTTGAGTTGCCTATATTAGCACATTCACTCTTGCACTTGCACTGGCAGCCTGGCAGGCACCTGTGAACATATGTTCCCATATGCTCACAGTGGGTACTTGTGCCCCACTTGGGCGAATTTCTCTGTTCTTGCTTCTTAACATCCTAATATCATTATGCGCCACACCATACGTGTTTGCACCTGCACCCTTACACCCTTGCATGTTTTCTCGTATATCATTTTGTTTGTTTATGTCTTGCATGCTTGAGGACTGCTGTGAGCTTATGTTCTCAAACACTCATTTCAAACCCTCACATATCTTATGAGGGGTTGACCGGCATTTCAAGCATACTCAATGTGTAACTCTACCCCATGATGGTTACAGCATCTCACTTCCTACGATACCAATTGGGAACTCATTGGGTATAACACATCGTGTCACTTGGCATAGGTCACACTCTTTAGCCTTTGAACCTACCTAGTGCACATTGTTTATACACCTGTACATTTCACATTGTGTCATTGGACTTTAATGTATTTCCACTCATCTACACGACTCTCATCTATCCTGGGTCACACTCCTTAGCCTTTAAACCCATTTAGTGTAGGTGTCATACTACCCATCATCCACGACAACTTTCAGCATTGTCACGAGCAATTTCTTATGTATGGTGCATTACATATTTTGTGATTTTATTTGTTTTCATGCGTGATCACTATTGGGCTAAGGTGAAATCTTCTTGTGGTGTTCTATATCTTAGGCAACCGAAGACAACATCACTCGTGCTATGTGATATGCATTTGCATCTTCAAATTATTGGCATATCCGCATTAGTAGATGCTACCACATACTTGTGATGAGCATCTGTTATCTGATGATTGTTCCAACTAATATGGAATTACCATAACACACTGAATACCTTTGCATTTGCATGTTCATTACCCAATTATCTTGATGATAAATCGTACTTATGACCCATTATTGCTCAAGATGCTTTAATTAGCATTGTTGGTGAGGACAACTTAGCAAGCAATGCATGTTACTTATTATGATTAATACACATGTTTTAACCACACCTTGCACATTCTCATATGCTGTGATTAGGACACCTTATTTCTAGAATCTTATTAGACTAGAGCTGGGGTATAGTTAGGAATTTTTATGTCGTGACTATTTCTCTTTGGTTTACACCCTAGCCAACCATATTGATTGATGCTTTATGAGTTTACCGGGTGTGAGACGTGTGTAATAGTATCTTAAGGTTAATTTTCTTGCAATGAGCCATGTCCAATGAGGGACCATTAGTTTTTTATCTAGGGCAATTTTGCAGGTGCAGTTTAGCCTCCCTCCTACGAGACATTATTCACTAGGTTGCATGTAGGAGCTCTTATGCTAAACTTTATTTTCATTCAAGTTAAGTCTTTTATTGGACTTCACCATGTACTTTCAGAGTCCCCTAAGCTCGATTTTGTATCAGAATAAGGTATAGGCACAAGTTTCGAGGAGACTAATGGGTAGAACAACATGACGAGGACCGAGAGGAGCTTGGTTGTTTCCCGTATCTTAATTCTGTGNGAAGGAAGATGAGGGCTCATCTCTATGTATAAGCTATGTATTCTCCATTTCTTTTGACTTAGTGAACTATTTTATTGATTCCCTCCTGTGGACGTAGATCCAGTTGGATCGAACCACTTAAACAATCTGTGTTTGCTTGTGTTCGTTGCGTTTCATTTCTATGTCAGGAAGTACATATCTCACAACAATTGACGCCGTCTGTGGAAAGATCCATACTTCTTGGCTAGAGGTGTCTGCATAAAGGTGTTCGCGACCAGTGACGAAGAAGATGAGTTTGGCATTCACGAACAGAGAAGCAAGCGGATCACGTCGTAGGCAGTCGAATTGCGACAGAATCGGTGAGCAGTGGAAGCTTTGATCGATTGGATTCGCACCGCAGGTTGTGCGATTCGGCAAGACGAAGGAAGAACAGTCCGTGAGCGAGGGCCGAAAATTTAAGACAGGGTTGCCAGCAGAGGATTTCAGAGCTGGAGTTCGGTATTGCGAGCAGCTCGGCCAGAGGGAAGAGGTGGAGATCACGCAGAGAAGGGTTCGAGGAGTTTCCTGTTTGGGAGTTCGCAAAGCAGGAGGACCTGAGCAGTTTGGCGAGGCGCGACGGCTCTGGAGAGGCAGTTATTCTCGTGCGAGAGACAGAGAAGGAATTCTTGATTTGTTCCGCTGGACGCAGAGGAGTGCCTGCGGGAAGGAGGCGCGAGCACAGAACAGGAAGTTTTCTCCGGTGAACATGTGCGATCTCTGCCAGAAGGGATCAAAGCTCTTCGTTCGGTTGGCGAAGACAGTGGAGTTCACAGGGAGAAGCAGGTAGAATTCATTGGAAGAAATCCTAGTCAAGAGAATGAGTTCAGTTAAATTCGACATTAAGAAATTCAATGGGAAGAACGACTTCAGCCTATGGAGAGTAAAGATGAGAGCTCTATTGGTTCAACAGGGTGTTGCAGAAGCCTTGCAACGGTTGGCGACATTGCCGGCCGACATGACTGAGAAGGAGAAGATCGGCATACTGAACAAGACCCACAGTTTGATAATCCTAAGCCTAAGCGACAAAGTTTTGAGGGAGGTGTCGAGGGAGACAACGACTCAAGCACTTTTGACCAAACTCGAGGTACTCTACCTGATAAAGTCTCTGGCTAATAGACTTTTTCTGAAGCAACGCCTATACTCCTTCAAAAGGCATGAAGACAAATCTGTCTCAGAGTAGATTGACGAGTTCAACAAGATCATCGACGATCTCGAGAACATTGACGTCAAGATGGAAGAGCAGATCGACGAGTTCAACAAGATCATCGACGACCTCGAGAACATTGATGTCAAGATGGACGGTGAGGACAAAGCACTACTGTTGCTAAACTCTATTCCTAAGAGCTACGAGCATTTCAAGGATGCGGAGGACAAGGCACTGCTGTTGCTAAACTCTATTCCTAAGAGCTACGAGCATTTCAAGGATGCAATGCTCTATGGAAGGGTGCAGACAATTACTCTGAAGGAGGTTCAATATCTAATTAGAGCCAATGAACTTCAGAGGAAGCATGACAGGGACAAGGAAGTCATCAGAGATAGTCTTATTGTCAGAGGAAGTTCAGATAGGAAAGATTTAAGAAATGATCAGTACAGATTAAGGTCAAGCAAGGATGGCGGGAATCAGTCATCAGGGGGATCTTTCAAGTGCTATCATTGTCACAAGGACGGTCATTTCAAGAGGAACTGCCCAGAAAGTAAGAATAAGTACCAAGAAGAGTCAGAAGAATCAGGAGAAGCAAGCGTAGCCTTTGATGACTACGACTCTGCTGAGGCCCTGATGATCACAGAATATGAATCTAGTAAGAAGTGGATCCTCGACTCAGGGTGTTCTTTCCACATGTGTCCTCACAAAGACTGGTTCGAGATACAGTGGATCCTTCGACTCAGGGTGTTCTTTCTACATGTGTCCTCACAAAGACTGGTTCGAGACACTGCAACAGAGGTGTCTTTCCACATGTGTCCTCACAAAGACTGGTTCGAGACACTGCAACAGGAAAATGATGGGTCCGTTCTACTGGAGGCAATAAAGCTCACAGGGTTGTCGGAAGTGGATCAATCAGGATAAGGATGTTTGATGGAGTTGAACGAGTACTGAAAAATGTCAGGTATGTACGATCAATCAAGATAAGGATGTTTGATGGAGTTGAACGAGTACTGAAAAATGTCAGGTACGTATCAGAGCTCAAAAGAAATCTGATTTCATTAGGTACGCTGGAGTCAAGCGGATGCTCGTTCAAAGCAGAAATGACTGCATCAGAGTAACCAAAAGCCCTCATGTCGTCATACAAGGAGTCAGGAAAAATGGGTTGTACTCTCTTATCGGAAGAACCGTGATTGCTAAGTCTATGTATTGTTTGAACTTAGCAACCTCAAGCAAGGGCTGAGGGTCTCTTAGGGGCCAGGTAGAGGAAATCTTTACTTCGAAGTTTCTCAATTGAGGGTCAAGGTGGAGAATTGTTATTTTGACCTCCAATTATTGAGCTAAGGTAAAAGGACATTTTTGTAATGTGGTATCGCCCACCTACCACATCTCACCTACCGCTCACCTACCTACACCTACCACTCTCTTGCTTCTATAAATAAAGAGGGTGTGAGGCTTAGGAGAGCAAGAGAAGAGATCTTAAGCTACCAGAAAAGATGAGAGAATAACTAAAGAGCTAGAGAGGAGGAGAGCTTCTTGAGGTCTTGTATCAAGGTGTCGCTTGAGAGGGAGGCTGTAGAAGGAAGATGAGGGCTCATCTCTATGTATAAGCTATGTATTCTCCATTTTTTTTGCCTTAGTGAACTATTTGTTCGATTCTCTCCAGTGGACGTAGATCCAGTTGGATCAACCACGTAAACAATCTGTGTTTTCTTGTGTTCGTTGGGTTTCATTTCTATGTCAGGAAGTACATATCACACAACATAAACGAATAGGAATGTTATCATTTTAAGATTTGTCATCATATTGAAAATAACTATTACTTGAAGGCTAGAAAACAAGCAATTTTTCGTCTAAAAAATGTCTTTATTGCCTTAACTCCTGGTGGCCCAGAAGATGGGAATGTACGTATGGTATGTAGAGGCAATTAATGACTGCTATAGATGCAACGTAATGGTGCAACAGAATGCAGAAATATGACAATTATTGAATTTGCTAAAAGAATGCTTAAAGATAAATGGCTACCAAATTTCTATTGGGCAAGAAAAAAAAAAAAAAATCAGCAACTATAATATTTATGAAGAGTCATTTTCTATGAGAACATCGAGAGAAAGAACAGTCTACCTTTAAGCCTGATAAGAAAGAAAATCCGTTCTATGTTATTTTAACTTTATTTATTCTACATTGTATGCATTTATTCCCGTTAATAGAAGACTTAAAGAAGAAAGAAATTGATGACAAAAGGATTGAGAGCATCTAGATATGATTATTGCGTGCAAGGAAATTCTTGGGGGTAGAATAGGAGCTTAATGCCTTGACTTTGTTTGAAGATCCATCACACGCATGACGGAAGAGTTCTAAGATGAGACATTGGGGTTTCTATATGAAAATCCAAAAAAAAAAATAGTATGGGACCAAACCAACTTGAAATAATTCTGCCTGTGTATATCATAAGTTACAAATGGGNTTCCTTCATAATAGGATTTAATCTCCTTTGAGGTTCAACCCTGGATTTACAGTTCTCTTCCATATGAATTCTGTATATAGATTGAAGAACTGATTCTTTTTATATCAGCAATTGTCCATCCAAAGGCTTTATTGTAACTCTTCAATGTTTTCATTAAACTCATTTCTTCTTCTGAAGTTAAATTTGAGAAAATTATAATAGGTAATATTGAGGAATCACCTAAAAAGACATACTTCAAATGTTCAAGAAATAATTTCAACTCAAGCTCAAGAGGTTTTCAATTGATTGACAGAAAGATGTATTTTGTTCTGTCGTGTCCAAAACTTCAAAACTTCCTTGAACATAATTTGAATCTTCCTTGTAAAAATCTTCATATTAATCTAATTCCTCTTCTTTCTCGTGTACCAACTCTTTCATTTAGATTTCTCTTCATAAGTTCTTTTGAAATGACATTCATTTAGATATCTTATCACATCCATTCAATAGCATTCATCATCTTTACCTTTTGCAGGGTATTTCATTGATTTAGAAAGATTAAATGTAATTGTCTGATCATTGACGCGCATAGTTAATTTTCTTTCTGTACATCTATCATTGCTCTTCCTGTAGCTAGAAAAGGTCTCCCTAAAATGATAGGTATATCCTTATCTTCCTCTATATCTAGCACAATTAAATTAACAGGAAAGATAACTTAATCCACTGCACTAAGAAATCTTCCATAACTCCTTTAGGATATTTTATTGAATGATCTGTTAACAGCAGAGCTACAGTAGTAGGGGATATTTCTCCTAATTCCAATCTTTTAAATATTGATAATGACATAAGGTTGTACCTGCACCTAAATCACATAAAGTTTTCCCATAAAATCTATCTCCTATTGCACATGGAATTGTGAAGCTACCAGGATCCTTAAGCTTTTTAGGAAGCTTTCTGAATTATAGCGCTACACTCCTCACTAAGTACAATAGTCTCGTTAACTTCAAACTTCCTTTCTCTGTTTAAAATATCGTTCATAAACTTCACATAGCTTAACATTTGTTCTAAGGCGTTAGCAAATGAAATAGTAATTGTAAGCTTCTTAAAAATTATTTGTAGTATTCTCTTCAATTAAAGCATAAGCATCATTAAATGATTTTGACATGAACGAACCACCAGCAGCAACATCAATAATAAATTTAAGAGATCCAGCTAATCTATTGTAAAAGATTTGAATTATTAATCAATCTGATATAGCATGGTGTGAACACTTTCTTAAGAGTTCTTTAAATCATTCTCATGCATCATAAATAGATTCCCATTCAAACTAGTAAAAAGATGTAAGATCATTTCTAAACTTTGTAGTTTTTTTTTTTTGGAAATTATTTAGCAAGGAGTTTTTGCTCTAAGTCACCCAAAGTTATGATAGATAATGAATGTAACCTTATCTTAGCCTTATCCCTTAGTGAGAAAGTAAATAATCTAATTCTTATAGCATCATCTAATGCACCATCATATCTAAATGTAGCACACAGTTCTAGAACATTGGTAAGATTTAAATTTAGATCTTCAGTTGGTGCTCCCCTAAACTGATTATTTGATACCATTAGGATAATGCAGGTTTAAGTTCAAATCAATTAACTACTACAGCTAGTTTTTGAATACTACAATGAAGTTCATCCGCTATAGGGTTTGCATAATCTCTTAAAGGTCTAAACTCTTCAACATTTTAGTTATTTTGATTTGTCATTTTTTGAAATTTAAAATTTTTTCAGTGATTTTTATTTTTTAATTTTTTTAATAGTTCTTTCTAATTCAGAGTCGTAAGACATAAGTCCTGTGGAACCTGAACTACGCATACATTACTATAACACATAAAATAAAACATAAAACATTAAAAATAAAAACACAAAAATATGAACTTTTATATAAAAACAACACTACAATATTCCTATAATAAATCTTAAAGTTTAAATAAGACTTTATAAAAGTAAAAATTTTGCTTTCTAAAAATTTTTTGTAAAAATTATTGTAAATATCTTTGACAACGGTACCAAAAACTTGATCCTGCCTTTCTATATAGATATTTATTGAGATGTATGCAATTATATACTTAATTTCATTAATAATAATTCTTACTTTGCAACAAAGCCAAAAACTTGATCCCAAGCAAAAGCTAAGTGAATTCTTCACTATGAAGCAAATAAGAATAAAGTTACAATATTTAAATATGGGATACCACGTAAGTAGACGTATCAATATCAAGTAATATAGGACTTATCGATTAAGCCCCTAATATCGAACCCATAGAGATATATAGCAATATGCAAATTACAAAACAGTAGAAATTAGATTACAGAATTTTACTTAGCAAAATATTCTTACTTAAACTCTAGATGCTAAAATAGGAATGAAAGTTTGATTTTTTTTGTAAATTTTTATAATTAAAAATAAATTAAGAAACTAAATAACTTAACTAAATATTTGCAAGATGAATGCAATTTAGATAAAATTTCTTTTTCCCTATCATGAATCAATAACAAGTATAGAAATTTTGTTATGAAAGTATTCTAATTGTGTTGTGCCAAATAGGAGCAATAATATTTTTTACCTTTACTAGAGATGCTATAAAGAACAATGACTAATCTAAAGTTTGAATAGTCTTGAAGACCGGTTAGGTAGGGAAGATACTAGCTCTCATTCTAGAGTTCCCTCTTCTCCATCCACCTGGAGGCTAACATCTTGTATCAAAACATAAAATTATAAATCAAATTGGGGGCTTTAACCTGTCACTATAAAGTCCTCTAATTCTACACCGTTTAAAGTTTATTTACCTATTTATTTGCACTTAATCCCATGAACTACATTCTCATCCATGAAATCAAATATGATTTCCACCATTTTTTGACTAAGACAATGCCATCTCTGATCTTACATGTTCTCAAAATAGTATTAACATCTTAATTTTCAAATCAAGAAGTAAATGAAGTACAAGGTTTAAAATCATCACAACTTCTTCAAACATTAAAGTATAATACTTCACACAACTTCCTTTCAATACTTAATCACTTATCATTTTAAGGAAAAAGATAAATAAAACTACTCAGAATACATAAAGAAAATACAACCACACTTGATTTTAAAGGTAGAAAGCATGCACACAAACAAGAAATATAAATTAAAATCAAATGTAGTCACAAAGATAAAAAATTATCTTAAATCCTATCCACCAAATGTCTTGAAGTTCCTTTGAATTCTCTTTTTTCACTCATAATAAAAACTAAAACTCAAAATAAATAACAGGTGGTTGACGGTGGCGGCAGTAATGAGCTGCGGTGGCGACGATTACTTGGATGGATGATGGTTGTTTGTTGGGATTAGCTGGCCCCTTGGTAATTTCCTTTAATGACCTAGTCTTCTTTAATAAAAATCTAAGGGGTGCCTTGGTGTCTCTTCCAAATGTGTCTCCATTCAATGAATCTTCTAGAAGTTGCTTCCTTTTAAAAGCCAATTGAATGAATTTTTGTATCCATGAACAATTTCCGACACAAACACCTCTTCAAAAAGTCATCCAAATTCAATGAATAATCAAATAACTACTTACGGTGCAAAAGTGTGGGGTACCTAGCACTTAGGTGTGGCTCTCTCTGAATAACTGGCACGTAAATGCCACTCTTGGGTGTTTTTGTGCCTCATTTTATATTTTTGCTCCTTGTTTATTTTTGCTCCAAATTTGATCCTCTTTCACTCCTTTTACCATTTTCATCCATTTGATTGTACCTGAAATAAAACACACAACTATATTTCATTAAAGCAAAGCACATTATCTTAAAAATACGTACAGAAATGTGTACAAAAAGACTATATATTTTAGGTGTATCAGCACCTCCTTTTTAATTTTGAGGAGGTTGAAGCCCTAAGGGGTTGAAACTCACATTATCCCCCATTTTGGTCTAAAATTTTTGAAGCCTTTAAGTGTTGAACTCGAGCTGAAACGATGGAGGCAAATGAAGAAAGGTAAACTATTAGATCTATAATCAAAATTATTTAATTCATGCTCTAAATCTATTATGAGTCACCAATGATATCACAACACTCCCTCTCTCATGCAAAAGGAGACTAGTGACTCATGTGTGCTCCCTCTATCTTATAGCCTGCTTAGCCTCCTAACCCGACGGTGACCTCTTTTACTAATTTGCTACAGAAATAGAATGACCCCCCCTCTTAAGGGTACATTTCAATCAGATTCTTGCATGATATAATCATTTACCAAAGGTATTTTTATACCATATGCTCTCACTTGTTCACTTGCTTTCTCGTTCTCTATAAATTTTGTGAGGTATGTCAGAGCATGGCCCAAATACCAACAGTTTAGAGTAGGCAATAAGATTGCAGCTGCAATCATCATGAAGGTATAATTATTCTAAAACTCAATGCTTTTCTTTCTAGAAGGCCTTTTAGATTTTGTGTTATAGTTATGGAACTTAGACTATTGTTAGAGGAAGGCGCCATAGGTTAGGAATCATTTCTTTTATTTTCCCTACGCTCTACATTGAAGCCACTTCGACCTAGAGAATGTGGAATTTTTTTTATCCTCATTCCCTAAGTCATGAAGGCTATGTCCGTAGAGGAAACCTTCAATTTCATGAGAGTTTTCGCGTGTGGAAAAGTTCCTTCACATCATTCCTTATAATTTGAAGCAGGCCTTTTTTTATGTTGTGTAATGAATGGTAGCTACGAATTTATCTCCAAATAGATATGAGCAAATGACCCAACCTGCAATTAGGTAGTAATTTAGCTTCCAAATAAAAGCAAAAAAAAACTTGGCCTGAATTTATATTTAGCAGCTAGTGTGTAAAATTGAAATGCTATAAAACTTAGAAAATATATTACACACTAGGGGTAATATGCACATATATGTATCATTTTAAGTAATATAGGATTTTCTTCAATGACCCCAGTATCGACCCCCCTGAGAAGCAAGGTAAGAAAGCCCTTAGGTAAAATCCTAGTCTTCTACTATCAAGCCTTAGGTTGGAAGGTCGATTAAGATGGTGTTTTATCTAGCAACTACTCCTAAATGCAAATATTAAATGTAAGGACAACAATTATTCCTAAATGCAAATATTAATACTTAAGATAACTTATCTAGATAAATTGGTTCGGATAATTCTGAGAGGTAAAAACTAGCATTCTCAAGTGCAACGATATAGAAAATGTGAAGGAATGAAATGCATAGAATTTAATGTAGTTGTTACAAATAACAACATATGTGTTCTTTACTTCTTTTGATGAGTAAAGAACGTTGATTAATCTAAAGATGGTGTCGGCATGCATAATAGTGTTGGGTAGGTTGTTGTCTCTCACTCCTAGATTACCCACTATGCCCTCTCTATAGGACCTACCAGTGGCCCTTAGTTCCAATCTCTAGACCAAATTGATAAAAGAATCTAGCATGTCACTTTAGAAACATCAATTCTACGCCTATCAAATCTTATCTCCCTATCTTTTTGCACTCCCCATCAGACAATCGCCACAGGTCTTTCAAAAGTGAAATGTGGCTCTAATCAGTTGAGAATTACATCACCCTCCCGGTTCTTAATGCAATTACAATAGATTTTAACATTACAATAGGCCAAAATTGCAATGTAAGTGAAGTTCAACAAAATTCCATCACATTAATAATAAAAAAAATTCTAACATGCCTTCCAAAACACTTATCCAAATCATAACAAAGGAAAATTAAATGAAAATAATGGCATAAGCAGTAAAAGTATTTTATAGAATTTTGTGCCAACAATGAACATATGTCTACCTACCACTCATCCAAGTGTATAAATACACTTAGAATTCTATTATTTGAGTAACTATATATCACCTAGAAACTCTTAATAGAAACATATCTTTAAAGTATATTTCCTTAAAAGTGTCATTGCCACCCAAACTACTTCATCATAGCCAACCGGATAATGTGAAATTCACTGAATTTGTAAGATCACCTCTCTCCCGAGTCTTAGTTTCAATTTTAACATAACGTACTGCCACTTAAGTTATGTCAATGGAGTAAAGGAGATATTACTCATCACAAGAATCATTCTATAAGAAAATGAATTTTCCTACACATGCCACTACTTCAAATCAAAAGAAAAGATTAAGGAAAACTACTCACGAAGCATGGAGAAAATGAAACAAAGAATTTATTAAATCAAAACAAATCCACTAGAAAGTATTTACAATAATTACAAGATAATGAAGAACATAATACTTTAGCTTTTTCCCTCTAAAAGAAGGATGAAAATCTCTCCAATAAAGTCTCCTACCAATCCATGCTCTGCTCATTCAATTTCCTTACACATTTCTCTTAAAATCCCTCACCAATCTCTCCAGACATGATGAAAATCAATATCTACATCAACTCACACCAAACTCTCTCTAAAATCCTTCTAAAACTCCTCATAGTACTCTCCTAATTACTTCTCATGAGATGCGCCGACCCCCTTATTTTAAGAGACACGAAAACCCCTCCTTTCTCTAGGAGACACATCTCTTCATCCAAAAGAAACATATCTTCATTCAAGAGCTTTTCCAAGTGTCTAGATTCATTTAACCACTCCCTGGGGCGTGCAAGCCATCTAGAACCTTCCAGAGCATCCTGGAACCACAAAAAACTGTCAAAAACCACCCCTGGACATTTTTTGGTTCCTAGACATCATTTTCAGTCCCTAGGTTCCATTTTCTCATTGTCACTACTACCTGGGTACCACCCTACAAGAAGCTCCACCGTTTCACCCCGCTTTGCTCTGTTTCAACTCTGTTTCACCCCGTTTCAGCTCGGTTTAGCTCCAAATTGTTATACCTACAAAATAAGCATTAAAATAATTTTTATTTAAAGTGTAATTTCATTCAAAAATATGTGATAACTGGAAGAAAAATTAAGCATAGAAAGACATATCAAAATGTGACAGGTCAAATTTTCTTCCTTGCTCGTTTGGACTCCAAATTGCATCATTTTTGCTTTATTTTCTCTAAAAAAAACTATTTCTTGTACCTAGAAATAAAAAGATGCAAATATATTCCTTTAAAGTATAATATAAAAAAAATGTGCATAAAATGAACATTAAATGTATATTAAAATAGGTAATTTTTAGGTGGATCGGCAAAACAGAGACGAAGGAATTAAATAGATGGCCCATATCGCCGATGGCCCTAGGATGGGTGCCGACTGTGACAGTGTTTGTGTGGAGCCTATTTCTAGAAGATTCGATGAATTTGGATGCTTTTTGAAGAGTTTTTGGATGCATATATTGGAGAACCAATCTAGGCTCTATTTAAGGCTGAAATTTGATCAGAAACCCCCCCCCCCCATCACACCATTTCAATTTTCCTCTTCCCACACCTACATTCCATGCCATTTCACACCATTAGTGAGTTATTTTTTTATAGTTTTGAGTTATTTTGGTTAGTTTACTTGTGAATTCTTCTCTTAGAAGTGTTGGAGAGGAAGTGAAGTGAGAAATTTCTTCTTCCTACATTTCCTAAGAGAGGCTACAAAGGATTTGCTTTGAGAAAGAGTTTCAGATAAGTGTTATTTGTTTATTATGATTGTATGAACTCTCTTTTATATATGAAATTTGTGTTTTGTTATATCTTTCTCATGAAGTCTAATTAGATTCCTTTATTTTTCACTATACTTTGAGATATGGTGAAATGAAGAGATAATGTGGATGTGCCAATGTTAAAATTTAAAATAAATTGTGATAGTTTTTTAACTCCATTCTTAATTTACTTTCGACCTGGCCAATTGAATTGTTAAAATATGTTGTGAAACATATGATGTGCAAAATAGAGTATGAGTTCTACAACAGAGTGAGAGTCACATTTAAGTCCATGAAGGAGTATTTCATTCATGGAATTAAGTACAAATAAATATAGAAATATACTTTGTTGAATGTAGAATTGGAGATTTCTAGGGTGACAAACTAAAAATCCCCAATTTAATCTTAGTGTTTATACCCTAAAGCGAGAGATAACTTTCAGGAGAACAGAAGTGAGAGCCAGTATCCTCCTAGCCTAGCCATGGATTTAGGGACTAAACCTGAGATTAGCCAATGATTTTCTATAACACTAAATCAGGCCTAGCCACAGATTTAGGGACTAAACCTGGGATTAGCCAATGATTTTCTATAACACTGTATGAGGGTAGAGAATTAAAACTGCTAGCCACAGATTTAGGGACTAAACCTAAGATTAGCCAATGATTTTCTATAACACTGAATCAAGGTAGAAAATTAAAATTGCTCCTATTTGGCACAATACATATTTAAACCTATTATCACATCTCAATTCACCAAAAACTTGTTGTACTAGGAAAGATGCTTTTAGATATTAGAAATCTTCATCACATAAACATAGTTTAGTAGTTATTAATTTTAAAACCCGCTTTTAAATTCTTTAGTAGTAAATAATTTAGCTTTAATAATATCTTAAACTTTTGAAATTAGTGAGAGTAATTTCGTTTGATTTCTGTAAATTTCCTAGTTAATTTATCATTTCAAATTTAAATCTTCCTCGTGGGATCGATATTTGGGACTTAAACAGAAAGTCTTATATTACTTGATAATGATATGTATACTTGTGTAAAATCCCAACTTGAAGTGTTTAACGTTATTACTCATAAAATATCACATCAAGTTTTTGACACAGTTGCAAAGCGGAGTCAACTTTATAAATTTTACACCTATATTTTTTGGGATCAAGTTTTATGTGCCGTTGCCAGGGAAGGTAACGGTAAATTAAATAGATTTGGTAAATTAGGAAATTTAGAGAAAAAAATATACAAAATAAAAAATATAAAAAAATTATAAAATCAAAAAATCCAAAAATATATAACTATATATTTAAGAGTATTTTTAAGAAATTTTTCTTTGCTTTTTATTTTTTTTTTATGCAAAATATTGGATATGAAGGTTTAGTACCTTACAATTCAAAATTAGAACGTACTATTAGAAAAATTCGAAAACAACAAAAAGAAATTAAAATTTTGAACAAAATGGTGAATAAATTAGATAATCAAATAAATTAAAATCAATAAAGACCTTTAAAAGATTATGTTAATCCAACAGCAGATGAACTTCACTTAACTATTCAAAATCCTGATGATACAAAATAATTAGTTTGGAGGAACACCTATTGAAGATCCTAACTTACATCTTGCTATTTTTTCTTGAGATTTGTGCTACTTTTAAATATGATGGAGTGTTTAATGATGTTGTTAGGCAAATAATTTTTTTCTTTTTCATTAAGGGATAAAGCCAAAGCTTAGTTAAACTCATTAGCACCTGGGATTATTAGAACTTGGGGAGAACTATCACAAAAATTCTTGGCTAAATATTTTCCACCCTAAAAAATTTAGAACTTGGGGAGAACTATCACAAAAATTCTTGGCTAAATATTTTCCACCCTCGAAAACCCCTAAGCTTAGAAATGATATTACATTTGGCTAAATATTTTCCACCCTTGAAAACCACTAAGCTTAGAAATGATATTACATCTTTTTGTCAATTTGAAGGGGGGTCGATATATGAAGCATTGAGAAAGATTTAAGATCTCCTTAGAAAATGTCCACACCATGCTTTACCAGATTGGTTAATAATTCAAACTTTTTATAATGGATTACTAGGATCACTAAGATCTATTATAGATGCTGCTACAGGTAGATCTTTAATTTCAAAACCTTTTGATAAAACATACTCTTTAATAGAAGAAATGGCTATTAAAAATTTTCAATGGCCCTCTGAATGGGTAAATCTTAAGAGAGTAGTCAGTATTCATGAATCTAATTCAATGTCTATTTTAACATCTCAAATTGTTATTATATCAAAATAGATTGATCAAATTGGAGTGAACTATTCTCAAATACCATCATTATTAGAGGAAAATTCACTATGACAGATAATTGATACTCAATCATTATATGAAACTTTGAATGCTATTAATAATCAAAATAATAATCCTTACTCTAACTATTACAATCTTGGATAAAAAAATCACCCTAATTTTAGTTGGAATAATTATAACAATACAATGAACCCCTTAATAAATTTAAGTAAACAAGAAAATCCTAATTATCGACCTTATTATCCTACTTGATTTAACTCTAACCCTAACACACAAGTTAAGAAAAAGAAGTTAACGATGGAAAAGTTAATATTGAATATGGGAAATCAAATACAAAATTAAGGGGTTGCTATTAGAAATATTGAAAATCAATTAGGACAAAGTGCTACTGCACTAAGTAACAGACCTTCAGGAAATCTTTCGAGTACGGTAAAAGTTAATGCCAAAGATCAAAATAAAGAATAAATTAAAGAAATTCAATTATGAAGTGGAAAGGAAGTTGAAATAAGAATCCAAAAAGAAATAGAAGTTGATGAGGAGAAGGAAGAGATGGAAAGTAACTATATACAAAATGAACAAATACAAGTTCCTTTGGAAAAACCATTACCTCTATTTCTTTAACGACTAAAAAGGAAGAATAAAGAAAAATAATTTACAAAATTATTTAAAATCCTTAAAAATTTAACGATAAACATTACTTTCATTGAGGCTTTGGAACAAATGTCAAGTTATGTGAAATTTATGAAAGATATCTTAAACAAGAAAAAAAAGTTTGCAGATCATGAGATTGTTGCACTTAATGAAGAGTGTAACGCTATTATCCAGAAAAAGCTTCCTGAAAAGTTAAAAGATCGTGGTAGTTTTATTATACCTTGTGCAATAGGTGAAAAGTTTTATGGAAAAGCCTTATGTGATTTAAGAGCAAGTATCAATCTTTTGCCTCATCAATTTTTAAACGTTTAGATTTATGAAAGATTTCCCCTACAATTGTAACTTTTCAGTTAACTGATCGATCACTCACTTATCCTAAAGGAGTTATAGAAGATGTATTAGTAAAAGTGGATAAATTTATTTTCCCTCTAGACTTTATAGTATTAGATATGGAGGAAGATAAAGACATTCCTATTATTTTGGGAAGTTCATTTCTCGCAACAGGGAGAGTTGTGATAGATGTGCAAAAAGGAGAATTAATAATGAGAGTTAATGATCAATAAGTAAAATTTAATATTAAAAAAGCTATGAAATATCCTGTAATAGAAAAAGATAATGAATGTTTTAGGATGGAAGTTATTGATTATCTAAGTAATGAGCAATTTAAGAAAGAGTTTAAAGACAAATTAAAGAAAGAGTTTAAAGACAAATTAAAGAAAGAAGAATTTAGTGAAAATGAGGATCAAATAAAGAAAAAAATTTAGATTATATTCAGGAAAAATTTGAAACTTTAGATTTGTTGGAAAATGATAATAAAAATCTCATTCCTTCAAGTATTAAACCACCTAAACTTGAACTAAAAGTATTACCTGCCCATTTAAAATATGTGTTTTTAGGAGATTCATCTACATTGCCTATTATTGTATCTTTTGAGTTAACTAAAATTCAAGAATAAAAATTAATAGAAATGTTAAAAAATATATAAAAAGGCTTTTGGATGAACTTAAGAAGATGTTAAAGGAATTAGTCCTTCAATTTATTTGCACGGAATTTTATTAGATGAACAATAAGAACCTAAAGCTGATCATCAGAGGAGATTAAACCCCATAATAAAAGAAGTTGTTAAATAAGAAATTTTAAAATGGTTAGATGCTGAAATTAAATATTTTATTTCAGACAGTGCTTAGGTAAGCCCAATTCACTATGTTCTAAAGAAAGGAAGAGTGACCGTTGAAGTAAATGAGAAAAATGAATTAATTCCAATAAGGCAAGTTACTGGTTGATGAATTTGTATAGATTATAGAAAATTAAACTTGGCCACCAGGAAAGATCACTTTTCTTTACCCTTTCTAGATCAAATGTTGGGTAGATTTGCTAGAAATAAATATTACTATTTTTTAGATGGATATACCGGTTATCATCAAATTCTAATTGCTCCTGAGGATCAAGACAAGACAACATTTACAAGCCCTTATTGAACATTTGCTTTTTGTAGAATGCCTTTTGGACCATGTAATGCACCTGCAACATTTCAAAGATGTATGATGTCGATATTTAGTAATGTGATTGAGCATGGAATGGAAGTATTTATGGATGATTTCTCTGTGTTCGGGACTTGATTTGAATTATTCTTAAATAATTTAGAAAAATTTCTAGAATTATGTGAAAAATCAACCTAGTACTAAATTGAGAAAAATGTTAATTTATGGTTGCAGGAGGAATTGTACTAGGGCAGAAAATTTTTGAAAATGGCATGGAAGTAGATCCTACAAAAATTCAAGTTATTGAAAATTTACCACCACTGACTACGGTCGAAGGGGTAAGAAGTTTTCTGGGATATGGTGGTTTCTACAGACGTTATGTAAAGAATTTTTCAAAAATAACTAAGCCATTATGCCAACTTTTAGAAAAAGATACAAAATTTGATTTTAATGAGGAATGCATAAAAGCATTTGAATTATTAAAAGAAAAATTAATTGTTGCACCTATAATAGTACCACCTGATTGGGAAAAATCATTCAAAATAATGTGTGATGCTAGTGATTATGCTATTGGAGTTGTGTTAGGACAAAGGCACAACAAGGTTTTTAAAGAAATATATTATTCTAGTAAAACTATGAATGATGCTCAAATTAACTACACTACCACTGAAAGAGAGTTATTAGCTATTATTTATGCCTTTGATAAATTTTGACCTTAATTGGAATTGACTGTATAGTGCATACAAATTATTTTACTATTAAATATTTAATGCAAAAGAAGGATGCTAAACTAAGGTTAATTAGATGGATACTTCTATTGCAAGAGTTCAATTTTTCTATAGTTGATAGAAAAGGAAATGATAATCAAATAGTTGATCATTTATCTAGACTAGAAAAAGAAATATTAACCAATTTTCCAAATGAAATTTTAGAAAATTTCCCTGATGAACAATTATATAGTTTTGATGAAATAGATACACCGTGGTATGCTGATATAGTAAATTATATTGTAAGTGATATTCTACCTCCAGATATTAAGAATCAACAATTAAAAAAATTTATATATGATTCAAAATTCTATTTTTGGGATGACCCCTATTTATATAAACAATGTAAATATCTAATTATTAGAAGGTGTGTGCCTTATGAAGAAACTTAACAAATAATTGAAAGATATCATGATTCTGAATTTGGAGGACATTTTGGAACAAATAGAACTGCTTCTAAAAGTTTGCAAGCTAGATTTTATTGGCATACTCTTTTTAGAGATATTAATGAATATATTAAAACATGTGATCGATGTCAGCAAGTAGGAAATATTTCTAGAAGAAACAAAATGCCTCTAAATTACACATTGAAAGTTGAAATTTTTGATGTATGGGAATTAGATTTTATGGGACCATTTATGTCTTCATTTGGAAACTTATATATATATATTACTTGTTGTTGATTATATGTGCAAATGGATTGAAGTTGTTTTTGTACCTAAATGTGATACTCAGAGTGTTTCTAAATTTTTAAATAAAACATTTTTACAAGATATGGAATGCCCAGAGTAATTATTACTGATGGAGGATCCCATTTTAGAAATAAGAGAATCGAGAAATTGATAAGGAAATATGATATTATGCATAGATTCTCTACTGCTTATCATCCTCAGACTAGCGGTCTAGCAGAAATATCAAATCGTGAAATAAAACAAATTTTAGAAAAAGTTGTAAATCCCTATAAATTGGATTGGTCTGCTAGATTGGATACATCTTATAGGAGTCTTATAAGAATGTCCCCATATAGACTTATTTTTGGAAAAAATATGTCACTTACTAGTAGAATTGGAGCATAAAGCATTTTGGGCCATTTAAGGATTTTAATTTCAATCTAAAAGATGCTGGGGAGAAAAGATTACTGCAACTCAATGAATTTGAGGAGATTAGAAATGAAGCATATGATAATGTAAACATCTATAAGGAGAAAATGAAAATATGACATGATCAGAAGATTATTAATAAGAAGTTTGGACCTGGACAAGAAGTTCTATTATATAATACAAGATTGAGATTATTTCCAGAAAAACTAAAATCCAAATGGTTAGGACCATTTAAAGTGAGTAAAATCTATCATTTTGGAACAATTGTTATTAAGGATCCTAAAACTGGAAAAATATTTAAAATTAATGGACATCAATTCAAACATTATTATGAAGGACACATACCACAATTTAAAGAAGTTTTAAAGTTAAGTCAATCCAACCAAACCAATAGTATGTCGGGCTGACAACGTTAAACCAAGCGGTGTGTGGGAGACAACCCATATATAAATCTATATATATTTATATATATTAATAGTTTGTTCATAAGAGTTTTTTTGTATTAGGAAATAATAGTATTTTTTAATTCCTACATAATTTCATATATCATAAATTAAGAAAAATATTGGTTTTGGAGGAAAAATTGGAATCAAATTGAACAAAAAAATTTTTCAGACGCAAATTTGGCCTTTAGCGCAGACAGTGCCATCGGGAGCTCCAACGGTGTCCCAAGTATTTTTCACTTACTGAATAGTTATGGCGAACTTTGGCAGGATTTCGCTCCATAATAACCACCAAGAGGTGTATTTAAAGTCCTAAAAACTGACTTGGATGTCCAAAAACTTCCTAATTTAGAATTTCATGGCTTCTAATTCCATAAATACTTCAAGGTATGAAGTTTTCAATAGAAGAAAGTTTATCAGTTTTGACGTGCAAAGATTATACAACAAAGTCATCATGAAGAAGAGACTTATCAAGGAAAGAGGCTTCATCAATCATGGAGTGAGTAATGCAAGTTCACAGATCAAGAAAATCATTATATAGAGGCGTTAGGAAGTTCTGTGCTACACTACTACTGCAGTTGTAGTACCCGTAGTAAAAGAGTTTTATGCCAACATACATGGAATTACCCAATGAGTTGTCTTCATTCGAGGTAAGCCTGTACTATTTACTCCTGCTCGGATCAATGATTTTTATATAATAGAAAACGTTCCAATCTGTCATTATACAAATTTTATCCCGATGAAAGATATGATGCAAGAAGTATATAATTTTTTGACGGATGAACATGATAATTGAGAAATCAGAGATGAGGGATACTTTAGTTTCTCTGCGTTGTTGCTTAATCTAATTTCAAAATAATGGTATTTCTTCATATCTGCAAAACTACTACCTACCATAAAGTTTAGTAGAGCTATAAAAAAAGTGTCATTCTAAACTATTACATTCAAATGGAAAAACTCATTGACATGAGGTCAATTATTTTCAAATCTGTTATGGGCATTATCATAAATGGGTCAATATATGGACTTGAACATCCTTCTACAATTTTCCTACTTTGCAGTCAATCTCAAGTTCCATATGAAAGTTGGGAAAAACTTTTAGTACCTTAGGAGCCCATGATTCCTATTGATGGAAATTATATAAAGAATGGAAACAAAGCATTAGATTGTATTTTGGATCATTCATCACATGCTTCAATACCATTGATGCCACTAGCAGTTGGAAGTTCAATATCTTTGGAAAAGAGAATAAAAAAAATAGAAAGAGAACTACATAGTATTACGAATGCAATAGGAAATCTTAATTACCTTTTTGATCACCTAGATTGGAGAATGAAGGAGAACTTTGATCATATAGGAACAGTGGAAGCAGGATTGTATAGATGTTCATGAAAAATGAATGGATCGATGAAAATTTGACTAATCAGTTCCCATACCGACCCTTCTACAATTTTTTTATCCATTAACAGTCTATGGGAGATATTAGAGGAGGAGAAAGCACTGAAGAGGAGGCAGATTAATTGAAGAAGTTAGACTCTCTACTATTTTAAAATAAATATGCTTTAATGTAATTGTGTGGATTTGATTTACTTTACTTTGCTTTAGAACTTTGATTATGTGTATAGTTTTGTGTTAGCATTCTAGTATTGTGGCTTCATTTTAACGTTGAATTATAATTTAGTTTGCTTTGAAGATGTGGAAATGTGATTAGAAAAATGTATTTGTAAGAAGTGTACTTTCATATATAAAAGTTAGTTTGGTGTTATTTGTGAAAATGTTTGTTTGTGAATTATTTTTAGATAAAAAATTGTGTTCGAAAAGACTAAATAAACTTTGGAGTAAATTGAGAGTCAATTGAAAATTGAAAAAATCAAATAAGTGAATTTTTTGTGACTGGCGTCGATGGCCTTTGATGACTGCCGACAGCGCCCTTGACCCGAACCGACCCTAACACCTTTAAAATTTCATGCTTTGCACAGTGAAATGTCATTTTTACCCCTTGAGTCACCTTCAACCTCTGGTTTTTGCACCTAGGGCTTGCTATTGCTCGAATTTGAGGCGATTTTAAGGCAAAAAAAGTTTGGATTTCATCTTCTCTAGGTAAGAGCTACACATTGAATTCAAAATTTCTTTATTTTCACCAAGGATTTTTCTTAAATTACCGAGATCCAAAATTTTGAGATTTTTTTTTGAAGATTTTGAGAAAATCCTTTGGTGAAGAACTCTTACTTAGTAGATTTAAGTTTAAAATATTTCACATTGTGATTTTTGGAACTTTTTGGGAATTTATTTGGATTTTATCAATTCTTTGTAGATTTACCATGGCACCTAGAATGAGCAAAGGAAAGAGAAAAGTAGATTTTGATGATCAAAAGTTTTTGAATTGCAAAGCGAACATTTGCTTCAATAGACTGCGTGCAGCTAAAAAAGTGATTATGGATCAAGGATTTAAAAATCTGGGAGGAGAAGTTGAGAGAATAATCAATGCTCGGTAGTGGGAGAATTTTTGCTACTTTACTATCGAGGCGATTATTGGTGTAGTGATGGAATTCGATGCCAATTTCAAGGAGACTTCTAAAGACTTTATGTTTGTTTGTGGAAAAATGATGTAGTTTACTCCAAGAAAGATTAATGAATTTTATCAGTTGGAAGATGCGTATAGCTGCCAGTACAAATTATTTTCTACTATAAATGAGGCCTTGGATGTGGTTATTTCTTTTCTTATTGATGGAAGAGAAACTTGAAAGGTGAAGAATGAAGTTAAGGTAAACTTTCCTCTTTTTATGTTAAATGTAGTATCTATGGCCTGACACTATTTTATTTTGGAAAAATGATACTAACAAATCATCATAGTGAGGTTACAAGGGATAGAGCCATCTTGAACTTCTGTATCTAACAGATGAAAAGAATAGATGTGGGCTCTATTATTTATAGGAACACTCGATCTATTACTTTTGGAGGCACGACTGGAGGTTTAACATAGCCTGCCCTGATCTTCACACTATGTGAACAGGCAGGAATTGATTATAGACCAGAGGAGGAGAGGATTGAACCTTTAATAACTATTGGGCCTGCCAATATAATGACTTATGAATCTCATGTTGGATGAAGATCTGGAAGTAGGACAAGGGATATTCCTTCTACTTCAAGTACTTCTAGTACCCATACTATCCAAGAACTTATGGAGTAGATGATGATCCAATAGGGAGATATTTTGAGAATGGATCATAGAATGAAAAATATGGAGGTTAAAAATGTTCACTTTGATGATTTGATAAGACAGAAGTTTGAATATGATGTTGCTTATGCTGATGCAATGGTCAAATTCATGAAGGGTGAGCACCAGTTTAGTCTCCTACTCACCCTATTTTTACTCCCTATTAGCAACAGAATTTGGATGTGGAAGACGAAGAAGAAGAAGAAGATGATGATTGGTGATGCTTTAGTTAGGCTTTTGATTGGTTTAAATTTAATTGTACTTTATTTTTTAGACTATTTGGTTGTAGACTGTCGTACTTTATTTTGTTGTTTGTTGTGTTGTGAATTGTGGATTTGTGAGACTGTTTTTGATACTGTTATTAGTTGTTAGTACTTTGTTGGATGTATTTGTAGTTAAATCTTTCTCAGCAAATTTTTTTTATATGTATTATGTTTGATTTAAAGGTTTAAGTTTTGTAGCTTTTCATTTCAGCTCCTGCAATATTTCAAAGTTTTCAAATCAGAACCATCAACAGGCTTATCTCATCTTTATGTACAAATGTTTTCTTTAACCCTTAATTTTTCAGTTCTTCATTTAAAATCTCTTAAAAATTTAAGTTTGGGGGGAAGAAAAATTTTTTTTTAGAAAAGAGACTTAATTTTATTTGTCCTCCATTAGTTATATTTTCAAAATATTTCAGAAATTTTTAACATGAGCTTTGGTATTAGAGGGTAACTTTGGATAATTATATCTATGTTTCTAAATATATAGTAAACTTAAGTAAAATTTTTAAATAATTAAGGTTAATTTTAGATATTAAGATTATTTGGTATGGTAAAAAACTTTAAGAAGGGGATAGTGAAGTTCAAAATCGTTAAAGGCTATCTAGATATAGTAACCATCACATGAAAAGAAAAAGAAAAGAAAAGAAAAGAAAAATGATTGAAAATGATCCTGAAAAGAAAAAAAATAGAAAAGAAAAGAAAAGAAAAAAAGATGAGAGAAGCTTGAAGAAATGCCTAATTAAAAATTGGCTTCACTTGAATCAACTTAAAGAAGAAGGCTTGACTACATTTTCTAAACTTATATTTCAATATAAGAATATTTACTAGTAAAGTTTCATGAAGTTCCTTTTCATATGGATATTCTAAGTGGCTTTAATATGAATAATTTGTAATTTTCCTTGAAAAGAATAGAGAATCAAAAATCATAGACTTGACTGCTAAATATTCTTATACATTTAGTGTTAACTATAGTTATTTAGAATTTTTCTTAAGTGATGTTATTATATTTAATGAACTAAGATATGGAAATTTAGAAGTAAATCTTTACCATAAATCATATTTTTTATAGAAAAAGAGTTGCTTGAAGACAAATAACATTAAAGTTTGGGGGATTTTGATAGACAAAAAATATATGCATTTTCATACCCATACTTTATACTCATTTTTTGTGATATTACACTTTAATGGAAGGTATTTTCTATGTTTTATTGCAGGTTGTTGATTTTGAGGACTTGGAGAAAAAAGGAAGCAAAAAGGATTGAATTTGGAGAAAAAATAGAGAAGTTAATAATTTGTTAGGTGCTGACGGTGCCATTTGATAGAGATGAAGGAATTAAATATTTGGTATATGGCGCTGACGGTGCCAGTGTCGGTGCAGAGCTTGTTTTTAGAAGATTCGACGAATTTGGATGCTTTTTGAAGAGTTTTTGGATGCATCTATCAGGGAACCGACCTAGGCTCTATTTAGGGCTGAAATTTGATCAGAAACCCCCCCTTCGCACCATTTCAACTTCTTCCACTCATTTCAATTTTCCTCTTCACACACCTACATTGCATGCCATTTCACACCATTAATGAGTTATTGTTTTTATAGTTTTAGTTTTTGTGGTGAGTTTAAGTGTGAATTCTTCTCTAAGAAGTGTTGGAGAGGAAGTGAAGTGAACTCTCTTTTATATATGAAATTTGAGTTTATTATATCTTTCTCATGAAGTTTGAGTAGATTCATTTATCTTTCTCTCTACTTTGAGATATGGTGAAATGAGAGGTAATGTTAATGTGTCAATGTTAAAATTTAAAATAAATTGTGATGGTTTTTCAACTCCGCTCTTAATTTACTTTTCAATATTACCAATTGAATTATTAAAATATGTTGTGAGACATATGATCCGGGAAATGGAGTATGAGTTCTACAACAGAGTGAGAATCACATTTAAGTCAATGAAGAAGTATTTCATTCATCAAATTAAGTGCAAATAAATAGAGAAATATACTTTGTTGGGTATAGAATTGGAGATTTCTAGGGTGACAGACTAAAAATCCCCAATTCGATCTTAGTGTTTAAAAACTAAAGCGAGAGTTAGCCTTCAGGGAAAGGGAAGTGAGAGCTCTAGAGTGGGAGCCAGTATCCTTTTTGCCTAGCCACGGATTTAGGGACTAAACCTAAGATTAGCCAATGATATTCTACAACACTGAATCAGGGCAAGGAATTAAAATTGCTCCTATTTGGCACAATACATATTTAAACATTTTATCTCACCTCATTTCACCAAAAACTCATTGTATTGGGAAAGATGCTTTTTCATATTAGAAAACTTCATCACATAAACATAGCTTAATAGTTATTAATTTTAAAACCTGCTTTTAAATTCTACTAGTAGTAAATAATTTAACTTTGATAATATCTTAAACTTTCAAAATTAGTGACAGTAATTTCGTTTGATTTCTGTAAATTTCCTGGTTAATTTATCATTTCAAATGTAAACCTTCCTCTTGGGATTGATATTTAGGACTTAAATAGAAAGTTTTATATTACTTGATGACAATACATATACTTGCGTAGAATCCCAACTTTAAGTGCTTAACATTAAAATACCACATCAAGTTTTTGACGTCATTGCAAAGCGGAGTCAATTTTATAAATTTTACACAATTATATTTTCTGGGATCAAATAACCATCTTTTGTGGACTTAGTTGATCAATTTCCACAAACTAGACTGATCGATCGATCATCTTCTATCGACCCGATTGATCAGCTGCCACTATCACAATCGATCGATCAATCGACCATCTTTTCATTGACTCAATCAATCAAGCACCCTAACCCAATTGATCGATCGACTATCTTTTGGTGTCCTCGATCAATCAGTCACCACCGACATGATCAATCCATTGACCATCTTCCATTGACCCAATTGATTGGCAGCTATTGGCGCGATCTATCGATCAACTTTATTTTATCAACCCGATTGGTTTGCCGCCATGAACTTGATCGATCGATGAACCATCTTTTGTCAACCCGATCAATCAACCATCACCAGCCTAGTCATTTGATTAACCATCTTTCCATTGACCCAATCAATTGATCGACTTCTGTTCAACCGAATCGATTAGTCTTCACAGGTCTGATAAATTGACCATCTTTTTTTAATCCAATCGACAACCATCACCAATCTAATTGATCGACCATCCACCTTTTTTTGGATCAACTGATCGGCCACTACCAACCCGATCAATTCGACCACCTTCTACTAACCTGATCGACCGACTGCCATTGGATTGATCGATTGGCCATCTTTTGTCGACAAGATAGTTCCGCCCCCACTAACCCATGTGTTTGATCCATTACCATACATTGAATGGATCGATTAGCTCCTCCAGCTCAATCGATCGACCAACCTCTTTCCATCGAATGATTGATTTCTCACCTCTGACCTGATTAATTGATCAACCATTTTTTGTCAATTGGCCACCCCAACTCGATCAATCAATCCTTTTTTCTCCACATTGTTGCATGTGTTTTCGAGTTGCCTATATTAGCACATTCACTCTTGCACTTGCACTGGCAGCCTGGCAGGCACCTGTGAACATATGTTCCCATATGCTCACAATGGGTACTTGTGCCCCACTTGGGCACATTTCTCTGTTCTTGCTTCTTAACATCCTAATATCATTGTGCACCACACTATACGTGTTTTCACCTGCACCCTTACACCCTTGAATGTTTTCTCGTATATCATCTTGTTATTTTATGTCTTGCATGCTTGAGGACTGCTGTGAGCTTATGTTCATTTCAAACCCTCACATATCTTATGAGGGGTTGACCAGCATTTCAAGCATACTCAATGTGTAATTCTCCCTCTTGAGGATTACAACATCTCACTTCCTACTATACCACTTAGGAACTCAGTGGGTATAGCACATCGTGTCACTTGGCATAGGTCACACTCTTTAGCCTTTGAACCTTCCTATTGAACATTGTTTGTACACCTGTACATTTCACATTGTGTCATTGGACATGGGTCATACTTTCTAGCCTCTGAACTTGCAAAGTGCATAATGTATTTCCACTCATCTACATGACTCTCATCTATCCTGGGTCACACTCCTTAGCCTTTAAACCCATTTAGTGTAGGTGTCATACTACCCATCATCCACGACAACTTTCAGCATTGCCACGAGCAAATTCTTATGTATAGTGCATTACATATTGTGTGATTTCATTTTGTTTTCATGTGTGATCACTATTGGGCTAAGGTGAAATCCCCCTGTGGTGTTCTATATCTTAGGCAACCAAAGACAACATCACTAGTGCCATGTGATATGCATTTGCATCTTCAAACTATTGGCATACCCGCATTAGTAGATGCTACCACATACTTATGATGAGCATCTATTATTTGGTGATTGTTCCAACCAATATGGAATGACCATAACACACTGAATCACTTTGCATTTGCATGTTCATTACCCAATTATGTCGATGATAAATCGTACTTGTGACTCATTATTGCTCAAGATGCTTTAATTAGCATTGTTGGTGAGGACATCTTATCAAGAAATGCATGTTATTTATTATGATCAATACGCATGTTTTAACCACACCTTGCACATTCTCATATGCTGTGATTAGGACACCTTATTTCTAGAATCTTATTAGACTAGGGCCAGGGTGTAGTTAGGAATTTTTATGTCATGACTATTTCTCTTTGGTTTACACCCTAGCCAACCATATTGATTGATGCTTTATGATTTTACCGGGTGTGAGACATGTGTAATAGTATTTTAAGGTTAATTTTCTTGCAGTGAGCCATGTCCAACGAGGAACCATTATTTTTTTATCTAGGGCAATTTTGCAGGTGCAGTTTAGCCTCCCTCCTACTAGGCATTATTCACTAGGTTGCATGTAGGAGCTCTTATGCTAAACTTTATTTTNTATGACTTTGATTTTATATATGAATTCCAAGTTTTGTTGTGTTTTCCCCATGAGTTCTGAGTAGTTTTCTCTATCTTTCACCTTGTCTCGAGATTTGTGAAATGGTGATTTGAATTGGCGAAGCCAGGAAAATATTTAAAAAATTGTGATGATCTGTAATCGAAATGGTAATTTGAATTGGTGAAGCCATAAAAATGTTTAATAAATTGTGATGATCTTTTCACTTCAATATTAATAATTGGCAAAACCATGAAAATGTTTTTGGTAATTTGAATTGGTGAAGCCATGAAAATGTTAAAGAAATTGTGATGATCTTTTCACTTCAATCTTAATTTATTGGAGCCATGAAAATTTTAAAAAAATTATGATGATCTTTTCACTTCGATCTTAATTTACATGAAGCCATGAAAATGTTTGAGAAATTGTGATGATCTTTTCACTTCGATCTTAATTTACTTTCAAATCTGCCCAATTGATTTGTTAAAATATGTTGAGTTTTACAACTAAAGTGAATGGTGAAGTCATGAAAATGTTTAAGAAATTGTGATGATCTTTTCACTTCGATCTTAATTTACTGAAGCCATGAAAATGTTTGAGAAATTGTGATGATCTTTTCACTTCGATCTTAATTTACTTTCAAATCTGCCAATTGATTTGTTTAAAATATGTTGAGTTTTACAACCGAATAATTGGCAAAACCATGAAAATGTTTTTGGTAATTTGAATTGGTGAAGCCATGAAAATGTTAAAGAAATTGTGATGATCTTTTCACTTCAATCTTAATTTATTGGAGCCATGAAAATTTTAAAAAAATTATGATGATCTTTTCACTTCGATCTTAATTTACATGAAGCCATGAAAATGTTTGAGAAATTGTGATGATCTTTTCACTTCGATCTTAATTTACTTTCAAATCTGGAATTGATTTGTTTAAAATATGTTGAGTTTTACAACTAAAGTGAAGATTATATCCAAGATTTAGGGAGGTCAAAGCCCAATTGATTTGTTAAAATATGTTGAGTTTTACAACTAAAGTGAAGATTACATCCAAGATTCAATTGATTTGTTTAAAATATGTTGAGTTTTACAACTAAAGTGAAGATTATATCCAAGATTTAGGGAGGTCAAAGCCAATTGATTTGTTAAAATATGTTGAGTTTTACAACTAAAGTGAAGATTACATCTAAGATTCATGGAGGTCAAAAAAATGTTTAAGAAATTGTGATGATCTTTTCACTTTGATCTTAATTTATTTTCAATCTGGTCATAAATGTTAAAGAAGTTGTGATGATCTTTTCACTTTGATCTTAATTTACCTTCAATCTGGCCAATAATGTTTAAGAAATTGTGATGATCTTTTCACTTTGATCTTAATTTGCTTTCAATTTGACCAATTATTTGTTAAAATATGTTGAGTTTTACAACTAAAGTGAAGATTACATCCAAGATTGAGGGAGGTTTTAAAATATGTTGAGTTTTACAACTAAAGTGAAGATTACATCCAAGATTTATGGAGGTCAAAATAAAATATGTTGAGTTTTACAACTAAAGTGAAGATTACATCCAAGATTTAGGGAGGTCAAAGCCATTGGAAGTATGTTGAGTTTTACAACTAAAGTGAAGATTACATCCAAGATTCAGGGAAGTCAAAGCCCTTCGAAGTTGGGTGCAAATAAATGGGGAAATATTATTATCGGGCGTAGAATTGGAGATTTTAGAGTGACAGACTAAAATCCCCAATTTGGTCTTATCGTTTGGGTGCTAAAGTGTAGATGTTAGCCCTCAGGTGAANTTTTAACCACACCTTGCACATTCTCATATGCTGTGATTAGGACACCTTATTTCTAGAATCTTATTAGACTAGGGCCAGGGTGTAGTTAGGAATTTTTATGTCATGACTATTTCTCTTTGGTTTACACCCTAGCCAACCATATTGATTGATGCTTTATGATTTTACCGGGTGTGAGACATGTGTAATAGTATTTTAAGGTTAATTTTCTTGCAGTGAGCCATGTCCAACGAGGAACCATTATTTTTTTATCTAGGGCAATTTTGCAGGTGCAGTTTAGCCTCCCTCCTACTAGGCATTATTCACTAGGTTGCATGTAGGAGCTCTTATGCTAAACTTTATTTTCATTAAGGTTAAGTTTTTTATTAGACTTCACCATGTACTTTCAGAGTCCCCTAGGCTCAATTTTGTATCAGAATAAGGTATATGCACAAGTTTCGAGGAGACTGATGGGTAGAACAACATGACGAGGACCAGGAGGAGTTTGGTTGTGTCCCGTATCTTAATTCTGATTTTACCTTTAATTTATATTATTAGGACCAAGCATGTATATGCGGAGCCTAGCTGCCCTTTTTTTTTAGATATGTTGCTAATCTAGGGGCACCCAGCCTGTTAGTACTGTTTCATGGCTTGTTTACTTTCCCGTATTGTACTGAATTTTTGTTTTCTTTGATTCATGNTAATCTAGGGGCACCCAGCCTGTTAGTACTGTTTCATGGCTTGTTTACTTTCCCGTATTGTACTGAATTTTTATTTTCTTTGATTGATGGTTTATCTAGGCTCATGTGTAATTTAGGCTCTCTAAGGACCTAAAATTAAAACTTTTTACAAATCTTAATAATAAATGATTGAGATTAATGAAAATTTAGGATTAAAATATTTTAACTTCTCAAAACATGCTTTTACTTTCCTGCATGGCCTTTAGGTCGGATTTAATACAGTTTGCATAGCATGACTACAACCCAAGACTTTCTTAGTAAGGCCTCCACATTAGGACTTGTTTATTAATTGCTTCATATTTGCATGTTTAGATAAGAAGTCTCCATGCTTCTTTAAAATGTCTAGTTAAGCATTAAATTTCTACTTAGGTGATTGTGTGACGTGCTAATGCTGTAAGTAGCTTCCTTGACCCAAACGGGGAATGAGTTTTTTCTGAGAGCACCTTGGCTTCATATTTGACCAAGCAATATGTTGAGATTTTCATACCTATTTTACACTATTTTTGATGATATTGCACTTTAAAGAATAGTATTTTTGATGTTTTGTCTAATATGTTGAGATTTTCATACCTATTTTATATGAATGTAAGCCCTAAAATAATAAAATTGGCAAGATGAAACACTGACCAAAGGAAAATATGTTTAGATTTTCATACCTATTTTATGCTTTTTAATGATATTGCACTTTAAAGAAAGGTATTTTTGATGTTTTGTTGCAGGAATGATGAATTAGGATCATTGGAGCAAAAAGATGCATGGAATATTGCACTTTAAAGAAAAGTATTTTTGATGTTTTGTTGCAGGAATGATGAATTAGGGTCATTGGAGCTAAGAAAGGTATTTTTGATGTTTTGTTGTAGGAATGATGAATTAGGGTCATTGGAGCAAAAAGATACAAAAAGGAGCGAATTTGGAGTGAAAGGACCAAAATGTGAAGATTTGAACTAGGCCGCCGACGGCGCCCTCGACCCCGTTAACGGCAAGTTTTTCCCGAGACTACAAGACAAAATACTTTAGAAGCCCGCCGACGGCGCCCTCGAGGCCGCTGACGGCAAGATCGACGGTTATGCCTACTCAAGCTTTGGATAAGGCTAAATTTTAAAGGGATGCTTAGGCAACTCTTAGGAAAGCTCATCCACAACTTTAAATGAACATTTTGGTCAAAAATTGAGAGAGTCTAGAGGAGGTGGTGAGAGTCTAGAAGCCCAAGAAGTTAGAGAGGTTCCATTAGTGTGTAACAATTGTGAGGATTTCTTCGAGAAATT